>JAODTK010005927.1:0-320933 GCA_026419785.1 Sclerodactyla briareus
GGAATGGGACAAACTAAAAGTGCACTCCTTACAGGCTCAATTTTCGGGATAGACTGGCACACCCCATAAACGACTCGCTCTATTATGGTCCTGTCCAGCGGTGCAAATTGTCAAAAAAACAAGAAGAAAAATGAACAAATAAAGAAATAAATAAATAAATTAAAAAAAAATAAATAAATAAATAAATAAATAATAAATAAATAAATAAAGAATAAATGAATAAATAAATAAATAATGAAAGAAATAAATAAATAAATGAATAAATAAATAAATACATAAATATAAATAAATAAATAAATAAATAAAATAAATAAATAAATAAATAATAAATAAATAAATAAATAATAAAACAAAGTAAAAAGACCCAAATAAATAACTAACGACATAAAAGTTTCAAAAGTAGTAACTTATTATCACCCTAGCTAATAGGACTTAAGAACCAAGAAACAATCAAAGATGGACATCGTGTGCAATGAAGTATCATACAGCTTGTATATGGCAAAGTAACGCTAATTTTTTTCCTTTCTTAGGTATCCGTTCTCGAATTCTAGTGAATGAAAACCTAAAGTATGATCAAAATCAATAAATTGTGATCTTATTATCCTGCTGCACGTGAAAGATTATAAAGTTCAAATGTTAAATTAAATAGTTGTATAAATTTTCTCAACTTTTTATAACCAAAGAAGATGACTTCTCTACTAAACACGGAACATTCCCCATGTCTGTGTTCAGATCTAATAGAAAAGAAGGGACACATAATGAATTCCCAAAATAAATGTTCAACTGTTTCTACTTGAATTTTACAAAAAGTGCACAAGGAATTATCAGCGATATCATAATGTATAAGCGGCTATTTGTGCCTCCTAAATTTCTATGTAAGATTACGTAACTGAAAAGTAATTGCAGCTTTGAGTCTCTTACGAAATACCAAACATTGGAAAAAATATGTGCCCACTGATTCTTATCAAAGTTGCAGTTTCATTTCTCTAGTGATTGTAGACATATTACAATATTCTTGTCATTTCTTCATTTAAGAATTGTGCGGGTATGTTACCTGTGCTTCCCAGTTTTCAATTAAATTTTTTTGAAGTTATTTGCCGGAGGCCAATACTTGAAGGATTTTGTCTCAAAACTATAGGAATCGATGCTGCAGATTAGACCATTGGACAATTTGGTGAATGGAAAAATCTGTAAATTGTAAGCCTCAAGAAAATCAGCATACAATCGCGGCGTAGTACCTTCATGATTGAAGAAATTATACAAGTAGTTGATTCGATTGGAATAGAAGATCTATGAAAGACAGGCTTTCCGTCAATTGTGATGTGCGAATTACTCCAAACAATTTCCCTTCCTAAAATCGCATATTGGTTCACGATACCGTAAATTTTGACCAGGCTTGGCCAGAAGATCCGTAATAGATTCATTCCTGAATGTCAGCGAGAGTATAATAATACCCTGAAGTGTAAAAGTGCCTACCAACGCCTTTAGTGATTAGTCCATGAAGGTTTCCAAACAGTATGTTATTCCTACTCCAAATATCGCCTAATCTATGTAATCTTCAAGCTATCAATAAACGTATCAATATGCAATACTTTCAAACCGGATACCGGATAGGATTTATCATTGTCTGACGCTTACCTTATCAGGCTTATTGTTCCAAATGAAATTTTACATAATAGTATTGAGTTCAAAAATAAACCATTTTGGAGGATTTGGAAGAATCTGGAACAGGTAAACTAATTTGGACATTGCAAAAAGTTTTCGAACACCCTATTCGATAAACGGGTACCGCGTAATGTCTCTGTTCGACCAAGAATTCAAAGTTTGTTAAGGACGAGATAACTCAGGCGGGAAGTTCAATTGAAAAAGATCCTTCCTATTGCAAGTGAAGGTAATATCCAAAAGAGTAACGGACCAGTAGACCACGTGAAAGGCGTATTATGAACGAAATAGGGTTTAGAATTAGCGAAAGGGTCAGCGGAAACATTATTGTTTTTTTTTAGATTAACCTTCAAACCAGATGCGCTGTAAAAACATTTCAGTAGGCTTAAAATTATCGTATAATGACTGCGGGTTATCATCAACATAAAGCGTGGTGTCATCTGCTACTCGTTGTTATTTGGTATTTCAGTATTCAAAACACGTGGAGCCCTGAATATTGAGCTTGAATTAATTTTTCTGAGCCAGAATTTCAACTGCAATTATAAACCAATTAAATATTATTATTATTATTATATTATTATTATTATTATTATATTATTATTATTATTATTATTATTATTATTATTATTATTATAAATAAATAAAAAATAAATAAATAAATAAATAAATAAAAAATAAATAAATAAATAAATAAATAAATAAATAAATAACTAAATAAAAAATAAATAAATAAATAATGGCTGTATCTGGACACTTGGCAACCCGAATGACGAGGAGTTGAGATACTCGACACTCTCGGCGGAGAATCAACTTGGGTACAGCCAACGAGACCGAAGGTTCACGAGACCGACGGCCCACGAGACTGAAATTGAAAAAGGGTCCACGAGACTGAAAGTTCGCGAGACCGAAATTGAAAAAGGGTCCACGAGACCGAAGGTTCACGAGACCGTAATTGAAAAAGGGTCCACGAGACCGAAGGTTCACGAGACCGTAATTGAAAAAGGGTCCACGAGACCGAAGGTCCGCGAGACAGAAATTGAGAAAGGGTCCACGAGACCGAAGGTCCGCGAGACCGAAATTGAAAAAGGGTCCACGAGACCGAAGGTCCGCGAGACCGAAATTGAAAAAGGGTCCAAGAGACCGAAGGTCCGCGAGACCGAAATTGAAAAAGGGTCCACGAGACCGAAGGTCACGAGACCGTAATTGAAAAAAAAAGGGTCCACGAGACCGAAGGTTCGCGAGACCGAAATTGAAAAAGGGTCCACGAGACTGAAGGTCCGCGAGACCGAAATTGAGAAAGGGTCCACGAGACCGAAGGTCCGCGAGACCGAAATTGAAAAAGGGTCCACGAGACCGAAGGTTCGCGAGATTCAATATAAAAGAAAATTCTTAGGACCTAGCGTTGTTCTATTAATAAATTAAATAGCGGAGGTGACCATTAATGAAGAAATATCGTCTCGCAAATCCCGGCGATAATGTTCGGTGCCGTTTGCCTTACAAGTTCAAACTTACATGCCATACATGCAAGTGAGGTCAACAGGCGCGGATCCTAAGGGGGGTGGATTTCCGGCTTCAGCCCCCTTCCCGGCCTTGTCCAGTAGATATGCCCCTTCCCGGCCTGTCAGTAGATATGCCATTTTTTACGTGTCAGCTCCCCTTTGTGTGAATTAGTCCGGTAAATATTGGTCGACTTGATCATACCTTATACTCTTCACCTGTTTGGATTATTCATTTCGGGTTTCTTTGCAATACGAAGGCCATGTAGACCCTGCTGATGTCAACTTCATAAGCGTCTGTTCTATGATGCACATAAGTATATGAATCTTCTTGATAATTTTCTAGAATCTTGTCAACCGAAATCACATTAAAATGTTCCAAAATGAGCTTCAGATTGCATCAAGAATCCTACAACTAATTCCAGGGCCTAAACGCGGGCCCTAGACCCATGCCGAGAGGACTTCGCGCTACGCGCCAATGAGGTGCGCTGCGCGTACATATGGATTGGTCTGTCAGTTCTCGATTCTCGATCCACAGCGCGAATATCGCTCCATGATCCACCCCTTTGGAAGAAATCCACATCCACGCCTGGTCACAGTATTGTGCTATGTGGTGCCACAATCACGTTGGGGGGCTCGTGTTATGTATTTACAACATCCAAACATACACCAGGATCCTGTCCACTCAGTAGGAAAGATTTCAGCTTCATCAGGCGTTTCGGGCAAGCTTCTGAGCTAATCCGATGTTGGCGAGAAATACGTTCTACCATTTCTTTTTCTTCCCAAAATGACCAATATTTACGGAACGCACACACCACAAGCAAATAGTTCATGTACGTACTCCTGAGAAAGTTCTACACATTCAGTTTAGCCTTAATCTGGGCAACTGATGCTGTACTCGTGTGCAAGTGTAGAACCGCTAGTGATCTCAGATGACCTTCAAATTCATCCAAAAAAAAAATTGTTTCATTTCATTCCTCATGGCATGTATCAAATTTTGGTAGAATCTGGCTATTAATCCGAACAATTGCGGAGTATGTATGAAAAGGGTCACATCCATATGCGCAGTGGAACATCCTTTCTTGTCCATTCAAACGGCACAAAAAAAATATAGTAGATTCAGGATCACTCTTGCCAAAATTGTCCACTTAGTTACTAACGTTAAAGTGGAGTCAATCCAGGAGCTACTCTTAATGGACCATAGGTAATTTCTCCAGAACCAAAATGGAACATTCATTCCAGATTGTTTGGTTGTGATACCTTCAACAAATCAAGAGAAACGCCGTCTTCCGGTCATCTTGGAGGTTTCTCAGACCAACATTTTCTGGTAGATCCGCGCCAACCCCTGGTGGCGCCTCCGCGTAAATGTCAAAATATTGAATCTAATATGCTCCCTCCCCTCACTCGGACCCCGGCATCTAGACCCCCCTAACAGAAAAATCTCCGGCTACGCCACCGTCTCCAACCGAATTGTAACATTAGCTCTTCAGGGATATTTCGAAGTTCCATATACGCAAGGGCGGCGATTTGTGTTGGCGATTGAGGGAGACGGACAAGATGAATACTTATCATGGGGTGGCGCGTAAGCGTTTCCAAAGAATTTTCGTTTGACAGACCCCACCTAGATTGCAGGAAACGGCACTTCCGTGCCTAGGGTCAGTAAGCAGCAGTCATAAAATTGATTAAAAATAAAACTAAGTGATTTCAGGAAGGCTCTCCCAAAACGTATCGCCTTAGGAATCCAATTCGAGTGTTGCTGGTGTTGGGTGCTGTGACATTCTGAAATACCATTCAATTGAGGTACAGTCATGAAAGGAGCATGGAATGGGCAATGGCAACAGCCAGACGTTCGCGCCGAAGCGCGAGATATTGCAGAATCCAATTTCACTAACGGCATTGTACTTAACCTCTTTGACCTTTACTTAGATAGGCCTGAGTTTTTTTCACGCAAAGATACGGCCCCATTTTCCTAATTGCGGGGACCACGGCGCATGGGCAAGGCGGTGATCATGGGGGCGACGGGGGGACGGGGTCCCCCATATTTGGTAGGGGGACGTAAAAGCGTCCCCCCCCCCCTCAATATTTGAGCCGACGGCTATTCCGCTGACATTGTATCCGACAGATCCAAGCAGAACCTGTTTAAACAAATGTCTAAATACCTAAATGATCTCAAGTTGAGTGAATTCTGATGCTCCATTCTCGAAATTTTTGGCGGGTATTTTATTGTACCTGGTGTTCAGAAATATGATGTGCCTTTGCGGACATATGATGTTCTTAACGAACAAGCGAAAACGTAAAGTCTTGGTAGCTGCGGGCAACATGCCGTAGGTGTAGAATCAGTTATTAAGGTAAACTGATTGGGAACCCTTTTTGTATCCCTAACATGCACTCCCATAGCTCCCCACTAAAATCTCTCCTCTTGCTGCTAGAAATTCTACTATGTAAAGCCGCAATGTATACCATTGAAACAAACAACAAACCATTTGCAAACTAAAACCCAGCATGTGGAAACACTCTTAAACTAGGGTGTAATGTGTTGACAGGCAAATCATCTTCCCCCGTACAATGAGTTTTATTGTGGAACTCGAATGCTTTACCTGGACCCTGGACCTGCCGACAGATGAGATAAACGCGAAGAGCTAATAAAGTTATGTAAGCAATCCTCTCTTACGGAGAGCTCAACGAGAATGGCTCTGGAAAATTGGGGTATTTTATCAGAATTAATTAAAAAAAATCTAATCCACTATTCTAACAAAAATGTAACTCGCCTAGCCATTAGCAGCTTCAATCACCCACCACGTTTCGACTGACGCATGTAGGGTTTTAGAAGTTATGAGTGAACGTGACGAACAGTCTCATAACGGAAGAACGAACGAACTAACGAACGAACGACATGATGACTTGAAGAGCTGCTCTCCCGCAGCATAAAAAAGCCTGAAATTTACCCTGGATTCTCTTCCAATCCCTATCGTTTTGCATAAGACTGGCTTTACCAGCTTGGTGTGGTGTTCCTTCGTTGGACGTTGTCGCGTTTCCTGCTAGGGACCAGTTTACTTTAAATACATAAACAAACAAACTAACAAAACTAAGCAAATCGCAATCTTGCGGTGAAGGGGGTTGAGGCGACGGGGTAGGTCCTAACCTGGCGAGATCTGTGATTTTCTTCTTCATTCATTGGTGCGACCACTTGTTGAAAGTTGGGTGCCCGTGCACACACTATCACTAGAGGGCACACTGCGGCATCAAGGATGCGGCCAGGGAACGCCACAAATTGGCGGTGTCAAAAGACAAATGGATTCAATCACTATCAAGCGAAGAAAAGGCTAAGTCCAAATGCCCAAAAGTGTAAACAAAATTAAGTCTACCACCTGGCGGACATGTTATTTTTTTTTCTTTGGGGAGGGGGGGGGGGGGGCGTATATGGTCTGTTTGCAAATTTAAAGTGAGTATTCGCAATCAACTCATGGTGGGACACCACTGGGGAGTTGGGTGCGTGCACACTGCACAGTGCACATACTAAGGGAGCAGGCACACGGTGCGGGTGGAAACCCCTTCAAACTAGCCATCGAAGATTCGGCAAGGGGGAACGCCACAAATTCGTGCAAAGAATGATTCAAAATTCAGGTGGAGCTAAGTTTATATCAAAAAAAGGGCAGGACTTTCCGAGGGAAAGGCCAGGTATGTCCAGGTGTGATTTTTTTGCGAGCGCTCGTGCGCAGTGTTGTGTGTTTACCCTCTGTGCTATACTCATTTGGCCACCTCACCCACCTGTCTATCCCCAACCAATTTTAGGGATGTTGCTTACTGTCATACGGCCTGGTAGGCATTCCCCTGCAATCGGATTTCTTGTACCCTACTCGTCCGCTGATGGTGGCCCTAATTGTGAGGATAAACAACGATCGGCTCCTCCAAGAAAGTTTCTAGAATTCAAATTTCGGAAATTTATTGCCAATTTTCGGGATGTTGCTTACTGTCATACGGGCCCCGGGGAGTGCCTTTTCCTGGCAACTGGGGGGTCTGTGAAACGAAAATTCTCTTGTACGCTACGCGCTAACCGCTAGAGTCTCCGCTTTGGATGGTGATGACCTCGTATGACCCCCCAATATTCAACACGGATCGCGCCTGTTTCATAAGATGTTGGAATAATTATACTGGTCGGGGAACTGGCCCTCGTCGGAGTGTGTAAATTTTAGCGTACCCAATCGGAAAACAATTTCCGACGGGGGGGGGGGGGGGGGGGGGGTGGCTCTCCCGACGGAGCATGCCACCGACTCCGCAGGATGTTACCCAACAATAGATCAACAAATGTACCGACAGACCGTATCGGGACGAAAAGGGGGTGAGACCCGCCCTCTTTCCCCTTCATAAGCTACTGTATTGAGAGTCTCTAATTAATTTCACAACACGAGTGTTTTTGCAAACAATACTTCGCAAAAAGTTAAATATGAAGCGTATTAGAACAGCGGAATGAACTCAGGATGTTCTCATTTCGGTCTCGTGGACCTTTTTCACTTTCGGTCTCGTGGACCCTCTACGACTTTCGGTCTCGTGGACCTTTTTCACTTTCGGTCTCGCGGACCCATTCTCACTTCGGTCTCGAGGACCCTTTCGCACTTTCGGTCTCGCGGACCCTTTTTGATTTTCGGTCTCACGGATCCTTTCACACTTTCGGTCTCGTGGACCCTTTTTAAGTTTCGGTCTCGTGGACCCTTCCTCACTTTCGGTCTCGTGGACCTTCCTTAAGTTTCGGTCTCGTGGACCCTTTCGCACTTTCGGTCTCGTGGACCCTTTTTAAGTTTCGGTCTCGTGGACCCTTTCGCACTTTCGGTCTCGCGGACCCTTTTGACACTTCGCTCGTCGGTCTCGCGGACCTTCGGTCTCGTGGGCCGTCGGTCTCGTGGGCTGCCCCCGTAGAGGAAAACCACCTCTATCGCAGAAGCAAATTTCGACAAGGGCTACGACCAGCAGCACACCGAGAAGGTCACAGATGGCGGCGTACGGGCTACCAATGACGGCTAAGATCAGGCCGAAATATCATCATGGAAAGCCGCCATTAACTCTTTCCAGGCCGTCTTCCAGCGGACCCTCCATGACCTTCAAGGTAGCCTGGAGAAATTGGACCAAGAGCTTGGAAGGGCCACGAATTCCAGGCTAAGCGTATAGATGAATTGGCCGACAAAATGGCGGCCAAGGATAAACAACACGAAGAAATGTGTGCTCGATTGTCACAAATAGAGAACTCGCTAATATCAAAGGATGCTGAGATCAACAAGCTGGAACGGATGTTCAGACGGAATAATTTCCGTATTGTCGGCGTGCCATTGAATGCCGGCGAAGACCGTGAGACCATTGCTAGAACAAAGGTGTTATCTCTATTCAGGGATTCCGGGGGCATCGTTATTGACAGATGTCACAGAGACGGCAGAGGGACCCCGGACGCCCCACGCCCACCGCTGTCTCTCGTTCGGGGATAAACTGACGATTATGAAGGATAGGAGAACCGCCCTTGAGTGGGAACGTTTCTTTATCGTGGATGACCTCACCAGAGTCGACCTGACTGAGAAAAAGAAATGGGCTAACAAGGTGAAAGAACTTTACGACAGTGGCACGAAGCTTCGTTTTGCTGGAGGAAAGTGGAGAAATTCTTCTGGCAAGCCGTTTATAATTTTAGGTGAGGATTGTTATTCAATGTTTTTTTTTTTTTTTTTCAGGCTAAAAAAGGCTTAAAACACTTCCATAATTTTTGTCCTGCCTGAGAAATGATCCAATGGCTCCTTTCATAGATCGGACTTGTCAACTGATCATGACTGGCCGCTTGCCAGCCTATTTTCATTTTTCTCTTTTTCTTTGTTCATCGGGATTTTGATCGCTACAGTGTTCCACATGTGAGTGAACACATTTTATTTTACTACAAGTTCCATTGTTTGATAATGAGATGAAGGATTGTTCTTATCAGTTTTATCATGGGAATTAAATTCGGTAGTTACAATGCTAGAGGGTTGAGAGATTCGAATAATCGTAGGCTGCAATTTGGGTATCTAAGTAGAAATAAATTTGATGTGATATTTATTCAAGAAACCCATAGTGTAGTTGGCGATCATTTTAATAACACAAATGTAACACAAATGGGGAAGGTGATATTGTTCAGTCTCATGGCACTACCACAAGCCGGAGAGTGGCCATAGCATTTAAATCAAATCTTGAGTATGAAATTTTAAAGAAATACCGTGATGCAGACGGTAGATTGATAATTTTAGACGTCAGTTTTCAAGGTTCCGTGCTCACATGTGGTCTGAGTATAGGGCCTCTAATTTAGATAATTCGTATTTTTATAGTACTCTCTCTACTTATTTATTAGATTTTTGTGGAGAAAACGTTATTTTTGGAGGAGGTTTTAATTTTGTTTTGATTTAGAGAACAAATTGAAGGGCCCGAGCAGATTGTCAAGTTCTCATGAATACACATGATTTGATTGATATTTGGAGAGAGAGAAATCCACTTTCTAATTTTTTAACCTGGAGTTCAAATATTGACGATATCACTGCAGGCTGGATTTTTTCATTATCTCCAGACATCTTCGTACTAAAGTTACTGACTGTAGTTTTTATCCTACCCTTCAAACAAATCATCGTATGGTTGTTCTTGATCTTGACCCAGCTGAGGTCACGAGAGGTAGAGGTTACTGGAAATTTAATAAATGCTCTGCTACAGGATGCTGCTTATATAGAGTTAGTCACTTCGATCATTATTACACATAATGATGACCTTCAGGCGGTAAATATGAACCCCGTCCTCTCTTGGGAAAATTTAAGATTCGATCTGAAACTATTTTGTTCAGTAAACATAAGGCAATGCGTTTACGCCACTACGAGAAATCTCTTATATCATACATTAATAGACTCGAACATGAGAGTTTTACTCTGACATGTCCCGAGATTATCTCCAGAAAATTAATGACGCTCGTGCTCAGTCAGGCTTATATAAAAACAAATTGAAAGGCATCATAGTCCGCTCCGGAGCTAGATGGAATGAGGAGGGTGAGGCAAACTCAGGTATTTTTTAAATCTCGAAGGCGTAATCGACGTTTCCTCTACTATTTATAATTGATCAGTAGTCAGGGAGGTTTATTGAAGGATGGAGCTGAATTCTTGATGAAGTACGATCGTTTTATACTCACTCTATAGTTTTCGAGAAGGCAATTCATAACATTCTTTTGATAGCCTTCCAGAAACGAATACTGAAGTTGATCTTAATAGGTGTATGGCTACCTTACTGTGGATGAATGTAACTCGGCTCTTTTTTCAATGACAAATGGAAAGTCCACAGGTAGTGACGGCTTTTTCGGTCGATTGTTTGATAAACACTTCTGGCCTTTCATTCAAGATTTTGTAACCGCCTCACTAAATAATGATTTATTGTCACAAATTTTCCGAGGAACAGAGTCGCAGCACAATCACCTTAATTTTGAAAGAGAATAAAGATCCGATGTTTCTGACTAACTAACGTCCCACTGTCATGTTAAATACGGATTATACAATTGCCGCAAAGGCTATAGCCAGTAGATTAAAGCCATGTTGAGGGATTCGATTTCTAAAAATCAAACTGGTTTTCTCCAGGGTCGTTTCATTGGGGGAAAATATCCGCTTTGTACTTGAACTTGTTGATTACTGTGGCGACCATGAACATTACAGGCGTGTATTTATATTTTGATTTGGAAAAGGGTGTTTGACTCCATTGACTGGAATTTTATGTATCGTACTTCAGCATATTATCATGGTCTTGGATTTTGGCATTCTATAGTAGTTGTTCCGCCGCAGTGTGTACTAATGGTTTTCTACAGGCTTTTCCCTATACAAGAGAGGTGGTACGACAAGGATGTCTGTTGAGCCCGTATCTTTTTTAACTTGTGTGCAGATACTCTTACCCGAAGGGTTAATAATTATTCAGCTTTTAAAGAAATTACTTTATTTAATCAAGAATCTAAGATACTGCAGTATGCAGATGATACAGCTCTTTTTATAGACCAAAAAGTCAGAATTCTATTCGGAGCATGGTTGAAATATTGAATGAGTTCCAAGCTGCGTCGGGGCTCCAAATTAATTTATTAAGTCTCACTTGTTTCCCCTCGGCCCTTTAGTATTTAAGCAACCAGCGTATCTTGCAGATTTTGGTATAACTGTTTTTCTTGTTCCTATCAAATTTTTAGGTATTTATTTCAACCTAATGGTAACGATCTCTTTAGATTGAATTTTCTTCAAAAACTCTCACGTCTTAAATCAGTTTTAAGTTTATGGTCGACAAGGGATCTAACTCCAATGGGTAAAAACGTCATTGTTAAATCGTTTGTTCTTTCCCAGCTCGTTTTTTTGTTTCAGGTTTTTTGCCGGATCCTCCGTCTAACTTTATAAAGGAAGTGCAATATTACTTCGATTTTATTTGGGCAAAGAAAATGATAAGATAAAAATACATACAATTATAATGTCCATGGAGGACGGGCGGCCTAAAGGGACACAATGTTTACAAGTGTTTTTTGTATTCAGCTTCAAAAACGACCTGGGTAAATAGATATAGGGACAATAATAACGGTATATGGAAAATCTTCTTTGATTGTTATTTGATGCCTACGGGAGAAATTTATTGTTCAATTATAATTACATATGAATGAGCTGGGAGCATTAAAATGCAATTCAGAACTGACGTTTTTAGATCCTGGAGTAATGTTTACTATCAGAACCCCCAAACCATAATTTTAGGTAGAGACTATTGGAACAATCATTTCATTAAAATCGATAACAGTATGGTATATTATGATAGTTTATATAAAGCGGGAGTCGTGCATGTAAAGGATGTTTTAAACCGCTGACAAGTACCAATGACTTTGCGCCAATTCTGTATCAAGTATATACATTATGAAGGCGCTTTCCGTTCACTCTTTATTTTGGGTTAATCTCTGCTAATCCCAATAGAGTGGAAGAATAATATCTGTTCAAACGAGGAGGATGGAATTGACGCAAATCAGGTAAATTATGTTACTTCACAAAAAGCATATGCTGTGATTGTTTCACATGTTGTCTTACCACCTTTGCTCTTGAAAAGTGGAATTTAGTTTTTGAAGTAGATTGGAAATCGATTTTTAATATTCCGAATTGGTACTTTTCAGAGAAAAAGATAACTTATTTTCAATTCGTTTCATCCACAAATATTAGGGACAATCTAGTATTATAAACTCTTATGGAATAATGTCTACAGCCCTCTTTGTGCGTTTTGCCGTGAGGCAGAAGAAGATTCAGACCATTTATTTTGGGGCTGGCCCTATTCCTTCTACTTTGATTTATTCTGATTTGGAACAGTAACTTATTTTGTGGGCAATTTATTTTATCTCAGAAGAAAAATTCTTTGGGTATAATTTGACTGCTGACCATCCCATGAATAATGTGATTTTTATTGCAAATAGAACATTTTTAGCTTTAGCAAAAACCATTGTCGACCGATGTCATTCATTTTTCCAGTAATTTGAAGTTAATTTAGGTATTGAAAAGAAATATGCTCTAAGTAGGGTCGTTACAGTAAATACTTCAAGAGATATACAGAAATTTGAAAATTACTTTCATATAACTTAATAGGAACATATAATTTGCTCTTCTTATTGTGTATGATATCCTATTTCCTATTGTGTACCCCCTGTATTTCTTTTTGCCGATAAAAGATACTAAAGATGCACACAATAAATAATAATAAATGATAAATAAATGATAGAAAGTGAAACATTTAGTTTCCAATAACCCCCACCTCTCTTGTGTGGCAACACTTGAAGTTTAATTACAACGGTATCGTGATCAGATTGAATAGCAGTTAAACTTTATCAATCACGCAATCCTTCACCAAACTTGAGACAAGAAAAAATCTAATCTACAAGCCATCCAATGTGTAATATTAGAGAACCAGGTATTGTTACGACCAACAGAGGCCTTTCTCAATAACACTAAAAATAAATATAAATATCAACCAAACTTAATTCCCGCATATACATAATCAACAGTTCTCTAGTTTTAAACGTCCGTTAGTCTTAACTGCCACACTTATCCGCATCAATATCTAAACCAATGAAAAAAATCACCTCTGCTCCAATAATATTTTACAGCTAAATGTTATGTCAACAAATTATGATTCTCGTACCAAACCAGGATCAGCTCTATTTGGGCCATAAATTCAACAAAGGTCCTACGTAAGTTAATTGATTTCAACGTCAGCAATTACAAAACGCCCACTCGCACCTTCCATTGATTTAGTAATTTTCGGTTTAAAGATTGGAATGAAAAGAATAGCGCAACCAGCGCTTCTAGAAGAGCCACAAGAAAAAGGGTATTGCCTCCCCATTCACTGGACCAATATTTAAAATTTTCTAACAAACAGTGAGTCTCCTGAGCAAAAATTAACACTTGTTGTGAAGCCAGGTGTATACCTCCCGTCTTTTTCGTTCATCACTTTTGGCCACGCACATTAAGAGAACAAACACTGATAGTACTACGAGCTTTTCCTTTAACAGGACACACACACACACCCAAACACCCCACACTCCCACCCCACACACACCGTTAATAAGAAAAAACAAAACAAAATACGGCCACTACTCGAAGGCCCAAAATTATGAAGGACTGACCTTATTTATCCAAACAGATTGAACGGTCGTCTCGTCCTTATAAGATTTCAAACAGTGCATAAGATAACGAAATACATCATACCTAAAACACCGTTTGAACAGCTGCTTTCACCTGCGGTAACTTCGCTTTCTTCTCGTCCAGGTCAGCTTCAGAGCAGAGCGCCAAGATCGCATTATTGTATATTGCATGGTACGAGATAACAGTTTGTACCAAAATTTGAGGGGTGGTTGTTTTCCACTGCTCTTCCATCACGGTGGCTGGCAACTATCAATCGATGTCTTGACACTAGGAGTCTCCGGAAGGAGAGAACAAAACTAAATGAATAAATAAATAATGTGGTTTTTCTGATGTGTTAATAAACAAATGAATACTAAAAATGAATAAATAATGAGTTTTTCGGATGTGTTTCATATGCTTAACGTGCATGAATGCATACCATTGTACCCGAGAAAGGAAAGAGAGAACGAAAGGAAAGGAATACGGAATGGGAAGAATGAATATAAATAAATAAATAAATAAATAAATAAATAAATAAATAAATAAATAAATAAATAAAATAAATAAATAAAATAAATTAAAAAAATAAATAAATAAATAAATAAATAAATGAACGAACAACTGACTGACTGACTGACTGACTGACTAAATAAATAAATAATAAATAAATAAATAAATAATAAATAAATAAATAAATAAATAAATAAATAAATAAATAAATAAATAAATAAATAAATAAATAAATAGATACACTAAAGACAGAACACACCCACACACCCGCACCACCATACCAAGTTATTAACAAACAACCAGGGAGCCAAGAAAAAAAAGCTTAGTGATCCTTGACTCTTTCAGGAACAACTCCTATGCTCGCCAATAAGGACAAATAGGGAGATTTCACCAGATCATTATGGGCACAGACAGAACATCTTATAACAAATTTCCTATTGATCCCAACCAACCAATGGGGTTCCTATACTCTTGCTAGAAAGAGCCTACACAACTGAAGTTCAAGATTATTTAGACCTTGCCCTATGGTTGATCTCAGAGGACCTCTGACCTGACCCTAAAACAATAGGATTTATGTACTCACTGTGGGGAACACACATACCAAGTATTGGCCTTATCCATCCAAGTAGAGGTGAGTTATCATGTTTGCAATCATGTTGTTTTTTTACCAACAATCACCCAGACCTAAATACCCAGGAAGCCTAAAAGGCTTAGTGATTTCTTTGACTCATTTTGCAACCTATAAGCTCGGGCATAGGACAATGGGGAGATTTCACAGCTCATTTGGGCAGCATACATCTTTAACAATTTCCTATTGATCCCAACCAACCAATGGGGTTCCTATACTCTTGGTAAGATAGCGACACACTAATTTCAAGGATTTCAGACTTTGACCTCTGGTGACCTCAATAATCGTGTTCAAAAAATAGGGAACACACATACCAAGTATTGGCCTTATCCATCCAAGTGAGGTGATTTATCATGTTGCAATCATGTTGTTTTTACCAACAATCACCCCGACCTAAATAAACCAGGAGCTAAAGGCTCGTGGATTCTTGCCTTTTTCAGACACATAAGCCATACTCAAGGACAAATGTGGATGCAATAATCCCCCAAGCTCACACTAAACTGGAAAACAAACGATCTGACACATTTCTCCTCCCATTTTTCTTCTCCAACCAACCATAGGGTTCCTAATAACTCTTTGGTAAGATAGCGACAACACTATTCAAGGCTTTTCAGACTTTTGACCTCTGGTGACCTCAAATATCGGGTTCATAGGGAACACCATACCGTACTTATCGTGTTTCACAAGGTATCCGACTTTAACCTTTGGTGACCACAGATGAACCTTTGACCTGACCCAAATAAAAGGGTTCATGTACTCATCATGGGGAACATACATACCAAGTATGAACCTTCTACATCATTTGGTCGCAGTTATGTCGTGTTCCCAAACCAAAATTGGCCAAATTATTGACTTTTCAACCATTCTGGACTGATCGCGTGTTTCAGAGGTTTCCAGACTATGACCTCTGGTGACCTCAGATACTTCTTACCTGAACCCCAAAAACAATAGCCTCCATTACCTCATCATGGGGCACACATAACAGTATGAGCTTCATCGCATCATGGGGGGTCGAGTTTATAACCATGTTCAAAGCCATAATTGGGCCGCAATTATTGACTTTCATAAATTTTCTTAGTTTTGACCAAAATTCACCCCCCACAATATACCAAAAACAATAGGGTTCCTGTACTCAATCCCAATAAAAAAGGCTACACACCAAATTTCCACCCGATCAGACCAACCATTCTGGACTTATCATTTCACAAGGTTTTCAGACTTCGACCTCTGGTGACCTCAGATTTACTCTAACCTGACCCAGAACAATAGGTCCCCCATATACACTAAGGGAATACCATACCAAGATATGAGCTTCATCCATCCGTGGGGTCGAGTATCGTATTCCCACGAGCCAAAATTGGCCCAAATTAAGTGACTTTTCACAAATTTCCTATTTTTGACGCACAGTCATCCACCCCCACCTATACCAAAAACAATAGGGTTTCCCCTGTACTCCCCCATAAGAAGCTACATACCAAATTTGCACCCTATCAAACGGAACCATTCTGGACGTATCAATGTTCCAGTTTTCCCAGACTTTGACCCTGGTAACCTCAGATGACCCCTGAGCCCCTGACCCGAGAACATAGGTTCATGTACTCAGCAGGGTGAACACCATACCAAGTATGAGCTTCATCATCCCGGGGGGTCGATTATCGTATTCACGAGCCAAAAAATTGACATCAAATTATTATTGACTATTCACACTTTTCCTATTTTGAAAACCAAAATCCACCTCTGACCTATACCAAAACGATAGGATTCCTGTACCCCTCATAAAAAAGCTACCCAACCAACTTTTCCAGCTTTCCTAGATTTAAACCGTGTTCACACGGTTTTCAGACTTTGACTTTGACTCTATTGACCTCAAATGACTTTGCCGTTACCACAAACAATAGGGTTGTTGTACTACATTATGGGGAAACCCACATGCCCAGTATGACTTGAATCCATCCAAGTGGGATCACGTTATTGTGTTCACAAGCTAGGCGTCACATGCCACAACAACATACACACACACAAACACACACATACTTTCATGACTGCATAGTTCCTCGACTGAGTCAAGGAATCAAAAACAAAACGAGCAATACGGGCACACTCCGAAGCCCCAAAAATAGGGAAAAGGACTGACCTTATTTAGCCAAACAGATTAAACGATCGCTTTCGTCCTTATAAGATTTCAAACAGTGCACAAGGAAGGAAGATAACGAAATCTATCATTCCTAAACCCCGTTCGAACACTGCTTCACCTGCGGTAACTACTTCGCTTTCTTATCGTCCAGGTCAGCTTTCGTTAAATCATCTACGATGAAGAACACCTCATCTTTCAGAGCAGAGCGCCAAGATCGCATTATAGTACCTTATCCTCGTACAAGATACAGTACGAAATATGAGTTTTGTTTTCTCCCCTGCTCTTCCATCACGGTGGCAACTATCAATCGCAATTTCTTGACCCTTAGGAGTCTTCGCGAGAACTAACTAACTAAATGAATAAATAAATAATGTGGTTTTTCTTATGTGTTTCATATGCATAACGTGGCATGAATGTTCTATCTTGTTACCCTAATGAGAAAAGAGAACGAAAGTAAAGGAATATGGATGGGAAGAAATTAATGAAGAAATAAAATGGAGACATAAATAACTGAATAAATGAACATGGACGGACGGACGGACTGACTGACTGACTGACTGACTGAATAAATAAATAACTAATGAAGCCTAAATAACTGATAAATGAACTATTGACGGACGGACGGACTGACTGACTGACTAAATAAATAAATGAATAAATAAATAAATGAATAAATAAATAATATTGCTTAGACAATCAAAGAAACGGAGACAATTGTTTTCCCTCCTACATCGACATAGTTCATTCTTGGATTCTAAGTACTGGTTAAATGAATGGGGCGGACACATTGAATTTTCTCTCGGATCATCAGACAGCCGAGGAGTGTGCATTTGATTTAATCCGAGATATCCTTCAGTGTACTTCAGAAAGAGTGCGATACTCTGGGCAGATGTATAATTATGGACATCGCATCTGGTCGAAGGATTTCCACGATTGCTACTTCTGTACGCCCCAAACTGTGATCACGTCCTTTTTACAAATTTTTCGAATCGCTGAGCACTTCGGGAGACAACTATTATCTGCGGAGGTGATTTCAACTTAGTATTCAACCTGGATTCGGACAAAATTGGTGGCAACCGCAGACCTAATTTTCAAAAGCAAGGGATAAATGTCTAGAACTATGGCATATGCACAATCTCAATCGATATTTGGAGAGAGCGGAACCTTCACTAAAAATATTCACTTGTGTGGGAGTTCCAACGTAACACCAGGTATTCACTTGCGTCTGACTTTCTCCTTATCTCGATACTTTGTATACGTTGTAACAGATAATGTTTTTTTTTTTTTCCTTCCCTGATACATCTGATCATTCGTTTGTTCGTTTAACAATCTCATACATTCGGAGAAAGAAGGGTCCCGGCTAACTGGAAAATAAACAACTCGCTTTTACAGGACCCAACCTATATTACCCAAGTGGATGACCCTTATTCGAACCGCCTTGATCAAGACCCCGCTCGCCGTTGGGAATTTTTAAAATTCAGAAATCGGAATTTTTTTATGTCCTTTTCAAAAGACAGTGCAAGGAACAGACGAGCTGCAGAGCGATCCCTCATTAATAAAATCTCCGAGTTGAACAACACTTATATCTTAACAAATCACCAGGTTTACGCGCTCAACTAAAGGAGGCCCGAAATGCGCTTGATCTGATGTAGACTATACAAACTACGTGGTACCATTATTCGTTCCCGTGCGCGGTGGGTGGAAGAAGGTAAACAGAACAACAAAATATTTTTTTAAATTTAGAAAAACGGAACAGATCTTTCAACTCAATTAAACGACTGGTGAAGTCAGATGGTACCACCGTAATTGGCGAAAAAGACAAATTATTGGAAAACTGAAACGCCCTTCTGCGATTCAGATGATTGTATTCCAGACCCATTCTTCGATGGTCTCCCCGACCCCGCCCTGTACTCTGGACTAGCCAAGAAACTCCATGTGTGACGGACTTCAACCTGGAAGAGTGCTACCAATCCTTAACATGGATGAAAAATGACAAAGCCCCGGGCATCGACGGACTTCAGTCCATTTTATAAACTTCTGGCCGCTAATTGGTTACTCAGTAATGCAGTCTTTAAACCATGGTTATAATACTGGATGCCTTGCGGCTGAACAGATTAGAGGCACTGTTTCTCTCATTTTAAAACCAGATAAAACTCACTCCGATTCCTTGGTAATATTACAGGATCACTACACTACAATAACTGATATAAAATAGGGGCTGAAGCCATAGCTTCCAGGATAGAAAATGTCGTTCATAATATTGGTCCACAGGTTTTCTGGGTAATAGGTTATCGGGGAAAATATTAGAACGGTCTTAGATACAATTGAGTATTGTCGTTTGCATAACATTCCCAGCTTTTTTATTATTGGTTGATTTCGAAAAAGCGTTTGACAAACTTGAGTGGACGTTCTTAGCACCTTTTCTTTTCTTCCGTATTTCAAGTTTGGTTGTACCACAGGAAGTGGAGAAATGTTTTCTACAACAATGATCATACCAGTATTTGCAACAACGGTTTTTCAACTTGTATTTTCCCTCTCCGTCGTGGGGTCCGTCAGGGTTGCCCCCATCGATTCATACCTGTTTATTCTGGCTGCTGAAAGTTTAGCAATTAGGATTTATAACAATGATATTATTAAAGGTATTATTATGTGTAATAATGAGTTTGAAATGATGCAGTACGCCGACGACACTGTTATTTTTCTTGACGGAAGTGACAAATGAGGGAAGTGATTCGTAATTTTTTACCTGTTTTGAGCGATTACTTCTGGTCTTTCAATCATATTGGCATTGATGCCCTTTTTCCGGTCGGTCTAGTTCCATTGCTTTCAATTTCCCTTATCTACCTTCGTTTTGGCATTAGCGTTAGCTATGTGTCTATTACGCTTCTTGCGTTTGTCATTACCAAGGAGATGTGACAGTCTTTTTTTCGTCTGCATTATCAGTCCGAGGAGGCTTTCCAGGCTGCAGGTCACTTGAACTAGGTCGTATAGAGATTTCAACACTCTATTGGTCGTATCACCATTGTTAAAACATTTACCATTGTTCACACATGCCTTTTCCTCTTTTTAGTATTGCCAAATCCCCTCCGTCCCAGTTTTTCGGGAATTAGAGAGTATATTCTCTTTCATTTGGGCGGGTAATCCGGATCAATTAGGCGTTCCGTTTTGAACCAATTAAAATCCACAAGGTGCCTGAAGGTGCGCTCCATATTCCGAGTTTCATTGACAGTCTTAAATGTACGTGGGTGAAGCGCTACAATGTGATATTAGTGATATTATGGTAGTTGGGAAGACATTTTTTTTTTCGATCACAGTGTTTGCATGCTTGGTGCAATGTGACCTTTGTTTTTTCTCCATGATAAATTTCGTAACCAGAGATCGTTTGGCACAACCCCATATTCCGTATAAAAATAAGATTGTTTTTAAGGGCACTTTTTAGAAAAAAAAGTCTGTTTACTGAAAGATTTTTCGCCGAGGGTCATCCGTTACGGTACAGCATTTTAATCACGAAATATGTATATTAATAAAGTTTGCCGTTCACTGTTTATTGGGGAATTATTCATAGTATTCCTGTCTCTTGGCGTGCTGCTGGGTTCAGCAAATTAACCAAGGTGAATTTAATGCAGACTTTATTTCGTAGGTTCTGACTCGAATAATTTCACAAAACATCTCGTAGTATTTTTACCCTGCATAGACTTGTTAGGCAGGAGCCCATGCTATTTCAAAGTGGGATTGCTTAATACACCGGTCGATTGGTCATGTTTTTTACGAACCCCCTGGTAAGCCAATGTCGAGACCCGAGATTTCAGTATTCCCAGTTCAAATTTTCTCCTAGAATTTTACCCCAAATCGTTTGCTTTCCTCTCAATGGGTACGGGCTGAAAGCAAGCAAAACCTTTTTTGGAGACAGAAGAGGAAACATTGATCATTTCATTTTGGGGGTTGTAGAGTAAACCACCTCAAGTTTGATTTTGGATACAGAGGCATTGATACTAAAGAAGCAGTTCTTTTTCTCAAAAGATAGCTATGACTTTTGCTTCCGGGATGCAAATACAATCAACCATTTCAATTTTTTCACTCTTCACATGAAAAGTATATTTTTGATTGTAAGGTGGTCCAAAAGTTTATGCCGTCTGTTCAGAGAATTCTTTTATTATAAATTTAGGCTTGCCCTTAATTCGAACACATAGAAGAACAATAAAGAGATTTTCAAGATTTAAAGAGTACTTTCAGTACATTGCAATGAGTTATTCAATTCCATTGTATCCCCTCGTATGTTCTTCGCATATTATTTTTGTATCCTGTCTTGTCTATGTAATAATTCCCATTGCTGCAAGAAGTTTGGATAAACGTCGAAAAAAAAATAAATAAATACGCTGTTTTTCGAATGTGTTTCATATGCAGATGGTTGCATGAATGTAATCTTGTCCCTAAAAAAAGAAAAGGGAGAACAAGAATCGAAATAAATATGTATGGGGGGAAAATACTAACTACCGACCGACTGACACTGAATAAAGAAAATAATAAAATAAATAAATAGATAATATATATATATCCTATATATTATATAAATATATAATATATATAATATATATATATATATATATATATATATTATATATATATTATATATGTATAGATATATATATATAATAGTATTATATAATTATATATATATTATATATATATATATATAATAATATATATCTATATATATAATATATATATATATATATATATATGATATATATATATAGATATATATATATATATATATGGGTCGTATTTCATTTCCATCATTTCCTCTCCTCCATTCTCCTCTCTCCCTCTTTCTTTCTTTTCTTTCTTCAGGTACCAATGTAAACATTCGTGCGCGCTATGCATATGAAACACATTACAACAGATGGTATACATTTGTATAGATTAGTTATGCGGTTTCAGGAAGAGGTTTTTTTTTTTTCGACACGCCTTTGACGCCCGTATACAAACTTTTCATAGGATATTTTACCCGTAACTCCACGATTTAATCTAAGTACTTTTCCACGAGCAGCAGAGAACTTAACTTGTTCATAAACTCATTTAATATAAGTAACTCATCCTTCATTTTTCTTACTTAATTGTAAATATGTGAGCTGAATTAAGAAAATCGAACGGATGGTTCAAACTGAGTTCGTAGCCCAAAAAAGATATGCAACTCTTTGTAAAAAAATGGATTGTCCTGCCTAAAATCATTGTTCCGATCTAGGATACAATTTGACGTTATTCGCAACTCCGAAAAGATGATCAATGTTGTTTCATCTTGTTTCCCACAAAAAGTACATTTAGAATTTTCCTTCTATCATACGAATTGCAGTAAATAATTCGTACCAAGAATTCGAGTCGGTGTAGAATATTGACAGTTTAACAATTTTGCTCTCTCTTTGCAAGAATTAAATGAGATAAAAACTACGCTTGGGCCATTGTAAATCATAAACCGGAAATCAGTCCATTTTTGGCATTTCATCAAACTGTAGTAACAAATAGGACGCGAATCAAACTCATTATCGACAGAACGAGAAAAATTAGGATCATGGTGGATATTGTTGTCGTTACCATCAATATTCACAGCTCCAAGTTGTGTGTTTCCAGTGAATAGGGATTGAACAATATGCCGTAAAAAGGTGATGGGAAGAAACCACTGAAAATTTCGCTTTAAATGCCGACAACGTTTACATACCGTTATTATCGTCTAAACCAATCACCTAACCCTAACTACACCCTTTTCGACATGCATTGATGGAAAAACGTCTTTATCAATTTTCAAGCTCGCATTAATGCAAATAACTTTCTTTCTAAAATTTTCGTCAGGTTCTTGAAAATAACAAGACCAAGCTCGGGCACACATCCTTTATGAAACAAATTGTCAATATACAGAGTCCCCAATTCCGACGTAATTACATGTGAAACAACATTCCTTTCCATGCTTTTTCAAATGATGATCATAAAACAGCTTCCAATCGGCTTTAACATTATTCGTATCACCTCTATAACCCATCGCACATAAGGCTGTAGACAAAAGACATAATATGCATAGCTCTCAAAACCCTCCGTCCTCTAGGAGGCGATTAAAGTCTACAGTTTAATCTATCTTTTTTATCCGGTCGCCCTGCCCAAATGAAGCGGAAAATAAGCCATTATTAATTTAGGGGAGGATCTGGTAACCCTCGAAAAAGGAAACAGTGAGAAAGACCAAAAGTCTTTACCATTGTAATTCGACCCCAATAGGCAGTTAACAAAACCTGTAGACCACAATTTAATTTCCTTTTCAGGCGAGATAATAGGGAGATGAGTTGAGATGGAACCTATTATCCCTATCGAGGTCGAAAGTGATACCTAACATTGTACTGGACCAAGGGTCCAAGTAAAGTTTTAAATCGATCAAAAACAAAGGTTTCTCTGCACCGAAAGGGCCCACCAATGGGAAAATTTAGGTTTTTTTTGGAGGTTGACTTTAAACCCAGAAGAAGATGCCTTTGAAGCCTGGAATATGTCAACATACTGCAGCAAAATTTGCTGAGTACCAGTTCTAACAAAATAGTGTTATCATCAGCATACTGCCAAAATTCTAATATTTTGGTTCATGATATTAAGTCCGCTTATAAAATGAGGAATTATTGTTTATATGGAGTAAATAAATAAAATAATATGAATAAAGAGACGAAAGTTTACAGACTGACTGACTGAATGACTGACTGAATGAATGAATGAATGAATAGACAGACAGACAGACACAGACCGCATATATAAAAAAAAAAAAATGTTGTTTTTTCTTGATGTGTTTCATTGTATAACGGGCGTGATAGCTATAGTCTGTCAACTTGAAGAACGAAAAGAGAACCGAAGAAAAGGGATACGGAATGGGGGGAAAAATTGATTAAGAAATAACTGGGAGACTTAAATAATGATTATTAAATGAACTATTGACGGACGGACGGATGGAGGAAGGATGGGTCTGACTGCCGAATACATAAATATATAAATAATGAATATAAATAAATGGTGTTTCAGAGCAATACACGTGCATCATGTTCATATTTTACATGAAGGAGAAAAGAAGGGGGAACAAGTGGAAATAAATTGGATGGAAAAAAATGAAAGAATAGAACTACTGACGAATGAAGGGCGATATCAACCAACCAACCAACTACGGACTGACTGCCTGAATACATAAATTAAAGAATGAAGAAGGAAATAAATAAATAAATAAATAAATAAATAACTAATAAATAATAAATAAATAAAAGAATTAATAAATAAATAATAATAAATAAATAAAATAACTAAAATAGAATAAATAAATAAAGAAATCATTTTTTCCCATCGTTTATTCAGCTTTTTATCGCCAAAATGAAATACAGTGTACAGAATCGAATAGGATATCATCCACGAAAAGAATAGCAAATACTATTGTCCATATAAAAGTCTATATGAAAGTAATTGCAAATTTCTGTATATCTACTTAAAAATAGACTGTAATGACCATTCGTGGAGCAGATTTCTTTTTCAATACTTGAATACACTTCAAATTACTGGAAAATTGAATGACATCGGTCGACATGGTTTGGCTCACAGCTAAAAATTGTAATATTTGCAATAAAAAATCACATAATACATGGGCAATCAAATTATACCCAAAGAAAAAAAATTTTCTTGGATAAAATAAATGCCGCCCAAAGACGTCTGTTCCAAATCCAGAATAACGTGAGTAATAGGGCAGTGTCCCCAAAATAATATTCTCAATCTTCGTTTGCATTCCACGGCAAAACTTACAAAGAGGGCTGTCGACCTTATTCATAAGATTATAGTAATCTATTGTTCCTAATATTCCTGGAAATGAAACAAATTGAAAATAGTGTCTTTTTCTCTGAAAGTACAATATTCGGAATTTTAAAAATCGATTTCCAATCTTCGTCGGAAAAGTCAAAAACTGAATTCCACTTTTCAAGAGCAATAGGTGGTAAGACAACATGTGAAATAATTACAGCATATGCTTTTTGTGAAGTAACATAATTTACCTGATTTGCGTCAATTCCATCCTCCTCGTTTTTAACAGATCTTATTCTTCCACTCATTGGAATAGCAGAAATTACCCAAAATAAAGAGTAAACGGAAATCGCCGAATGTTATACTAATACAGAATTGGCGAAAAGTCATTGGTACTTTGTTAGCGGTAAAACCATCCTTTTTACTGCCCGACTCCCGTTTATATACACTATCATAATATCCCATACTACTTATTCGATTTAAATGAAATATTGTGTTCCAAATTATTTCTCTACCTAATTATTGTTTGGGGTTCTGAAGTTAACATTACTCCAGGATCTACAAACGTCATTTATGAATGCATTGTTAATAAATGAGCCCCAGAATCATTCATATCCTAATTCTAATTGAACAATACATTTCTCCCGTAGGGCTTCAAATAACAATCGAGGAAGATTTTCCATATACCGTTATTATTGTCCCTATATCTATTTACCCAGGTCGTTTTCAAAGCTGAAATAAAACTTTAAGGCCGCCGTCCTCTATAAATTAACATTGTATTCTTTTTATCTTATCAGGTTCTTTGCCCAAATAAAATCGAATATGCAATATTGCACTTCCTTATAAAAGTTATACAGAGGATCCGGCAAAACCCGAAACAAAAAACGAGCTGGGAAAGAGCAAACGATTTAACAATGACGTTTTTACCCATTGGAGTTAGATCTCTTGTCGGACCATAAACTTAAAACTGACTAACGAAGTGAGAGTTTTTGAAGAAATTAAATAAGAGATCGTGACCAGAATGGTGAAATAAAGCTGAAAATTTAATAGGCAAGAGAAACAGTTTACCAAATCTGCAAGATACGCTGGTTGATGAATAATAAAGGGCCGAGAGGAAAAAAATGAGACGTAGATCAATTATTGGAGCCCCGTACGCAGCTTGGAACTCATTCAATGTTTCAAACCTCTCAAAAACATGGTCATAAAAGTAAATCCTCAAAAGGTGAAGGGTTATAACCCTTCGGGTAAGTGATTCTGCCACACAAGATAAAAAAACGGGGGATAACGGACATCCTTGTCGTACAACCTCTTTGTATAGGGAAAAAGCTGTAGAAAAAAACATTATTACACACTGCGGCGGAACAACTACTAAGAATGCATTATCCATGACTTAAACCCTTTCCAAAATGATAATATCATAAGGTACGATATATAAAATTCCAGTTCAATGGAATCAAACGCCCTTTCAGATCATAAAAATAAATAATAGCCGGGAATAGCATTGTAGCCACAGTAATCTACGTGATCAAGTACAAGCGGTATTTTCCCCCATAAAACGACCCTGGAGAAAACCAGTTTGGTTTTCAGAAATAAATCCTCAACAATGGCTTTAATCTACTGGCTATAACCTGTGCGGCAATCTTATAATCCATATCAACAATGAAAATTGGGACGATAGTTAGGCAGAAAACATCGGATTTTTTCTTTCGAAATTAAGGTGATTATGCTGCCGACTCCTGTTCCCGGAGAAATTGTGACAATTAAAGGCATTATTAGTGAGGCGGTTACAAAGCCTTGAATTAAAAGCCAGAGTGTTTATAAAAATCGACCGAAAAATCCGTCACTACCTGGGGATTTCCATTGTCATTGAAAAAAAATTGCCGATTTACATTCAAGAGAACTTGTTGACAATTACAGGAATGATTTAGTGAGGCGGTTCAAAGCCGTGAAATTTAAAAGCCAGAAGTGTTTACTAAAAATCGACCGAAAATCCTCACACCTGGGGACTGTTCCATTTGTCATTGAAAAAAATGCCGATTACATTCAAGAGAACTTGACAATTAAAGGCATTATTTAGTGAGGACCGGTTACAAAGCCTTGATTAAAAGCAGAAGTTCGTAGTGTTTATAAAAATCGACCGAAAAATCCGTCACTACCTGGGGACTTTCCATTTGTCATGAAAAAAATTGCCCCCCGATTTTAAATTCATCCACAGTAAGATAGCCATCCACACCCATCAAGATCAACTTCAATATTCGTTTCTGGAGGCCTTATAAAAAAAAAATGTGATGAATTCCTTCTCCGTAAATATAGAGTGACGTATTAAAACGATAGTACTTCATCAAACCAATTTCAGCTGCATCCTGCAATAAACTTCCCTGACTACATGATTAAATTATAAATTGGAAGAGGAACGTCTCGATTACGCCTTTCGAGATACTTTGAGTTTGTCTACCCTCCTAATTCCATACTAGCTAGGGAGCGGACTATGATTGCCCACAATTTTTCAATTTAATTTTTTTATTTTTTATATAAGACATTGAAGCTGAGCACGAGCGTCATTAATTTCTCTGAAGATACTCTCGGACATGCGAGAGTAAACTCTTCATGTTCGAGGTCTATTAATGTATGAAATAAGAGATTTCTCGTAGTGCGTAAGTAAACGCATGGCCTATGTTACTGAACAAAATAGTTTCAGATCGAATCTTAAATTTAAATTTCCCAAGAGAGGGAGGGGTTTAAATTTACCGCCTGAAGGTCATTATTATGTTATGAATGATTGAAGTGACTAACTCTATTAAGAAGCATTCTAGTGCAGAGAATATTAAATTTCCAGTAACTTACCTCTCGGGAACTAAGTGGGTTAACAACAAGAACAACCATACGATGATCCGTCTGAAGGTAGGATAAAAACTACAGTCAGTAACTTTAGTACGAAGATGTCGGGAGATAATGAAAAATCAAGCCTGCAGGAATGTCGTCAATATTTGAGCTCCAGGTAAAAAAAAAAAAAAAACCCCCCCCCCCCCCTTAAAAGTGGCTCTCGCTCTCTACAAATATCACTCAAAATCAGGGGCCTCATTAGAACTTGACAATCTGCTCGGGCCCTTCCAGTTTTGTCTTGGAAGGCCTCCACTTTTATCCAATTCTAAATTCTAACTTTTTTTTTCAAATTCCCCTCCAAAAATAACAGTTTTTCCCAAAACTCTGAAAAATAGTAGGGACAGTACTATAGAAATACGAATTGTCTAAATTAGGCCCATATACGCAGACCAATGTGAGCACGGAACCTTGAAACTGACGATCTAAAATTATCAACCTACCGTTTGCATCACAGTATTTCTTTAAAATTTCATACTCTAGATTTTATTTAAATGCTATGGCCCCTCTATTGGTCGTGGTAGTGCCGACATGAGAATGAACAATATCACCTCCCCATTCATGTGACCAATTGAGTTGATCGCAAACTAACACTATGGGTTTCTTGAAAAATATCACAACTCCAAATTTATTTTTACCTAACTACTAAATGCAGCCTTCTATTATTCATAATCGTCAGGTTTACCCCGAACGAGAGACAGGTACCAGGAGTGCGGTGGGCGGTCCGGGGTTCCCTCTGCCGTCTCTATGACATTGTCAAAACGATGCCCGGACCCTGAATAGGGATTATTAGGGGCGCTTGTGCATTGTTCGAGATACGGCTTGCCTAAATTGATGTTATTGCATTTTCCGGCTAGTTCGAAGATGCTGAATTCAAATATTGAGGGTTCATTTTTGTCGCATAGTGCTATGGCTGGCTGCATTGAAAAATTCCAAAATGGCCCCCGCCATCCTCGAAGGAGAATGATAATAGCTCCCTCGTTATAGCACCTACAGACAGTATTAGTGCTATAAACATAATGGTTTTTGGTACGTGAGATTAATGGTAATATCACAACACTCAGACTACCGGCGGCAATGCTTGAATTTCAATGGCCGCCGTTCGTCGAGAATCAGGAAACATCCTGATCCAAGCTGTGGGGACAGTTCATTTAGTTAAGTGACCCTTGGACAGAGGTGTAATTCATAATAGTTATAGAACTGATCAGGCCTTCTCTAGAACCAGGCCCCCCCCCCACCCCCCACCCCCGGGGGGGGGGGGTTTTTTTCCCCCACCCCCCCCCCCCCCCCACCCCCCCCCCCCCCCCCCCCCACCCCCCCCCCCCCCCAATAAAGTGTTAGTGATTACGCAAAAACTTTACGGGGGAGGCGGCATCAGCAGCTCACCGCGTATGTACATGTTGTATTAGCCTACAAAGTGAACCGTCAATGGTGTCAATTGCTTATGAGAAAATCGTGTGGGTCAGTTGGATCCCATAATTTTTTTTCAAGATTTCATAACCGAAACATTCTGATTCCCATCGGAGGGGGGGGGGGGGGGGGGGGGGGGGGACATGTGTTTAATGCCCAGTCGGTTCCCAATTATTTTATGGTCATGCAAGCTGGATAGCGGCCATTACCAGTTGGAGGGAAATGGCCGTCATTGTCAAAGGGAGAGAGACTAATCACAACCTCCTGTTGTAATCAGTTCATTATGTTATTAGCAATATATGACAGCCGCATATATAACAACCGTATTGGCTACCTACTACATGATGGTACCCCGAGTAGGAATGAGTTATAGGCTAGATTGTTGTTACGTTTTTTACGTCCATGATTATGAAGTGCCGACTGGCATTACACCTCATGCTGTAACTGAACGACGCAACATTGATTTGGAAGTGGGACTCGTGCTAAGAACCATGAGTCAGGTACTAGCTCAACCAAATGAGTAAGAACTCCGAATTTGGGTTATCATATCTAAACATGCTCTCCACAGTACAACACCTCATAACCAAGTTGAAACGTAATGCAGATTGATTGTTGATATGTGAAACGTCACTACATTTCATACTCCCATTTACCTCATGTTGTGCCAGGTCCAAGCCATATCTCTACATCTCTTGGTCACCAGCTTCATCCTGCATGGTAATCACAACGTTCTCACCAGGCGATGCATTTGCTAGAGCGTGATCGTTTTCTGCCGGAGCGCTGTGGTTGTGCATTTCTTGTCGCATCCACTTTTCACTAACTCCATAAAACCCAGCCTTGCGAGAGGGGGGTGGGGGGGGGGGGGGGGGTTCAGGCAACATACCGGTTGTATGTTCCATCTATTGTACCTTTGACGCGAGGAAACTGCGTCGCTGATGTGTACGATTGGTCACGAGCACATCGTAGTTTGGACTCTAATGATATGATGCAGCAATGCGGATCTTGTCGGTGTGTTGTTCTCCCTCTTTTTGCCTCGGACCTTGAAGAGCCCCGACTAGGCATCTGGGATATTGTCACATCTCTCACATATTGAGAACATAGAAACCTCCCTCTAAGGATCAGTCTCCTGGTAAACCTGACATCCACGAGTAACGTTTGCACAGTAGGGTCCGAAGATTGTGTAGAATTTAATAAAGGGGTCGTGTCTTCTTAAATCAAGGTATGCTGTACCACCTTTCTACTAATGTTTTCGTTGGCAATGGCTTCTTACGATGTCTCTGACATTGAGGTTGGTTGTGTGGTTGGGGGAACAAACTTCTTACTTGTAAAACCTCCCTGTTCTATCGTTCGCAATTAAATCTATCAACAGGATGAGCACAGCTGTGTCGGGCGAATAGCCGTGACTCTCTCAATGGTCGTATCATGAGGGCACAATCCAAAAGATTGGAGTGGCATCATAAGGGTGTCGCCTCTGCGGGGTCATGCTCGATGATATCGTCTGAAGGCTGGAGCTGCTTGGTAACTGTAGCTTCGGTTCCCTTGACAACAACAACCTTCTTCTAATGACCTCTGTACTTAACTCACTAAGCTTCTCCGAATGCATGTGTCAGAGATAACTTATTTGCTTGAAAACAATATGTCTTTCATAGATACATGTTCACCGCCATGTATTGTGTATGTCATATTCGACTGGCATTCCCGTGTTCCTCTCAGTCTTGTCGGCACTTGATTGGGTATTCCGACGTCCGTACCTATCCAAACCACTAACTCTCCTTCGGGTAAGGGCTCGATCGTTTTTTCTCTCAATCCTGGAGACCCGAACGCATCCGTCAAAGTCAGCGAACACATTCCTTCCTGGGTCAATTTGAAAGCTTGCACTTCCGCCATGACGTCAATGATGGCTACCTTTTCCCAGTGGTGGGTTGGAACATTTCATCTGGTTTGTACTCTTTCATTCGGGTTTTTCAGCTTCTGTCATTATTTCAAAACTCGTTTCTTAGTATTCAGTAGAAGTGGGATCCGTAGCAACAGAGAGCGTGGGATAAGGAAGATCCGTAGTGTCCAACGTTTGTCTTATAGGGTTGTTCTGGTCTCTGTTCTGTATGAGAAGAGCTTGGACAGAAGATCTCTTTCTTCTCGGAAACTTTTATAACTTTGCGGGGATATCTCGAGCGGTGTTTGTTTTTTGGCACCATGTGGCTGCATGTCTTCGGTCGGAGTTTGTCATTATCCAATTACGCTTCCCTGTCCATCTGTGGGAGAGGCGGTCCATCTTGAAGCGCTCGTACAAGTCAGGTACCTGCTGACTCCCAGTGAGTATTTCAGTCTTCGCTGGCGGGATCAAGACAGAAGGCGAGATGTTTTGAGCCATGTGTCATCAGGAAAATGGATTTCCCCACAATGTTTGATGATGGCCTTCTTTCAGCTTCTCAGCATGGTTGGCCATGCCGAATTGGTGTATTCAGCCTGGCATACTTATACAGGTCGAAATGGAAGAAATAACTAAGTGCCGAGATATGTCTCTGGTTGCCTCATGAAGCCCTTATGATTGCAGAAGCACCTCAACCTGTTGCAAGTAAGTGTCCCATCCACTTTCCCAACTCCCAGTTGGGTACTTTTCAGTTCTTCGCTAACGTAGTCAGTTTTGCAGCCGCGACATTGCATTTAGTGCATATCACACATGTCTGGCCTTCTATGTGGAGACTCTCCTTCGTTTACCACACCCTTCTAGCACGTCGGATCCAGCCGTCAACTTAGAGCGTCGAGTCGCTGCATCGTAAGCCAAAATAGTTTACTGGTGATTCGGACTACCGCGCCTTGAACGCGTCTCCTGAGTAGATACCCCTTTAGCGCTGCCGCCCCCGAAATAAATATACCTTTTCCCTGGCGCGTGTATTCGAAGGCCACTTCCTGCATGGTTTTGCCGAGTGCATGCCAGTGTTGCCATGAATACATGGAGCCTTCCTGCTCGAAATCCAGAAATTGATTGGTCTTAGGTGCGTGGTTGGTGCCGTTGTAATTGATCCTCAGCTGAGCGGGGTCCCTCCGCCAGAGCGTATCCGCTATACGCAACAGTGAATTGATCGTATTCCCTGCGTTGTCATGGCGGCTGGATCTTTCTAGCACATGACATAAAGCTTCCGTGAAAAGTCTTACTTTGCCACATGGCGTGTCCTCTAAGAAGTCGATGTTATCCAATGCGAAAAGGCAAGGGATATCCTCTCTCACAAAATCTGGGAAGCATAGCGTATCCTGTCTCTTTCATGCGTGACATGATGGCTCGATAGACCCGTTTCCCAGGCGATATTGGATGCATATGCATTAGCCAATTTATACGTCAGATAAAAAATGTCAGATCCTTGCTTCTGTTTATCTGGTGCGTGGTAGAGTAGTAGCATGAAGGATAACGCGTCGTTTTTGTGACACGGTTTGATTGAAGCTGCGTCTGAGTTGTAATTCGTTGCTGGGTGCCTGTGTTGTGTAACAATAGCTGGACAAACCGTATTCAACAGTTGACTGTGCGTCGTATTTCCTGTCTCCCCACTGGCCAGCATTGTGATCCATACAGAAGGGTCTCCAGGAACAGCTGAGTTATGAGGGAGTTTGATATCCATCCAATGCTTCACTGCCAAAACTGAAGTTCCCAAACTCTAGACTGCATAATCTTCTCATTGTATTAGGAACAGTTGATTGCAGGATTCAGAGTACAATCCGACAGCTCCACGTACATCGTGCGATGCTTGCAATTATCGTTATCGTCATCGTAGATGTTGGCCAAACAAATTGCACTCCATGGATTTGATGACTCTGAAATCTTTCAAATGATTTTGTGATGGCCAGCTGTCGTTATGCAATGTTGGCTGGAATGGCCTCATATTGTCGTTGGCCTCATCAAGACAAGGATTAACCCTGAACTAGTTCATTCCTTACATAAACTACCTATCTGAGCATCTGATTGACCTTATCAGTATCTATTATTATCTGAGCATTATCGCATTCGGCTGTTTGTGCCGGGCTCTCTAGAATGACAAAATATTGTTGCCCCTAAGCCAGTGAATTGGATATGTTTGACCAAATAGTTCTAGCTCACAAGTCAAATCACTACAGTGCGTCGAACTTTCTCGAATGTTAATTAGGTGTAGCACTGAATAATCATCAACATCTAGTATAGGTTGGACGTGACACATTAGTTGTTATCAGGCATCCACGGAAACATTGTTTGGTTTTTGCAGTTTCACAACTTTTATTATAATAGTAGCTACAGTGTACGCCGGTTTAATCACTACCTACACTGCACCTTAACACTAGTTGGATTTCGTTGCAACCGAACATCTTCATGAGTAAGACATTAAGCTTCCCTCCCCCCTTTCCCGTGATGTGGTGAGCAGAATTTACATCGTTATTGCACTGCTACAATGCATAGATATGGGGACAAAATCTATCAGGTTTGTTCTACGAGGTAGGTCTGCATTAAAAGCATTATTGGTGTGATCGTTGGCACGATCAGTAAACTCGTCTCCATCTGGTGCATGCTGGGGTTGCCAGAGTGATTTGCTTAGAATGGGAAACCAACAAGTCTGAACCAGAATGGATCATCTGCACGAAAGCACATGAATTAGCCAATGTGAGTCTCAAGTCCCACATATTGTCCCTGGCAACTCCCGAGGGTTACGTACCCTGTGCAACTCCTGCGGGAGGGGTACAGGGAGGGCCAAGACCCTCCACTCATCTCCGATACCAGATTCGTTTAGAGTTAATTTCTAATGGAACTACTACCAATTGGTGAATTCAGACGCGCAGTAGTGATATTGTAAATTAGAACGTAGTGGCCAGCTTGCCCCAAAATGGTAACAAGTGTGGGGACCCTACTATATGGCGTCGTGCCTGATCTAATCCCTAACGTGATCCCCAATTCCTAACAAAGAACACAACCGATTGTTCAACGATGACGAAAACCGAAAGCTAGCCCATGGTGCATTAACTGCGCAAGCCTGCTCTTAGCTTGTGGCCTCAGTGTTTCGCTCATTTTCCGACGAAAAAACGGCCATTCGAAATCCAAGATGGCCGCCTTGGAGTTTCCGTGATGTATCGTTACCATTTGATCGGTTGGTACTAATAACATAATGGTGGCGACTAAAATCATGTCTCCAGGTGATATAGTGAGAAGAGTTATGATTATTTTCCCGGGGAATGGCGGCCAATTTTTTTTTTTGAAATTCCAAAATGGCGACATAACATCTCGAAAATATGGAACCCTCCATTTGCCATCAGAGTGTCCTAAAAACCATAAAATGTAAAAAATCATTAGCAAGGCAATCTCAGATCGCTTATTTTTTCGAAACAAGTACCCATATAGATCACACCTTGTTCTAACAATGGCCTAACAGTCCTCGCCGGCATTCAATGGCACGCCGACAATACGGAAATTATTCAGTCTGGACATCCGTTCAAGCTCGTTGATCTAGCATCCTTGATATAGCGAGTTCTCTTATCTGTGACAATCGAGCACAACATTTCTTCGTGATGTTTATCCTTGGCCGCCATTTGTCGGCCAATTCATCTATACGCTTAGCCTGGAATTCGATGGCACTTCCAAGCTCTTGTCCAATTTCTCCAGGCTACCTTGAAGATCATGAGAGGGGGGGGAGATGAAGGACGGCCTGGAAAGAGTCAATGGCGGCTTTCCATCTGCCTGATCTTCGCCGTCATTGGGAGACCGTGCGCCGCCATCTTCTCGGGTGCTGTTGGTTTGGCTTTTGCGATAGAGGTGGTCGCCCTCTACGACCAGATAGGAGGGAAATATGCCGAAAAGTATAATTATTTAATTTGTTTTAAGCCAGGAGTGTTCTCAGAAGTGGAATAATAAATGAAGAGTGAAACATTTAGTTTCCAATAACCTCTACCCCTTTGTGTGGCGAAACTAGAAGTTTAATTACAACGGCATTGTGATCAGATTGAATAGAAGGTAAAAGATTATATTATACAGCAGTCCTTCAACAAACTTGAAACAGGAAAAAAACACATATAATTACAGCAACAGCCCTGTGTAATCTTAGGAATAGGGATAGTACGATCAACAGTATGCCTTTCTCTGAAAATATCAACCAACTTAGTTCCCTATTACATAATCTACAGTTCCTAGCATTTTGCTTGACCATTTTAGAACCGAACGCTTTAAACTGACACACTTATCCGCATCAGGTATAAAAACCAAATTAAAATCACCGCCCCATATAATATGTATACAGCTGAAAGGGTATTGGCAACAAAAACTATGATTATGAGTACAAATCTCTATTTGGCGCATAAATATCAACAAAGGCTCATTGATTCAAGTCCGCAATATAAGGACGCCACACTAGCATTCTTTAATCGATTTAATAATGTTCGGTTCAAAGATTGGATTGAAAAGAATAGCGCAACTAGCGCTTCTAGAAGAGCCACAAGAAAAAAAAAGTTCATTATTTTTGGGCAGGCACATTAAGAGAACACAAACTGATGATATCGAGTTTTTTTTAAACAGAAGACAGAAACACAACACACACACACACACCACACACACACACACCACACACACACACACCACACACACACACACCACACACACACACACACACACACCACACACACACACACAACGTTAATAAAACGAACACAACAAAAAGAGCAAATACGGGCACTACTCCGAAGCCCAAAAAATTCTAGCACGACTATCATAGCAGCAAGTGGAAAACAATGGAAAAAATTTAGCGTCGTGACGAATGTGTGACAAATCTGTACTACATTGGTATATTTCCATTTCGCGTAGTGACGAATGTCTGAAGCATAATATAATATGAAAATTGTTCGTTTCACCGCCAAAAGCGTGCTTAGCAGCAAAATATAACTTGTTTTTTAACACTTGGATATGACGATATCACGATTTCAAATCCTAAAATCTTTAAACCGCGATTTCTCGAAACCGGCTTTTTGCACATTCGTCACTACGCGAAAAAGGGGACGAAATATTCAATTGCCTTCCCCAGAATATCTTTGAAGTTCAAATACTCTTTTCAAATCTTTTTTGAACTCCTGAAAAGCCTCCCTCAAATCCGGCACGTCATCGTTACTAGCGGTATCCCGTGAACGAACGAACGAACGAACGAACGAACGAACGAACAAACGAACGAACGAACAAACGAACGAACGAACGAACGAACGAACGAACGAACGAACGAACTAACGAACGAACGAACGAACGAACGAACGAACTAACTGAAAAATAATGTTGCTTTTCTGATGTGTTTCATATGCATAACGTGCTTGAATGCTATATCTTGTACCTGAAGCAGTGTTGTAGTGTGTCGAGACCGGTCTCGGTTTCGAGACCGGTCTCGAGACCAGTATTTTTGCTGGTCTCGGTTTCGGTCCCGACACCCTGAGTCTCGGTCTCGAACCCTTCTGGTCTCGGAAATTCTTCCAGTCTCGCTTCGAGACCAGCAAAAATATTTGGTGTTGTCTTTTTTTCGGAATAATCCCTAGTTCGGAGAAAAAACATCCTGCAATTCATGCCTTTAAGTACTTGGTCATTGTGGGAAACAGTAGTGACAACTTGGCCCGGGGCCCAGTGTTGTTGCTAGCTTCAACTTATTGGCAGTCACTCACAGTACAGTAGGCAAGGAGTCAGAAGCCTGGTAAATGGTTCATTCGTGTTGCTTCACTTTAAGAATGCCTGTATTTGAGAGTGGATACATTGGGCATTAGCCAATCGAATTGCTCTGAATAATTGTTATGTGTTGTTCAAACCTAGTATCATGTGGCTTTCACGATTTTCAAAGCCGTTTTGTTTGTTTTAGGCTACTCAACCTAATTTTTATCCAACCCTAATATATTGAACTCTGACCTGCATGATAAAGAAGAGTGAATAAAAAAGAACCCGGGCCTATAGACATGAGAACCCCGTTACGTATGCTACCCCAATACAAAACTTTCCAGTCGGCTGAATCCTGATACTGTTATAGAAGAGGAGAGGTGAATATTTACAGAGTTGTCAACAAGTCCCTAGCTGCAAGTCTCACGTCAAGTCTCTACCAGCAAGTCTCACGTCGAATCTCAAGTCACCTTGAAAATTCTGACTGAGTCTCAATAGTCCAGGAGCAGGGACCTATAAATTTTGGATTCGTTCAACATCTAAGTTCTGACTGAGTCTCAATAGTCCAGGAGCAGGGACCTATAAATTTGGAGTCGATTCAACATATAAGTTCTGACTTGACAGAATCGGTAGAATGGACCCTACAGGAAAAACCCCAGGTAGTGATGTACAAACAAATGTGGTCGCAGTTTTTTCTACAGGCCATTTTCTACTAACATGAGCGGGTTGCGCGACGCAATTTTTTAAATTTATGGAGTCGAGTGGAAAAATAGCCATATCTTGGCAAATAAGGACGATGCTCACAATTTCTAGTATGCAATGCACTCGGCATTTATTTTCGATTTTTGAACCCTTTAAAGGTCATGAAGATAACTTTTGTGAAAATTTGGCAGCTGGCTACATTTAGTACTTGACAGTAATAGCGCAAATTCGATCAAAAATTCTCAGAAATGTTGAGACAGATTCCACACATATGGTTTTCTGCCCAATGCTGGTTGAAATAGATTAACTGTGCTAGCTTTCTGAGAAAAAAAAAAAACAATTAGAGCATGGTGTGATCATTTTTGGTGGGATATTCACCAGAATATGGCCGTTTCATTACCTATACCTCTTAGCGTTTTACTTTCCTTTTGTTTTATTTGTTGTGGTTTGTAGAGCTTCAATTCCTGACAGGGTGTCCTCAGACACTGTGACATTGGTGCCCAGCTGTGCTAAACTATGCTGGTGTACTTCAGACTCACTGTGCATGTTGGAAGCCTTCTTCTGTCGATACCACAAGTGAACTATTGGCCGTCGCATCCGTGGACAGCGTGTAAGCAAACCAAGGCCAATCACAAACTTATGGACCTGTTCAGCAGCCAGTCTTCATGCGGATGTGTCTCAGCGTGTCTTTGACACCAGTGCGGAACCAAAGCTGATCAATCATGGTGAGACTGGTTGAAGTGTGTTGGCATAGAGCTACAGCTACATACTGTATCTGGTGACGGTGTATGACAATCCTTGTGTGACTGTGTGATGCATGCTTGGCATGCCGCAGCAAACTGGTATCGATTCTTCATTTTCTGAACCTCAGAGCTATCCTTGGCTTAAAACGTCTCAAACAGAGTCCTCTTCGACCCATTCACTTGCTCGTTCCCCCTCCTTGAAACCCCCGGCAATGAAGATCGCTGACCTGAATTGAAGGTTCTCCTTTGGCCACAGAGCACAGTCCTCTCTGCCATGATTGGGTGAGATTGTTTCGTTGCGTTGGTTTGTGATAGTGGTTTGTGCAATGGTGTGCTTGGGCCATGTATTTTTTTCTTCATCTCAAAGGCTGTGGATGACCCCTTGTTTTGTGCCACTGGCTCGCTTTGATGAACTTTGTACGGTATTGATCCATGACAGCGTCAACTCTGTGTGCACCATTCTGACCAAGAGGTGAGGTGATCAGGTTGTAATGCTTGGAGGCCAACTCACCAAGGTGATGAACACCATCTTCAACCATCTGCACTGAAGCCATACATCAAAGAGGATAAGCAGCTGCCCTCTCTGAAGCGGGTGTTGGAAGTTTTCCTGGAATCTGCCACTTTTTTCCAGCTCTTGAGGAGTACACTCTCTTGTGGCTTCTCGACTACCGTCATTGTATTGCAAGAGAGAATGGAACTGTAGAAAGCTCGTGTCAGGACTTCCTTGAGGTCAAGCTGTCTTGTCTTTGCCTGAAATTACCAGGCGACCCCAAACCATCTCGGTCAGACAGATACAGTTAGCATTTTGTATCTGTCGTTTTGACTGCGTTTTTGTGCAAAGGGGCTGAACGGCTGAGTCCAAGCATGTATGGGATTCCAGAATGGTACCTAACTGGTGTTCAGTCGCTGTTCCAGAAAAGTTCATCTGGGGTCTTTCACAGCTCATAGATTTGGAATTAAATTGCTGTTCTCCATCTTTGGGCATGACTACTCCAATGGCGATGTGGTGAGTGCGGATTTTGGAATCGCCATATCTTCATAATCAATGCAAAATGGGTGGTCATGAGCCCGTGTGACAGTGGACAGGAGTTTCATGACATCTCCCTCGTCTCTCTTTAGTAGTTGTTTCAGCATCTAGTGGGGCCGACTCGGTAAGAGTCCTGCTGGCCGCACATTTCCTTCATGGATGTTGTGATGAGAGGCCCGCTCGTGGCTGGTCAGGAAACCAGAGTTCCAGAGATCAAGGTTTCTGGATGATCCCAACTATGCCAACTTTGGATTTCGAGGTCCCAGGTTGGACTGCTCCAGTGCATATCCGTCCCACCTGAGCAAACGGCAGGTCTGATCTACGGACTGCATGGCTTCCATGCAGTGACAAGTTCTGGTGAACGTAGGGTGAGTCTCCAATAGACCCGGTTCATGTCTGCTGGTAAAGGTAAAATAGGCAGCCACGAGAGAGTTTTGCCTGCCAAGGCCAAAGAAGTGTGCGTCATGACTGATGCACTGACAGATAAAAGGAGGCCTCCAGTCACCACTTTCTCTCAGCCCTGATAAACTGACAGTAGAAGTTGGACCATAGTGACTAGGTAATCTCAGAATGCAAACAGGGCAGACCTTGGAGCGTGCTTCGTCCTTGAACATGTGAACTGTTCATCCACGGTTCTGAGATGCCGCTTCAGCTGCTGCAGGGCTTCCTCAATGTTCTCATCATCCTCGACTGCTTGCCTACAAGCTGTCACTGTCTGTACTACTGCTGCCTCTTTGATACCAACATGACTGGGTATTAGCCAGGTCACGAAGGCTTGCCACTCTAGTCGAAACATAGCCTCCATGAGCCGTTTGTGCCTTCCATGCCACGATTGTATGATTTGCTGTCAGGAAGGTGTAAGTTGTGCCAATGCCATCCACTCCGGATTCGATCAGACAGATCTTCTATTCGTGAGCCGTCATACTTCTTTCCCAACAAGGACAGATAGTTGTTGCAACATGAAAGCCAAGCATCGCGAGGTTGAAGGTTATGCCACTCTCTCCCTGCGAAGGCCTGGTCATCATAGCTTGCACATATTCATGACCGGTACCAACAGGGCTGGAGTCCGTTGGTGTGATCCATCATCATAGGACATAGCCAATATGGTGATGGGAGGGATGGCAGTTGCTGACCATGCATTGAACTCACTCCGCTTGAGTATGGTCTGCTGGTCTGTTGGTACGGGTGTGATTCCTACTTAAACATCTTTCTTGGGCACAGTATCACAAGGAGCCCATGTCAGGTCCATCGATTGAGTGCAGGTTTGGGGGGAGTCAGCGAAGTGACATGTCCTTGTGATCTTTCCTATGGCTTATGTTAATGGACGCTGCCATAGTACTAGCTCAAAACAGTCGTGTGGCATTCTCCCTGTTGACTTTAAGGACCGCTCTCTCTTTGAATAGTCTGCATAGATTCATACGCCAGGTTTGACACAAACTGACTTTCTGGTACAGGACAGGGTTGTGGCAGGGTTGTGGTTCTCCCGGCCAGGGTGTCTTATGGAGATCATGTTGTCTGCTCAGCTTGAACAAAACCACCAGGCACATGTTGGATGGCACTTGCTATCCAGAGAGCTCAGATTGTGCCAGAACCTCTTTTGCCAGGCTGGTTTCTATGGTTTCAAATTCATCATATGAGGGAGCACAACACCACACTTGAGCCCATATAGGCCATATATAGCCCTATATACACTACGTGACACGTGCTCATTGTGTGACAAAACAAAAAGTAGGGCCCACTACAGTGCACCCTTTAATACAGTTGTTAACTCTTAGAAATGAAATGAACAATTAATCAATTCACCAGGGACGAATAATTCCCTTCATATGGCCTAAAGTTACAGAATCTTAGTATATAGTCAGACATTTTTACTCACTTCCAGAAATTACCCGCACTGAATTTATTTGCAAAATCACTAGCGATTTGTCTTCAGCTGTACTGTACTGCTTTGTTTCCATAGCGAAACTGGGTACCAATAGAAAGCTGGAAGTTCAGCTTGAAAGGTAGCAAAACATTATTGGCAGGACATTAGCAAACAGCACTGCATGTTGTACGGAAGTGTATAGGTGACTTGTCCCATTTTGGAAACCTTTGGCCTGCTTTCAAAACCGTGGCGGACAATTTGAACATACGAGCGTTCGCGCACCCCTCATGTTAGAACACGGCCATTAGAAAAAAAACCGATACCACAATTTGCTTGTACATACTACATGGGGGATGTTCCTGAAGGTCCATTTACCATTCTGTCAATGTCAGACCTAGATGTAGTGCCGGTGTTTCGGTTGAACGAACATCAAAATAGAGCACTGACAGAAACGAGCTCCTGGCACTACAAGTCAAGTCTCGAGTCTTGGCGGTCGGGCTCGAGGTCCAAGTTCAAGTCCCTTGAGCAAGTCCCAAGTCACAGTCTCAATCTTGCAAGTTTGAGTACATGATGCCAGGCTACGAAATAATGTAACAGTGTTCCAGGAAATTGAGGAAAGCAATTAAAAGTTATTGTTACGATTGAATACATGTCTCCAAACTTCAATGTGTTGGACAGTTTTCACATAAATGCATGCAGCTATATTCTACCTGAATGGCCCGATATTCTTCGAGGCTATTTCGAATGCAGGTAACCTCAGGTTGACATAATTGAATATTCAGGAACAAGTTCATGTTTCCTATTTCTCCGACAACTTATATGAACTGGCAATATCAATGTTACTTCCTGTTTTACTTCACATACTTTTGAAGAGAATCCAGTAATTACTCAATCAGTTAAACCGGAAGCTCTAAATTTCGAAGTCTCCTCGCCCTGGAAATAAAGTTAGTCTCTAAACCACAACTAGGACTGAAAATAAACAGATGCTTCATACAAACAAATAACAGCGTAAGTCTCAAGCAAACAGAGTTGAAACAAATATTTGTGTTTGTTTCCACTGCAAGTAGTAGCAGTGGCGCATTCGTGGGAGGAAGGGGGGGGGACTGGGGGCAGTTGCCTCCTCGCGATTTGGGTGTGGATTTGCGCCCACCCACTCCGGAAAATGTGCCCCTTGCCCCCCTCCTGCTGTAATATATACTTTCATTTATTAAAAGCTGTGTCCGACATCCTGTATGTCTATGAGGAAACTATTCCCAACACGAAGCCGCGATTCCTCGATGTCATTTAGATGTTCAGGGCCGAACTTATGGCCATGTTTTCATTCTAACTGGTGTTTCCACTGGCCGGTTTTACAAAACAAAAATACATTTTGTTAACCTCATAGGGGTCTACTTGACCACTTGATCGTGAATACGGTCAACGTTCGTTAATCATAGTTGAATGTGTTTGTTTCATCCGAATTAGCCCCAGTTCTGGCCTTGGGATACATATATTCATTTTTAACTAAATCCAGCTCCCTTAGAATCTGGCGCAGGCGCCTTATCTACGGGGCTGGCTAGGGGATCCCCCCATTTTTTCATAAGCCCCTTGAAAAAAAAGATATAAATGATAAAATAATAGTATTGTATATAATAAAATAGACGATTATCCAATGCCCTTTTGCAGCTGGGAAAGGCCTTTTCCGGTGATCTGAGAGGTTCAATTTTTGAAAATTCTCAGGAATGCGAATATCAACGGTGTAAGTGTTAATAATAATAATAATGAATACTTCTAATGCGCACAACTCCGCCGAAAACGCTCATGGCGCCCACAGGGCTCGAACCTAGAAGAATAATACAATATAAAATATATATGAACTGACATATCACAGACATACACACACGTTATATCGTTAAACATAGGCACGGGTCATTAATGGGATTTCAGCCTGGATTTGAAGTATGACAGAGAGGGCGAGTTTCTGAGGTGATCTGGAAGTTTGTTCCTTAAGCGAGGCGCAGCTACCGAGAAGGCCCTGTCCCCCACGACTGTATAGATTTTGGCTCTACTAATAGGTTCTTCGATGAAGATCTTGAACGGGTTGGTTGGGACGGAACTAGGAGCTTGTTGATGTAGGGTGGTGCCACCCTTTCATCGCACGGTAGGTGAGCAGGAGTAGCTTGAATATAATCCTGAGATCAACAGGGAGCCAGTGCAGGTCACGAAGAATGGGAGATATGTTCTGAGAGGTGGTCAACTGTACGAGGCGACAAGCATGTTTCGCTTCTGTTGGATTCGGCGAATGCTCGTGTTGGGCAGACCAGTAGAGCATTGCCCATGTCCAGTCTTGAGGTATAACGAAGGCGTGGTCAACCTGTTCTGTGGAGCCGGGGTTAAGAAATCTACGGATCCTGCCCAAGTTATTTATGTGGTAGCTGCATTATGTGACAGTGGATGAATTCAAGTGCTCTGGAAGGGGGTACTCATTATTTGCTTGCAACAGTTATTAGTCTCTGTACTCATATTGAGCTGTTACACATCATGAAATCAAATTCGACAGCATTTTTTAACCGATTTTTGAGCGATGAGGGCGCAGTATAATGCCACCGTGGCTGAATGCCCTCTCAATAGTCCTCTTTTCGCTGAAGCCTCGTATTGTTTGTATCCAACGAAACTATCTTCGGAATTGGTACGTTCGCCGCCATGATTCGATTGTGATCGCAGCATACAGTCGGGGCTGCCAGATGAAATTCAATGCTGGCGGCCAAATTGACTTTCTACGCCAAAATAAATTTAGATGAAAATCAGTCGAACAATGACCAAATTTTACCAAAATTTCCGCTTTTGAACACTAGAATTATGTTGTATAGAATTGAACAGCCGAATAGTAAAACCGGGGCACACGCCACGGAACAAATTACCTCAAAATTTGCTAGCCACTGTTTCGTTGTAAAAGGCCAAACAGGCAACCAAGCCAATGGTAGTTATGTATGGTAACGCCTGTAGTCTTCGTTGGGTACGGGTGCTCGTAATTCGAGCGTACACGAAACCATAATTATTTTTTATCATCGATATTCAACTTATGAAGTTATTGAATGATTTAACAATTGTGAAATACAAACAAGTCTCTAGTAGAAAACCCGAGTCTTTTGAAGGCAAGTCTCAAGTCAAGTCCCAAGTCTCCGCTAACTTCTTGGCAAGTCTCAAGTCAAGTCCCAAGTCTCAAACAGCCGAGTCTCGAGTCGAGTCGCAAGTCATCATAAAATTGCGACTCGAGTCGGACTCGAGTTCGAGTCCCTGACTCGAGTCCCCAACTCTGATATTTAGTTATTTCAATTACTAATTTAGTGGGGAGGAGGGAGCAGTAATTGGTAAATAAATTATGCTAGTTACTGCAGTAGCCTAAACGACTATCAATTATCAATGTTAGGAACTGTGAACATGAATTTGTTTCGATCTTCCAGATGGTTTAAACCTTTATGACATTGGTACCAGTTTCGCGAAAGTTGATCGAATGTTGACTGCACAGTCCTGAATGAGGAATTGTTCTCAGTACACCTATTTGACAGGACCTTGGATGTTTTTATTGGACTGGCTTTGTCATGAAGTAGTTATGCCCATGTCAATCAATGAAATATTTCTAAGAACTTTATAGCAATCGCCTACGAAGTACTAGGCCTAGCCCCAGTAGTGCATTGTTTGCCCAGGGGGTATTTGCTAGCTGTTGATTAGTTAAAAAATGACCACCTTGAACTGTACTGGTATTGGTGAAAAGGTCCAGTCTCATATTGACTACAGGTGAGCCAAGTTACCCACATGGTATATGGAAATTGGTAATCCATCATGGGACCCAAAAGCTAATGTAATGCATTTGAAGGGGTAAGTTATGGTATGATTTGGAGTTAGAAATGGGAAGGAGACACAAAGGCGCCCACCTGTCCACATCCGAAAAGCGGGCGTGGGGGAGGGGGGGGGGGGAATTTACGACCTTAGAAGCTAGTTGGATACAGAGACTGACAGAGATGATAAATAACTTCCTGGTTAGGCCAGAAGCCATAGTATCTGTGAATGCTTGCATGATGGATGCAGAGAAAAGAATGCTCCCAGGCCAAGAGAAGAGGTGGACCAAGTTGAAGGGTGGGAGGGGTGGGGGCTCATCCATGGCAGTCGCTAGTGGCAATTGTTACTGTGTAGCCGTGGGGGCTGACGGGAATAAGCGGGGGCGTGCTTGCTCACAGAGACCATCCCTGTTTATGCTCTATGGTTAGAACGGATTACTCGTCGATTGTGGGAGAAATGATCGGGAAAAAGAATTGATTGTTTTGCAGATCGTGGAAAAAAGCGAATGTATCATTGAGCAGAGGTTTGTTCTAAATCATGGTCAAAAATAGAGCATGTTGGGTATAATAGGCCTACAATACAGTTTGACTGTAATATACAGTTTTTATTGTTGCCCATCCCACTATATCCATTCGGTCTCGATTCGACTCGGTCCTATGCTGGTCTCGGTCTCGGAAAATGCTGGGCCCCTGTCCTCAGTCGCGACCCTCGGTCTCGACACCCTATGGTCTGGGTCTCGGATTGTGCCGGTTTTCGACTACAACATAATCCTGAAGACCTGAAGAAAAGAAGAGAACGAAAAAGTGAAAGGATTATGTATTCAGATGCATAAACGTGCATGAATGTTGAAAATGAGGAATAAAGAAAATTAAAAAAACAGCAGTAGTAACTGAATACATAAAATTAAGTAATGACCGCATAATAACTAATCTAACTAAATGAATACATAACTGACTGACTGACCTAACGAACGAACGAACGAACGAACGAACGCACGGACGAACAAACTACGTACGTACGAACGAACGAACGAAGTGAATAGACAGACAGACACAGACAGCAGACAGAAAGACAAGTGAAATGATGTAATAATATAAACAAAATACTAACTAACTAACTAACTAACTAACTAACGAACTAACTAACTAACTAACTAACTAACTAAATAAATAAATAATAATAAATAAATAAATAAATTAAATAAATAAATAAATAATGCTTTTCTGAGGTGTTTCATATGCAAAACGTGCTTGAATGCTATAATCTTTTTTACCTAGACAACTAACTAACTAATAACTAACTAACTAACTAACTAATAACTAACAACTAACTACTAACTAACTAACTAACTAAATAAATAATAAATAAATAAATAAATAATAAATAAATAAATAATAAATAAATAAATAAAAAATAAATAAATAAATAAATAATGCTTTTCTGGTGTCATATGCAAACCTGTTGGAATGGCTAGATCTTTTAACCTGAAGACTAACTAACTAACTAACTAACTAACTAACAACTAACTACTAACTAACTAACTAACTAATAACTAACTAACTAATAACTAACTAACTAATAACTAACTAACTAATAACTAACTAACTAAATAAATAAATAATGCTTTTCTGATGTGTTTCATATGCAAAACGTGCTGAATGCTGTATCTTATACCTGAAGAAAGAATAGAAAGGAATATGGATGGGGAAAAAAATGAATAAATAAATAAATGGAGACATAACTGAATAAATGAACTATTGACGGACAGACGGAAGGACGGACTGACCGACTGACCGACTGACTGACTGACTGATTACTAATAAACAAAAGTAACCAGAAAGCCAAAAGGCTTAGTGATTCCTTGACTCTTTCTGACGACCTATAGCTAGACACGAGGACAAATGGGGCGATTGCAACAGCTCATTACGGGCAACTAACATCTGACAAATTTCCCATTTATCCCACCAACCAAAAGAGTTCCTATACTCTGATAAGAAAGCTACACACTGAAATTAAAGATTTTCAGACTTGACCTATGAGTACCTCAAATGACCTCTGGACCTGACCCAAAACAATAGGGTTCGTGTAATCCCCATAAGAAGCTACCAACCAAATTTCAACCGACAGACCGATCAACCATTCTGGACTTACCATTTGACAAGTTTTTCACACTTGACCCCTGGGGACCTCAGACAACCTTTGACCCGACCCCAAAACAATAAATCATGTACTCATTATGGGAATCATATACTAAGTTGAACTTGATCCTCCCAGTGTGTCGAGTTTATTCGTTAAAATTGTGGCAAAAATTAGCCAAATGATCAATATTCCCCAATTTCCCAATTTTTTTTTTCACAAATCTGACCCGAAGCCTACATATGCAAAAGAGAGCTGTTTTTAGGCAGGAAACTCGATGAAATTTTAGGGGCCTATTCACATTGTGATTTTCGTAGAGCTGGCTGGGTTGAGAAAATGGCGGTAATACCGTCATAAAAGAATAGGCCCCTAAGATTTTATACCTACGATGAAAAATAGGTTCCTAAGATTTCATCGGGTTTCCTGCCTAAAACAGCTCCTTTTGCACTGTGTTAGAGTCGATTTACTGGCTATCTTATCGGGGTGCACTGGATAGTACTCACACTGTGACTCGGGAGAGCTGGATGTGTTGGAAAGCAATTTGAAAATTGTTTTTCGCGTAGTGAACTCCTTGACCACTTACACGGATTTTCCGCCGAATGTTGATTCCGATTTAGAAATAGCGCCCCATAGCGTCATCACTGCTGGATCTTACACCCCAACACTTGCCGTATTCAACAGTGTGTTGGTAGTATTGAACATTGCACTTGGGACGGGAGGGGAGGGGTACTACATGTAGTACGCCTCGAGATCGTTATGCTAGTGCCATAACATCGGTCAGTGTTCGATCATCTGTTGCCTACGGCCATATCACCTTGGAATATACCAGTTCTCGTCCGATCACCGACGTCAAGCAACGTCGAGCCCAGTCAGACTTGGATGGGTGACCGTCTGAGAATACTGGGTGTCGCAGGCTATTCGTTCTCTCCCTTGTTTTTGAATCCACATTCACTGTGTCTGGTTGGTCGCCATAGCGATGATTGCCACGGCAAAATGTAAAATTAGTGAAAATCCTTACTGGATTCTAACAAAACTCAAACCATTTATACTTTCAAATGGACCTTGACTTAATCCATTGCTAGCCTGTGTGGACGAGGTGAAAATTTCATAGTTCCATCGCCAAAGAAGATTCAGTATCAATCTTTGTGCCCCTCCTTTCTTTCAAGAAGCAGCTGCGGTCTAAGTCGGGTATGGCAAGAAGTGTTTCAAACATCTGACAAAGATTGCAGTTACACGACCAGTGAGGGGTCATACGCACGCCTCTTTATGGCCGTACTCGGGTGCCTCGCAGACCAATTGACATGAACTGTTGAGTGAAAACCGAATGGAGGGTCATTTCACACGGAGAATGGCGAGCATATTATTACCTCGGAACAGGTGGGCTGAGAAATAGGATGAATACACACAAGAAAAAATAGGCCCCTAAGCTTCTATCCTTCGTAAATGAGCGTATGTTTTGCCTTATGTAGAGTCTGAGGCTAACTGACTATCTCATTGGGTTATACTGGAGATCTCACACTGTGATGTTGGGAGAGCTGCTGAGTCTGAGAAATGGGATTAATTACCATAACGAAAAATAGGCCCCTAAGAGTTTTATTACCATTGTTTAAGAAATATGCCCAAGACTGCACGATGATACAGCCTAAACAGAAGCCTCACTCTTTTGCCCTGTGTAGGATATGATGTCTGATCTATCATCGGGGAATACGGGAGAGTAATCACACTGTGATTTTGTTAGACCTAGCGGGGTTGAGAAAGTCGAATTCGATTCCGATTAGAAATAGCGCCCCATAACGTCATCACTGCTGGATCTTCGACCCCAACACCGCCGTCGCGTATTCAACAGTGTGGTAGTAGTGACCACATGGCACGTGGGAGAGGTGGGGAAGGGTGATTTTTTCCTACAGTGGTACGACTGAGATCGCTTTGATCTAGTGCCAAACATCGGTCAGTGTCGATCATCTGTTGCCTACGGCCAGTCACCTTGAATATACCAGTTCTCGTCCGATCACCGACGTCAAGCAAAACGTCGAGCCCAGTCAGTTACTTGGATGGGGACCGTCTGGGAATACCGCGTGTCGCAGGCTTTTCATTTTCACTCCCTGTTTTTGAATCAATATTCATGTCGTCTGGTTGGTCGCCATAGCGAGTCTGAGAAATGGGATTAATACCCATAACGAGAAATAGGCCCCTAAGGTTTCATACCCATGATAAGAAATATGCCCCAGACTTCATCGATTGATCCCCGCCTAAAAGAGCTCTCTTTTGCTCCTGTGTAGGTTATGATTGACTGCATCTCTCATCGGGAAAATACTGGAAAGTACTCACACTGTGATTTTGGTCTTTAGACCTAGCTGGGTCTGAGAAATGGGGGGGGGTCAATACCCGTAATAAAGAAGAATGAGCCCCTAAGGATTTTCACCCATGATGAAAAATTTGCCTCATCGAGTTTCCTGCCTAAAACAGCTCTCTTTCGCACTGTGTAGAGTCTGATTTACTGGCTATTTTATCGGGTACACTGAGAGTGCTCACCCTGTGACTTAGGGGGTGCTGGCTTGGGTTCTGAACAATTTCGAAATTGTTATTCGCGTATTAACTCCTGACCACTGATACGGATTTTCCGCCGAATGTCGATTCCGATTTTAGAATAAGCGGGCCCCATAGCGTCTCTCACTACTGCTGGATCTTAGACCCCAACACTGCCGGATTCAACAGGTTGGAGTATTGAACATTGCCAGCGGAAGGGGAGGGAGGGGGTACTACATGTAAGTCGCTCGAGATCGTTATTCCTAGTGGCCATAACGTCGGTCAGTGTTCGATCATTTGTTGCCTACGGCCAATAGCACCATGAATATCCCGTTCTCTGTCCGTCACCGAAGTCAGCAACGTCCGAGCTCATTCATACTTGTTTTGGGTGACACCGTTCTGTGAAAACTGGGTGTCGTAGGCTTCTCATTCGTCTTCCTTTTTGGCTTAAATCATATTAACTTGTGGTCTGGTTGTCGCCATATCACTGACTGCCACGTAAATGTCAAATTAGTGAAAATCTTCCTGGCTTCCAACCAACGCACACCATTTGTACTTTCAATTTGTCCTTTCACTTGCAGCAAAGACAAACTCATCAGATATTGACGTAACAAGAGATGGGTTTCAAAAAGTCTAGTCATATTCTTTGGAGGGTTTACAAAACCCTTCTGGGTAGGAACGTCGCTAATGGGCTTCCGCTACCTGAAGGACCGTCGCGGCAGACCTTGGCGTAAATCCGTGCCGACCCTAGGTGTGGACTGAGGTGTAAATTCATCATTCACACCGCTAAAGCGTATTCAGTATCAATCTTTGTGCCCACCCCTTTCTTCCCCAGAATCAGTTGCGGTCTAAGTCAACAATGTTTCAACAATTTCAACAATTGATTCACAAACAACATTTTGACTAAGATTGTAAGAGGTACTACGACCAGTGAGGGGGCGTAACTCACGCCTCTTTATGGCCGTCTCGTGTGGCGCCAGACAATTGACATGAACTGTTGAGTGAAAACCGAATGATGTCACTTCACAACGGAGAATGGCGAACAATCATATTTACCTCGGAACAGGTGGGCTGAGAAAGAATAGGATGAATACACACAAGAAAAATATGGCCCCTAAGATTTCTATCCTTTCGCAATGAGCTATGTTTTTGCCTATGTAGAGTCCTGAGGCACTGCCTATCTCATCGGGTATATGGAGAGTGGTAGAGCTGGCTGGTCTGAGAAATGTGTTATTACCCGTCCAGTCCGTCATAAGCACGGGCCCTAAGCTTTTATACCCAGATGACAATAGGTTCCCAAGATTTCATCGGGGGGGAGTTTCTTGCCTAAAAACCAGCTCTCTCTTTTGCACTGTGTAGAGTCGATTTACTTGGTGCTATCTTATCGGGTGCACTGGATAGTACACACACTGTGACTCCCTGGGAGAGCTCGCTAGGTTTTAACAATTTTGAATTTGTTTTTCTCGCGTATGAACTTCTTGACCACTACAACGGATTTTCCGCCGAATGTCGATTCCGATCTTAGAAATAACGCCCCACAGCGTCATCACTGCTGGATCTTAGACCCAAACACCGCCGTATTCAACGTGTTGGTAGTATGAACATTGCCTGGGGGAGGGGTGTGGAAGGGGTGATTTCCTCTTACATGTAGTACGCCTCGAGATCGTTTTTTTGGCCTATGTTTGGAGGGTTATCAAAAACCTATGGGTAGGACGTCGCTAATGGCGTCCGTACCTGAAGGACGTACGGCGGACCTGGACGTGAATCATTGCTAGCTTGAGGTGGATCGAGGTGAAATCACATCAGTTCACATCGCCAAAGAGATTCAGTATCATCTTTGTGTTCTTTTGTCCCACTCCTTCTTCCCCAGAAGGTGCTTGGACTCGGTCACGAAGTCAAGCAACGTCGAGTCCAGTAAGTACTTGATTGGTGACCGTCTGGGAAATACTGGGTGTAGTAGGCTTTTCATTTATCTTCCCCATTTTGAATCCATATTCACGGTTTCTGGTTGGTTCGCCCATAGCAAATGATTGCCATGTTAATCATTCACATTACCATTTCAGGTATCTATGTTGGATTCCCGCACAAGTTAAATCGGGGAGGGTATTATAATATTAGTCCTAACCGTGATTAGATAAAATAGGAGGCATCACGAGAACGAATTTCAAGGCGAGGGAGATGACTATTGATGTTAGACTATAACATGAATTTGTTGGTTGATATCGTCCGAGAGCGTAATCCAAATAGGCGCCAATATACGTAGTTCTCAAATGTAATTGATTGGCCTCAAGGTTGTCGACTGGATTTTTTCCGGTGATACAAAATTTAATGAGTTACGTACGATTTGGGTTCAACCCTCTCAAGTATTCAATCAGACCATAATGCAGTAGTATCGGAAAATACGAAAGTCTAATGGCACCGGAGAGAGGCGGGTTTTTGGAGGAAATTGTACACTTCTCTTTTACAAGACGATGGTCATAAAATTATCTTAGAAATTATGGAAAAGGTTGGAATATGGATTTCTCGAGTCCACAGACATTTTGGGAATAAAATATTCCAAGGAGAAGTATCGGTTGTGTACAAGGACGAGGGATGAGTTGACAGAAAAGAATTGATCTTTAAAAACACTCTTAATATCAATCCAACAGTATGCTAGCAAATAATTCAGAACACAAACCGCGCTCTTGTGATATTTATGAATCTAAAAGCGATGGTATTATACTCCGGTCCAGAGCAGGTGGGTGGAGAAGGATGAGAGGCATACTCAATACTTTCTAAACCTAGAAAAACAAAACTATGAAAAAAAGTCTATCAAAGTTTTAATTGATGAAACAATACAGAAACAACCAATCCATTTGAATCCTGAAGATTCAACAAGAGTTTTATGAAGATTTGTATTCTTGTAAAAAATTGTCGACGGAGAAGAGCATTATTAAACATTATTCCGAAATTGAATGACGAATCGAAACATAGTTTTGAAGGTCTGCTAACTGAAGAAGAATGTTGGGATGCTCTCAGGCAAATGGATAATGGTAAGGTGCCCGGAACGATGGGCTACCTGTGGAATTTTACCGATTATTTGGCCTAAAATAAAACATTTTGTTGTTATGTCTTTGAATTCTGGGTATTTTGTGAGGAACTGGTATACAGATCAGGGCAGAGGAATAATTACACTATTACTAAAAGAAGAGAAAAAATACTCGAAAAATTAAAAAAGGGGAGGGACCAATATCTCTGTTAAATGTAGACTATGGAATAGCAGCAGCATGTATTGCCCAAAGATTAAAAGGAGTTTTACCCAACATTATTCATTCTGATCAAGCTGTGGGATTGTTTAAAATAGATACATCGGGGAAAATGTACGACTTATACTAGATGTCATACATTATGCCCAGGAATGGGGGTATCCTCGGGTATATTTTTTCGTAGACTTAGAGTCAGAAAGCTTTCGATTGTATAGACTGGAATTTTCTTTTTAGAACACTCCAGCACTCAAAAGTATTATTCGTTGGGTACAAACCTTTTATTCAGATTGTACGGCACGTGTTTGACTAATGGGACCCTCTTGGCTTCTTTCTGTCAGAAAGGCCGATATGCGGGCAGGGTTGCCCCTGTAAGTCCTTATTGTTCATGGGTGTATTGAAATTTTAGCCCTAAAATGCGGTTTTCTGATAGTATATTACCCGGAATATTCCATGGAAATGTGGCAATCAAGTTATCGATGTATGCCGATGATACAACTGTTTTTATTGATAATGCTGCCATCTCTCTGAAGCGATTGATGGATATTTTTTAAAGAGTTCGAGTGTTCTCTTCTGGCTTGAAGGTAAATTCAAGCAAATCTAACCTCCTCCCTATCGGTAAGAGAAAAGAGACTTACACTCCTAGACCAATGTTTCGCCATAATATCCTGTTTACTTTGGGTTCGTGAGAGGTTTTGGAGTCGTGATCACTGCGAGTGGTGATGATTTCTTCCGTTCTTACATCATCTCTCCGAAATTATCACGCCTAAAAATGTTCTACATATGTGGTCTGCACGGGACTTTATATTATATGGACAAATTGTAATAGTTAAAACTTTCGCATTATCACAACTAGTGTTTCTTTTCTCAGTGTTACCCAATCCCCCGATTCCTTTAAGAGAAGAATAGTATGTTGTCGCTTTATTTGGGGTGGAAAAGAAGACAAAATTAAAAGATCTATCGTGATGCAATCACCTGAAGAAAGAGGCTTAAATATGATTAAGTATAGACTTTGTAAAAAGTTCAACCAGAAAGCCAGAAGGCTTATTGATTCCTGACTCTTTCTGACAAACATACCTAAGCTAGACACGAGACAAATGGAGGATTGCACCAGCTCCTAGGGGCAACATAACTGACCAAATTTCCGTTATCCCAAACCAACCCATACTGGATAAAGTACAACACTGAATTTCGAGAGATTTTGTAGACTTGGACCTATGGGCGGACCTCAGATGACCTTTGACTGCCCCCAAAACAATAGGGTCATTGTTACTCATCGTGGGAAACACACATACCAAGTTGAGCTTATCACTATAGGCAGGGTCGAGTCGTGTTTTTTTTTTAAAGCCAAACAAACTAGCCGACGGAAATATCGACTTTCACAAATTCTCGACCAAAATTCACCCCACCGTGTCCAAAAACAAAAAGGGTTCCTGCTCCCCTGAGAGAGCTCACACCAACATTTCAAACGGAGAGACAAACCTTCTGGACGTATCATTGTGCTACAGGTGTCCGCTTTGACCTTGGTGACTCAGATGACCTTTGATCTGACCCAAACAGAAGGGTAATGTACTCATCGCGGGGGAACACACTACCAGGTGAGCTTCATCCATCCAGGCAGGGGGTCGAGTTATCGTGTTTACGATGCCAAAAGTACCAAAATACGACTTATCAAATTTTTCTATTTTCGACCACCAAAATTAACCCAACTTTAGACCAAAAACAATAGGGTTCCGTATTCCCCTAGAAAGCTGACACACCAAATTTCAACCTCTGATGAGACCCCAACCCTTCAACTTATAGGTTTACAAGGTTTCGACTTTGACCTATGGTGACCTCAGATTTGACCCCAAAAACAAAGGGATTCAGTGTACTCAGCAGGGGACCACACTACCAAGTATGAGCTTCATCCATCCAGGCGGGGTCCTAATTATCGCGGTTTAAAAGCCTAAATTGGCTAAAATGTCGACTTTTCACAAATTTCTATTTTCGCCAAAATTCACCCCAACTTATACCCAAAAAAAAAAACCAATAGGGTTCCTGACTCCCCATAAGACAAGCTATCACACCAATTTGAACCTGATCAGACCAACAATTAAGCACTTATCGTGTTTACAAGGTTTTCAGACTTTGACCTATGGAGACCAGATGACCTCTGACCGACCCCAAAGAAGACGGTTCATCATGGGGAACAAACAGACCAAGTATGAGCTCCATCCATCCTGATGGGTTCGAGTTATCTTGTTTACAAGCAGGCATCAAATACACACACACACCACATACATACCACACACATACGTCATGACTGCCACAGATCCTCTGACTTCGTCAAGGAAATCAAAAAATATGCTTGGGTAATAAGGTAACGAGATAGTAATCATACAAACTGGACAGTGGAAAATTCTTTTAGACTATTTCATTAGAGAAAGTGGCGAGAGTTTTTTTTCAGTTGCAATTATAAGGGACGGAGAATTCATCTCAAAAAGTATCGAGAAGAGGTTTTTTAATGCTGCCACGCTAGGAGTGACCTCACCTCGAGCCCCGAATCTTTTTTTTAATTATAGCAACAGATTATTGGGAACAAACAGCTTCGTTAAAGATAAGTAGTCAATAATCTGGTATAGGAGGTGGTCAATGCGAACGTGCGGTAGGTGAGAAGATCTCTGAGAGCAGGTAGACCATTATCATACGACGCGTTCATTGCGAAATACAATGGCCGAGGTTCCCTTTCACCCAAGCTGAATGGGATAATTCAAGCGATCCCGTGGTGGTGGCCTACCATGCTGAAATGATGATGCCTTATTCAACCATTCAGTCCAGCAAATTATGCTGGGTCTTCTGGTGTCTACACCAATTGCCGTTTTGCTTATAGACAATTTTCTTCTCAAAGAGGTCAGCAACCCATTGTTGTGTTCGTGGGAAAATGATTTCAAAGAAACAGATTTTTAACTGGGAAAGAAATATCCTATCGTGTTAATGTAATTCGAGATAGCAAAGGGAAAGACTTCCAGTACCGATATATTCATAGAATAGTAGCAGCAAATTCTTTCCGAACAAAATAATTAATATTATAGATGATTCAAGTTGTAATTTTTGTAATGAGTCTTGAAAATGTAGGCAACTTTTGTTGTGACCGTTGCACAAAATTGGTCGGCATCTGGGATAGAATATATTGGACTTGTTTGATTCCAAGTTGAGATAAATAGCACGAAAGACGTTTGCTTTTTGGATATTATTGAGAAACAGGTTAAAATAGTATAGTTTCAACAATTGTTCCACAAGGGGCGGGCGATCTGTGTTGAATACTGGGGGACATATGAGGGTAACACAATCAAGCGGAGCGCCACCAATATTGGCGCGTAGCGCACAAGGAAATTTTTGGTTTTACAGACCCCCCAAAATGCAGAAACGGCACTTCTGGGGTCATAATTCAGTAAGCTCCCTAAAATCGTCAAAAATTCCGATTGTTTTTTATTTCAAGAAACATTCTTTGAAGGAACTGTACAATGTTTATTCCGTACATTCGGGCCACCGTCGTTGTTGTCGCGTAGGGTACAAGAATTTTTTTTGTTTTACAGACCCCCAGATTGAAGGAAACGGCAATTACCGCCGTATGGCAGTAAGCAACTGTCCTCTAAAATTGCAATAAATTTCAGAATGCATATTTCTAGAAACGTTCTTGAAGAACTGAGTGATGTTTATTCCTTACAATTCGGTGGCCAATCCGCCACAGCAGTGGACGCGTAGGTTACAAGGGGAAATTTTCGTTTTAACAGACCCGCTCAGATTGCAGGAAACGGCATCCCGCTGCGTTATGGCAGTGAGCAACGTCTCTAATTGGCAATAATTTTCAGAGATTTGTATTTCAAGAACGTTCTTGAAGGAACTTAATTGATGTTATTTTCTTCCAATCTGGGCCAGCAATAGTGGTCTCGTATAGGTACAGGAAATTTGAGCCTTACGAATCCCCCAGAATTGGCCGAAAAAGAAACGGTACTTTTTCCCATGTCCTTATGGCAGTAAGTCCCATCCCCAAATTGGAGACAATGAATTTTCTTGAATTTCTCTCAAGAAACACTCTTGAAGGAACTGATCTAGTTTTACTCATTACAATTCGCCGGCCATCCCTCAGTTGACTCGTACCGTACAAGAAGTGGCACTTCCCCGCGACTTATTGCAGTATGCAATCACTGAAATTGACAGTACGTTCCTCCGAAAACTGATCTGTGTTAATCCTTACATTTTTCTTCAATCGTGGTCCCATTCCTACCATATAGCCATGTGTCTTAGAGATATTCCATCGAGGACCCTTCCCTTCCAATGGGTTGGAGGCTGCCGCAGATTGAAAAATTTGCTTGAACAATCACTGTCTTGGAAAATGTGTGCCTTTTCGGGCATTGATTGAAAGGAATTGAGCCAGTCATCAGACAATTTGTCATTCTTCAGATTAGTTTTCCGCTCAATTTTTCGTCCAAATTTGACATGTCCCGAAATTGTTTTGTCGTCGTCGCCCTGCTCCACGCATGTATAGTTTTTCCCTACGTCAATCACGTAAACCTCCATTACTAATGTGCACGTTCCCCTGCCCTGTTTTTTTTAGTTACTATAGCTTTCATCTATTAAAACAGCACGTCAGGCTGGCAAAGCCAATCTGAACAATAGATCAGAAGTAGACGCACTGTGTGCAATTTAAGAAATGCAGTGGATTCCGGCATTGTTGTAGTGGGGAGGGGGGGGGGGGGGGGGTCGGGTCACATGAATCAAGTCCTAAACCCAATTCTCCCTCGTTGCCTACCTCGATTGGTTCACCACACTTGAAGATACCAAGTCCATTGTATACGTGGGCGCACTGTATTATACCATGTAACGGAAAAGATAGGATCAGCGCGCGCAGCGCGATTTTTTTTTTTTTTGCATTTCGGCCTTCCTAACAAAAAATTTAAACAATCTAATAAAAATTATGAGTTAGACATTTTTGTTTTGGTCCGTACTGTACATATATTTTCGCCCGTCCGCAAATATTGGGGGGGAATATGATATTCTGTCCCCCCCCACCAAAAATATTGGGGGGTGGACATGTCCCCCCGTTATCGCCGCCCATGATTTTCCATCAAAATTAATATTTTGTTTGCAAATGTCGCAAAACGTTCCATGTTATGTTGGCTTTTAAACAAATACCGTCACATTATGAACGTTGAAGCGTATAACTAATAAGAACGGAAATGCAAGGAAATTTCATGGATACATTGAGGAATTTATATCCTTGAGTAATGCAACAATGGATCGTGCATGATGTTATATGTTTTTTTTATATTGTATCAGTTTCTGGGTTTTAGATATGTTGCCAATAAACTGTGGAAAAAGATTTGCCACGTAAAATTATCAATTGGTGCAAATCGCCTGGATACCCACCAAACTCAAACCATTTGTACTTCCAAACAAGAGCACCAAAGGGGCTGTACTCAACCCCAAGTAAATGTTCATAATATTTCCCTTCAGAATTGATCAACAAGGAGCATTATGCTTACGGAACTCTTATGAGAATGCTTGTTGATTTCTTTTCGTTCCTTTACCTATATTCGATGTGGTCAATGATTGATATTTCAGCACCTCAGGATCATAAACACTGGAGTTTATAAAAAAAAAAGTTAATAAATATTGAGTCTTTTAAAAAGCCGGGACACTTTCTTTGGGCCCAAATTCACTGCTTGGATTTTCGCATTAGATGGGAGTTTATCGAGAATCTTTGAGCGTCCTTGTGGTTCGACAGGTCCCCGCAGTTTGCATTAGCGCCGGTATTTTGGAATGACTATAGGAGTATGTTAGTTATATTTAAGGCAAGGCGGCCACAAACAATCCAATCCCCGTGGTTGGTCGAACGTCCGTGATACAGGATACTTGGATGGGTACTGGGCTGAATGGTTTTTTGGTCCAAACTTGTAGACAAGCAAGTAGTCGAACTCTAGGCCTATCCTAGAATGTTCACCCCCAAGAATTTTTTGTGGCCATACAGTATGCCCTGTGCCTGAGGCCTATTTACTAGGCCTTCACAGAGGACTGAATACTCCCAATGTAACCAATGTCGTGTTAAGTGGAATTGTGTTAACCTCACTGAACACACAGTCAGTCTTGAGGCTAACTGTACTGACTAATGTCGTTTAACTTTACCAGTTTCTCATTTAGCCCAACTTTAGCCTCCCAGGCCAGGCTTAACTATGCCAAGTAAAATAAATGAACATATTTATCGCCCTCACTGCTATTTTGGAAATTTAGACATTCCGTATTATTTTGTAAACTTTACTTATTCAGAAAGATATTTCATGAGGTACAAGGCGATCACGCCTGGTTGCACGATCGATGTTTTTCTGCAGTCACAATGCAAAAAACAATGACAAAGGTATTCCATGTCTGCTCCCCAGATTTTTTTGTAAGCAGTTCACATGAACAGCTGAATAACAGGAACAATTCCAAATCCTAGAATGGTTGACCATGTCTAAGAAGGACTATAGGTATGGTGGAAATATGACTGAAAGGTGTCGGAAGTTATGCAAATTTAGACCACAATATATCAACTTCATGGACCCATTTTCTCATTTCAAATATATATGTCAGGACCAAGGGTGGACCACACATTTCATGGGGAAATTTACCAACTTGAACATTCACATGAATGAAGCAAAAATTATACAACATGAATAACCCCCAGTGCCTCAAGTCAATGTTAAAAAAAACATGGAACTGAAGGTAGACCATACGCAACAAAGCTTTCATAGAAACTAACAAAACTTTGAATTGGACATGAACTATGCAAAATAGACGAACTGAATAACTTATAGTCTCATTCAAAAATGTTGGAAGGTACGGATAAGTCATACCTATAAAGTTTCAGGGAAACGGGCAAACTAGCATTACGCATAAAGTATGTAAATTAGACAGCAGTACGTTGAATTACCTCCAGTGACTCGGAATCCATGATTGAAAAATTTGGAACTGAAGGAAAACCATACCCACCCGGTTTCATTTAAAATCCAACCACTTCTGATTTCTCATAAATTACGCAAATTAGACACATTGAATGACTCCAGTGACCCTGAACTCTGTTAAATTAATTTCAGGACTGGATTTAGACGATATTCACTGTCAAGTTTGAGGAAAATCTTACAAACATTGAAATTCACATAATATGCAAATTAGACAGCTTACTTAGCATTTTGTTACGCTGTAAATCTAACTCAGTTCCTCGACCTAATGTAACTCATTGCCAAACCAAAGCTCTCCATAGCAGTAGGGGCATCTGTAATCTGCTAACGAGCTTAAACCATGAATATTATAAAATGAGCCAATTACCCTCCTTTATAGTGAGTTTTGCGCCCAAGAACTAGCAGGTTGTGTCCACCAAACCCTGATACTACATACAAAATTTCCGTAATAATTGGCCGCACCGTTTCAGAGAAATCCTGCTAAAAAAAAACGTTTTCAGTCAGGCACCATGATTTGCATACTGTAGAGTGTACTCATGGTACTTGGATGTATTAAGTTAGTGTTACAACAGTGTGTCGGGAGTAGATAGGAGAGTAGAGTCAGATCCAAACTGCAGATGTCAGCACAACGCTTGTTATACGAACATCGAAACTACCGTAAAACCTTTCACCCACTCCTAATCCTGACCACACCCTGTACACAATATCAACCAGCATCCTTGTTAGCCCAAGTATGTTCCCTGATTCTCCAATGGATGGCATTGCAAACTACTGTCTACCAAGTTTCACTGTAAACAGTGGGTAAATGCCCACGGGGATAATGCACCCCATGCCATACTGTTCCTGCTTCCATCCCATAGCACGTGACTGTCGCCGAAAGGGCAAATCCTTCAACGACATATTTTTCTGGCCATTGTGAATGTTCTTTCCATAGGCAAAATTGTAAATTTTGTGTGAATAATGAGAAAATAAAATGATAATTTCCAATGTCTCGATTATTCCCACACGGTAGCCAGCATAGGCCTAGCTACGTAGGGCCTAACTTGCTATGATTTTTTACAGGGACCACATTAGCCTAGATCAGAAAGTGAATATCTGAGACACCTTGCAAATAACATAATTCGATCTTTTGTGAAATGTTTTGTATCAACCCATCTTACATGCCTGCTTCCATTATCTGTGATTTTCAATGTTGTCAGATCGCATATTTTCACGTATCGTAGGCTACGTTGACCTTGTGCTGTATAATCCGTAATACTTAGGCCTAAGTACTTTAACAGGTATTATTATGCTTACACTTTCAACGCTAACAAGTACGAAACCCTCTGCTCCAAACTTCGGCTGCAATGCTCAAAATCCTTGGTTCAGAATCGATTGCCCTGATCTTCCATGAACTTTTATTATCTCTATATATTTATCTCTGTACACACATTCACTAATAGAAGGAGTATTCCATGATTATCGCGTGGAACGAGAAATATCACGTGTCACTTTCGAGTGACTTGCTGCGCGAATCGCTCGCTCCGGCCGTGTTACGTACGTCGGTAATCGTATTGCATGTACAGTATGGTGTCGTTCTTTCGAGTGGTGACTGCGGTAATTACCAGATGAGTGAATACAAAACCGTAGTGCTTTCAAAAGGTTATGTACGCAATAACAATCCCCCTCGGTTTTTGTCCGCGCTACCTGGTATATACGTATACGACGTCCGAAAAACGCAGCATACAGTACAGCTAGATTGCGAGTCCAGATCTCACTCTGAAAACAGTTTAGATTGGCGAGGTCAGATCTCCGAGTGAATTAGGGAGGAAATGGAAAGGATCATGGGGAACTATGTGCAACTTTCCATGGAATCAACCTTATACTACCTCAGATAACAATGACATGTAAATTTTGTGAACATGTCAGATCAGCACTATTGAGAAAACATTAGCATGCAATTTGAGAACAGTCCATCCTCTTCCAATAGCAGAAATGCATTTTGTGATTTAAACAAAATAGCGCCCCTTATTTCCCCTTAATAAACCTTTGACCTTTAACCTTCACAAGGTCAAAGTTTCCCAGGGGTCAATGAACGTTGTTCCCAATTCGGTCCACATTCTCAAGTATTACTGTTCGAGGCCGATGATTTTCTTTTCCAACCAGATGTCGTTTTTACCTCTAATGGCATGATATGACTTGCATCAAAAATCTGGGTACAACCTGAAAGGAGCGGCTACCCAATACATATGACTGATTGTCAGACAATCTAATGCTTTTTGTAGGACCTTTCACAAGGTCAGAAATATTCTAGTGGTCAATAATCATCATGTTCAATTTTAGTCAACATCATCAAAGATTGATCAATTGGGCAGCCAAAAGCACCCAAATTCAATTGTGACACACAAAATTAGTAGTTAGAATGAATGGCGGATCACAAAAGCTCAACCAGCACAGCAGGTTTGAGCTAAAATATGCCTCTATCTCTGCATGCGCCTTTCCGACCTGGTAATAAATCCCATTCGACCAGGGCACAGATTCGTTGAAATTTCGAAAGGCTTGCCAAGAATCGTTCCCCCTTCACAATTTCCACTTTGACTGAGTCTATCTACTGGTCAAGTCATCATGTTTACAAGCTGGACACACCACACACACACAACACCCCACAACACTAACACCACCACACACACCACACACACCCACACACACACACCCCAACACACACACACCTACTTGTCTATTGTGGAAAACGAGGTAGTGGTTTTTTTACCTACCCAACGAGGAAACATCTTATTTTCCATGTCTCATGCGTATCCCTCGAATAGCCATGACGATCTTTACATTCACAGAGGTAGACCCTGTTAGGTCTGCTCGCGTATTTACTAACGCTCTGTGAATGCTTATTCTATAATGCCTTATGTTATATCTCTGCCGTGGCCGTTGGCTCGCTTTGGGCTCGACAGATCCAAGGTACGGACAGATCGGAGGAAGGGACAAATTAGCTGGCGACCGTGTCTCAGCGTGTATGTGGAAAGTAATGGGCAGAAAAGCCCTTACAAGGGCTATCACAGAGGTATGCTTATACCTGAAAAGCTACGGCAGAAAACGAGGTTCTGTAAAATTTAATTAACAAAAAAACTTCCAACACGTGTGTAAGCGTGGTAAGATTTTCTACCGCATAACCGAGGAACTGTTGCTCAACATTGATTCACAGCACAATTCCGCGAGAGGGGATGATGCATAGAGAGCGGAGCGCCCTCACTGCCTATTCTAACCGAGTCTTCCTCGTTTGTCAGTGGTACCGTGCGCCCTCGATGACACGTGGCAAACCTTTTGTGTTACCCCGGTTTCCACCATTTACAACCGCATACGCACGCACGCATACCGCACTCACACACCACACCACATGACTGCATAGATTACTTTTGACTTCGTCAGGATCAACAGAAGTCCAAGGCTTAGTGTCTTGACCCTTTCTGACAACCTAAAGCCAGACCCAAGGACAAATGGGAGAGGTTGTACTCAGCTCGTTCATGGAAACATAACATCGTACTTTCCCATTTGTCCAACCACCAATGGGTTCTATACTCCTTATAAGATAGCTACACACTATTTCGAGGATTCAGACTTTGACCTCTGGGACCCCAGAACATAGTTCTAACCATCATCGTGAACAGACACATACCAGTATGAGCTTCCTCCATTTTTTTTCCAGGTGGGGTCGAGCTTTCATGTTCACCATGCCATAATTGGCCAAAATAATGCTTTCATTTCACAAATTTTTCTATTTTCGACCAATTTCACCCTGACCTATACCAAAACAATAGGGTTCCTGTACTCTCCAACAGAAAGCCTACCACCAATATCAACCCGATCAGACCACCATTCTAGACTTATATTGGTCACAAGTTTTCAGACTTTGACCTCTGGTTACCTCATATTACCTCTGACTGACCCCCCAAAAATAAGGGTTCAGTTCTCATCATGGGTAGCACACAGACCAGAATGAACGTGCATCCATCCAGGTGGGTCGAGTTATCGTGTTCACAAGCCAAAATTGCCAAATTATTGCTTATTCCAATTTAATTTTGAGAAAATCCAACCCCGCCTAACCCCCAAAACAATAGGTTTCCTGTACTCCCCATAAGGAAGCTAGCAGCAAATTTCACCCCGACCTATACCAAAACAATAGGGTTCCTGTTCTCCCCCATAAGAACTACACAAACCAATATCAACCCGATCAGACCAACCATTCTAGACTTATAGTGTTCCAGGTTTCATACGTTGACCTCTAGTGCCCTAAGATGACCTCTGACCTTACCCCCCAAAAAAAGGGTTCATGTTCTCATCATCGGGACACACATACCAAGAATGAAACTTCATCCATCCAGATGGGGTCGAGTTATCGTGTTCACAAGCCAAATTGGCCAAATTATTGACTGTTCACAAAGTTTATATTTTGACCAATTCACTCCCGCTTATACCCAAAAATACCAAAAACATCGGTTCCTGTACTCCCCATAAGAAAGCTAGACATCAACTTTCAACTCGCCGACAGACCAATCATTTCTGACTTATCGTGTTCAAAGTTTTCAGACTTTGACCTCGTGACCTCAGACGACCGCCGACCTGACCCCAAAAGACATAATGTACTCATCATGGGGAACACACATACGCAAGTATGAACTTCATCCATCCAGGTGGGGTCGATAAAGTGTTCACAAGCACAGCCGAACTTGGGCAAATTATTGACTTTTCACAAATTTTCTATGTTTTGACCAAAATTCAACACCACGACCTATTCAAAAACACAATAACTTTTGTCCTCCCCAATAGAAGGGCTACCAACCACATTTGAACCCGATCAGAGCACCCTTCTGGCTATCGTGTTTCACAAAGTTTCAGAATTTGACCTCTGGGCACCTCAGATGACCTCTAATTTGACCCCAAAACAATAGGGGACATGTACTCGTGGGGAACACCCATACCAAGTATGAACTTCATCCTCCCGTGGGTCGAGTTATCTTGTTCACAAGCCAATATAAAATTGGCCAAATTAATGACTTTTCACAAATTTATCTATTTTTTTTAAAAACAAAATTTCTTAATTTTGAACAAAACAATAGGGTTGTCGTACTCCCCATAAGAACGCTACACCCGCAATTTGAACCCGATCAGACCAACAATCCAGGGGCCTGGACTTATCGTGTTTCACAGGTTTTTCAGCTTTGAACTCTCGGTGACCCTCAGATCGCCCAAAAACAACAGGTTCATGTACTCAATCATGGGAATACACATAACCAAGATGAGCTTCATCCATCCAGTTGGGTCGAGTTATCGTGTCACAAACCAAAATTGCCAAATTATTGACTTTTCAACCATTCTGGACTGTCGTGTTCAGAAGGTTTCCAGACATTGACCTCTGGTGCGCTCAGATGACTTCTGACCTGACCCCAAACAATAGACGCCATGTACTCATCATGGGGAACACATACCAAGTATGAGCTTCATCCATCAGTGGGTCGAGTGATCATGTTCACAATGCCCATAATTGGCCAATTATGACGTTTCTCACAAATTTTTGTTTTTTGACCAAAATTCACCCCCCACATATACAAACATAGGTTGCCTGTACTGCCCAAGAAAAAAGCTTACACACCCAGTTCCACCCGATCAGACCACCATTCTGACTTATCAGGTCACACGGTTTTTCAGATTCTACCTCTTGACCTCAATTACTCTAACCTGACCCAGAACAGTAGGGTCCATATACACAACCGGAATGAATACACATACCAAGTATGAGCTTCACTCCATCCAGGTGGGGTCGAGTTATCGTGGTTCACGAAGCCAAAATTGCCAAATTATTGACTTTTCACATTTTCCTATTTTCACCAAAATTCAACCTCATCACCCTGGACGCCCGACTATACCAAAAACAATAAGATTCCCGTACTTACGCCCATAAGAACGCTACACACCAAATTTGAACCCGATCAGACCAACCATCCTGGACTTATCGTGTTCACAAGGTTTTTCAGACTTTGACCTCTGGGTGACCTTCACGATCTGACCACAAAACAACAGGGGTTCATGTCTCATCATGGGGATACACCTACCAAGTATGAGCTTCATCCATCCAGGTTGGGTCGAGTTAATCGTGTTCACAAGCTAGCGTTACATACACGCCACGACATACATACACACACACTGTCATGACTGCATAATTCCTCTGACTTCGTCAAGGAATCCGAAGGGAAGAGAATGAAAGCCTACGACCCCATTTTACTTCCAGAGGCGCCACCCATCCGAAGTACTTACTGGGGCTCTGACTTGCTTGACTTCGGTGATCGGACGAGAACCGGTATATACACGATGATATGGCCGTAGGCAACAAAGAAGGAACATGACCGGACTTATGGCATAGGCATACAATCTCGAGGCGTATTACATGTAGGAGATCACCACACCTAGAGCATGAGCCCTGGGGTCAGCCTATCTGGAGAGGTAACCAATTGTTGCCATACAGTATTGACAAAGCTCTATGACCCTTGCAAGGAAAATGGCCGTCTGGCAACGCACATTCTGGTGGGTGTTGGGTGTGAGAGCCATAACAAAAGGCCCAATAATTAGGCTAGCTTGTCTCCCTAGGTAACCGCGGGAAAGCTACGGCAAAATGTCCCGCTACATCCCATGAACATGAAATGACCCGTGACGACATTTTCGTTGGTGGGGTGTAGCCCGCCGGACGCCAATAAATGGGGCCCAAAAATGAGGTAGCTTAGCTACTGAGGTAACCAGTTGAAACAAGGCAAAAATTGTTCGTTACCCTCCCAGCTATCACAAATGACCAAAGCCAGACCTTTATGTGGTTGGGTTGGATGGCCAGACGCCATACAATATCCCCACCCCTACAGCGAACCTAGGGTAGCTCGTGGGTAACCATTGAAACATGTAGAAAATATCGGTGACATTCCCGCTATCACAATGACCAATGACAGATATTTTAATGTGTGGATTGGGTGCTCATACCTCCAGACATATCCCCACCCTTTCAGCTACCCTAGGTTAGCTCGTGAGGAAACCATTGGGACGAAGTTAAAAATGTTCGTGACACTCGCAGCTATCACAAATGACCAATGACAGACATTTTAATTGGTGGGTTGGGTGCGCCATACGCCATCCAATATTCTCCACCCTACAGCTATCCAAGGGGTAGCTCGTAAGGTACTAGTTGAAACAGTAATAGGAATAAGGGGGGGGTTGACTGTACCAGCTGTGTTGCCTTATGGCCGGCGAGCAAGACTTGATCGTGTATGGGAGGCTACCCGAGCTCCTGGAAATCCGACTCAGCGATTTGGGGCCTGGATCTTGGGAAACCATAATTCGCGCTTGGTGCGGGGTTGCCGTTTGGAGTTGAGTCGCGTGGTGTTTTCAAAACGTCTTGAACTAAAATGGCTTAACCAAGTCGGACCTGTGTCTTTGAGTATCAAAACACATAGTGGTTTGCATTCAAAGTGTCCATGTTCGCCTGTTAATTAACGGCGGCCCCTTCGTGATATTGTATCAGGCAGAAATACACATAATTAAATTATAGATATACATATTTTAATAGCCGACTGAACAATTGATCACTTGAGTTGCCGGGGACTTTAAGCTGAGTTGGCAATTGGTGCAAAAAACCTTCGAGTGGATCTTAATTTGGCAAATATCAATGGTATTTGATACAGTGATGCCGTTGAACATTTGACCATTTTGTGGCGTTTGGGGTTTGGTTAAACGACTGTGGTAAGTTTAAGGTATGCTCAATCGTTTTCCACTTGACAGTCCGTCAGTGAAAATTGTTAAACGGGCGGTATATAAACCCCTATTTTGAACAATGTCATCCTTGTTGTAGCCTTTTTTCCACGGGACCGGTAATGATGAGGATGAAGGCCCCCGGAAGGTTGGGAGACGGTAGCGACGCTTTTAGGACGACCGACGAAATATCGTCTGACGCGACACGGTACGACACATATATCGTCACAAATGCTATCGTACATCAATGTCACCCTAAATGTCGAAATATCGGGGCGAGACGACATTCCCTGCAGGGCCCCCCGCGTGGCCGGATTCACTGCCCCTCTCTGTGAGTTAGTCATGTCAGGACAGTATGTACGTAGTGAGCCTTTGTTGGCTTGAGACTTTGAAACCATACTATAGTTTCTTCCTGCCCTCGGGTTATTTTGGGCTTCATCAGTGGGTATCGTGTAATGCTGCCGGTGTCGTCTGTTTATGGTAACAATAACTTTGAGGTATTCGTTTATAGTTGCTGCGATCAACTCTCCTCGAGAAGAGTATCGCGTCTTCGCTTTCTGGTTGTTCGTGTGCATGCCCGTGTGGAAAATCTGGATTTAACTAGTAATCTTTATATTTTGTGCCAATGCTTAGTTAAGGGCCGTCTTTCAGCAGGTCCCTGGTTTTGACTGGGGGGTGTAGTTAGTTGAACACAGTGCTGATTCCTGATTGCTGTGCCGGTGCCATTTTTTTTTTGCGTGCTCGTGCGTCGCATATTTGTCGCGGTCCACAATGCTTGTAGCAGTGGACACGGATACCACCTCTCCTTTCGTTTAGTTTTACGGAGAGAATTTTCTGTAAATTGTTCTTTTCACTCCCTCGTGAAGTCTGCGCTTGTCTGCCTCATTGTTGCTTATGCCGCCCCCGGCATACCTTTAGTACTTCCCTCTGATAAAGCCAATTCAAGTGGCTTGGGTATGATGATTGCGATCTAAATATTGTAAGGTTTCCGTGGGCTTGTATAGATTCCTGTATCTGGAAGCCGTTTTGAACGGGAAGTGTCTCCCTTTGAAAATTGTTGATCGAGTATTTACTTCACAGAATTTCTTTTCTGCGGTGAACTTAAGGAGTGGGTGAAACTAGTATCGTTTATTACTTTCCACTTGTGAGTCAGTTCGTCTTTGGTTCCACTGTACGGACAACGAAGGATGTCATCCTGTACATTACCCATTGAAGGATGTTTGGTTCTGATGGAATGATTGAGGTCTCTAGTTTTGTGCATAACGATGTCGCAGATCTCAGGGACGCTTGAACTCCCTTGCGCAATCCAATTTTTTGTCTATAAAATGCCGTTGAATTCAAGCAGTTGCGTGAAAGTATAAGATCAATGAGTTTTGCGCATTGATATGGACGAATTTTCAGTATATCGTAATAGTCCTCAGGTGCGTTATCGATTCAGCCTGCTGGTACGAGAGCCTCATCAGTGGCGTGTTGGTTACATTGATATGACATCCAGATAGCGATAATCACTTGTTAATTTCAAAACCCCTGTATTAAGTGTACGTATTGGATGTTGTCTTTCACATAAGTTCTTGCCTACTCCGTTTGAAGGAGGAAATATCCACAAAGGCTGAGATAGCTCTTTTTTGGTGACCCGTTACCCCGCCTATATAGTCCTTGATAGTCTCCTTGCAAATTTTGAGTTTGCTGGATGTGCTTTGTGCACCTAAGGCAAACTATATTAACGGTCGTGCGGGTCCTAGGTTGTGTGGATTTGGTAGTTGAATTTCCTTTCGTCTATTTCTTGTTTGAGAGCATGTTGAAGGCGGTTGGGGACGCACTCGGGGTGGCTTGGTTTATGTCGCTCGGTAACCGTCCATGAGACTCCTTCAGCTGACGATCGATCTCTGTTTGATCTCTGAGGCGATTGAGTATGCTATGCCTCTTCTTTGTCAAAGGGCTTTACCACAATTGATGATCTTTCCTACTGTTAGTGAGAGCGATGCTTCTGCTTTCGTGGTATTGTTGCTGCATTCTCGATAGGACTGCTAGCCATCTCAGCTTTTGTTGCCTCCAGGTAGTCGTCCAAGTTCTGGTTTAAGGTCACTTGTGCGGACCATTTATTGCATGCGGAATCTTTGTGTCGCGCTTTTTTATGTCGCATGACACAAAACGAAGGCGCCTTGTTCTTGTTATTCCTTATGGCAGAGAACATGCGTAGCTTCGGTTTATCGTGTGTCATGAGAACTTTAACCCCACCCCAGGCGAAACCCTATAAATTGGGTATATGAAGGGCGTTTTCTGACGTATTCTTTGGTTTATTTGCCTCTCATTATTGCAGGTTTTGGCTTTGCTACGTGTAGCCGCGCTCCCTGATGAGGTTGATAACAATTACGGTTTTATTTAATATTAACTTTACCCGCTCTGTTTAATTTCCGTTTTTTGTTAGACGGGATCGTGTTATCTTTACTCATGACAGTAACATAATGGACCAGACAGCTTTTTTGAGAGGATTGGGGCCATGCAAACCCTTTTTGTGTGCTTGTGGTGGCCCTAAAAAGAGCCGTTTGATCACAAAAGGTCTGGCGCCTATCTGCATTTGGATTTGTAAGGCTTATCCTCATGGCTCGACTTCTCTGTGAGGTGTCCGCTTTCCCCCGTGCGGTCTTCTCTCCTTTGGAGGTACGCAGAAGCTTCTGTAGCAGACGACTGGATTCGACGTTTGTCCTCGTAGAACTCGATATCCTGTTGAGACCTGTTGTATTTTTCCTGGAAGCGGGCTTTGTACCCTCTTCGCCTGACGGCGAGCTCTTCCGCTTCCAGGATCTGGACAGGCGAACGTTCTTGCCCGACGTAGTGAAGTAGTCCCAGAGACTCTGTCCCTCGCATTACAACGAATGCACGCCGGGAGTGTTAAGATACCTCTTGTTTACCCGAAGTAGTTAGAGGTGTATCCCTCCGAGATCTGACTTTCGAGTTTCTCCAAGCTCCTTAGTTAAGAAGAAACTCTTCCCTGCAAGGGCGTTAGGAGGAGTCGTCGGCGTGGCTCCGGATTTTTCTGTACGAGCGTTGGATACGGCCTGGGATATCGTTGTTGAGTCTCAATCCAGCAAAGGCTCCCAACGTCACATACTGCCTTTCGGCACATGTTTAATTCGTGTCTAGGGAGGGTCCGTGGGGTCACGGTACGCACTCTTGTCTTGCCGGCAGATACCTTCTCGTGATATATCGATATTGTGGCTGCATTGATATCGTTTGACATCGTACCGTATAGATATCAAATCGCATTGGGAAGGTATTTCGCCGCAACGTCATGGAAGCGTCCCCGTCGTTTTACTACTGGTCATACCTCCTCATCCATTCCCCGCCCACAAAGGCTACACCCGTGAACAACTTGGTTCAAATCGCTGGTTATTTAACCTGCCCCTTACCTTCCACTGACGGGACTGTCACTAATTGACAGGCACATGAGCATCTCATGACATACAAGTCTTTTCCAACCAGGTTTAAAGTTTTAGCCTGAATATTGCTCCAAGGTGGTCAAATTGTTCAGTTGGCAAATTACACTATATTTGTCCGATTAACGATACCACTCCTAAACCTTTACAACCTCCTTTTCAACTCAGCGTGATAAAGTCCTGTGCAAATAAAACGCTACATTGATCAAATTGTTCAATCAGCTATATATATTTTAAGCTGATTACAATATCACGGACGGCCTATTGCATTGAAAGCGCCATGGCGTTTTCTTGAACTCACGCAAATCGGTTCTACCCATCGTTAAAAGTTATAACATAGAATGTGAGTTTCTCGAGTGGCAAATTGTTCAGTCGCCATTTATAAACACTTTTTTGCAACTACGATACCACTCACCAACTTTTAAACATGCCTGCTCAACTTGACTCACTTGACTGGGCTAATAAAAAGCTCACAAGGGATCACATTGTTTCAATCGGCTATCCTAATTTTTAGGCCGATTGACACTATCAGAGACGGGGTCCCTGGCTATTGACAGGCGGCATGGGCCCCTCATGAACACAACACGTTTCGACTTACTAAAGGTCCATCTATCCGACTTAGTCGAGCCAATTCCGTCATTGTGCCATTTGTTTGTGGACGAACACTCACACAATTGCAACTCAAAACGGAAACTCCCTGCCACTAAGATCCGACGAATATAGGTTTTTGTTGGCCCAAGATCCGCCCAAAACCCGTTTGGGGGAGTGTCGGATTCCAGGATCTCCCGAGTGCCATCTCATTTCAATCAAATCCTTTTCGCCGGCAAAGCGCAACACTAGAGTGACCGCCAACCCCCCTTACTACAAGGATATCCACTTTGTGAATCTGGAATTACTTCAGGCGTAGCAATATGTAGTGGGTGTTGTATGGTTGGCACATCTTCCACTTGAAACGATCTGAATGGGATTATTCACGATTACCACGACAAAAGTAAACCCTTTATATCCTTTTCAACTGGTACGCTTCACTCTGCTGGCAGTCATAAGAATATGTCCCAACTATTCTTATATTTTCACAGCTGCCTTATTTGGAATCTCTTATAAGATTTTGTGAACACTTCTTACCTGCTATTTGCGGTTTGTCAGTGGCAAAACTGGTTGTTTCAATGAGATTGACCAGGTCGTTATGTCCAATCCACGCTTAAATTGTTTTTAGTATTTTACATAACAGTTAATATGACCGGATTTGTCATGCCAATTTTAAACCCATAAAATGTCTTCCTGTCCTGTTTGATGGTTGTTCTAACATGCGTTGGATTTCAGCTAGTGGCACCAAATAAAACTATTGAACAATACGAGATTCAGCTAATTACCTAGCTCTATGGTCTAGGATATGTATGGCGTTGGCACATCCTCCACCACTTAAAATGTCTGGCATTGGTTATTTGTGATAGCTGGAGGGTCACTAACCAATGTTCACTTGTTTCAGCTTGTTACCTGTACGAGCTACTAGTTACTTAGTGGTGGGGGTATTTATGGCGTCTTCTGGGCGCACCCAACCCCCACTTAAAATGTCCTGTCATTGGTATAGCCTGGGAGTGGAACGAACATTTTCTACTTTTTTCAACTGGTTACCTTACGAGCTAACCTAGGTTAGGCGTAGGGGTGGGGTATTGTACGGGCCCGTCTGGCGCACCCACCCACCACTTAAAAGGTCTTCAATTGGGCCCTTTGGTGATAGCGGGAGGTGTAACACATTTTCTACTCTGTTTCAACTGGTTACCTCCTGAGCTAAAGCCTCTCTCTTTTGGGGGTCCCAGTTATTGGCTCTGGCGGGCCCACCCCACAACTAAAATTTCTGTCACGGGTCTCCATGGTTCATGAGATAATGCTGGCCATTTTGCCGTAGATTCCCCGCGTTACCTCGGGAGCTAAGCACCTAATTTATGGGCATTTTGTTATGGCCCCACACCACACCCACCAAAGGTGCGTGCCCGACGACCATTTCCTTACAAGGGCGATAGCGTTTGTCACTGCTGTATGTCTCACAATTGGTTACCTCTTCAGCTAGGCTGACCCCTCTAGGCTCCCGGTCCTAACCGCCCTCCTCAATACAACGTTTGAATACTACCACAAGGCGCATCTAGCCCAACACTGAGGGGGGGGGGCGGCAGATTTTTTGTCAATTTATTTGTTATTCGTGACTATCTAAGCGGAGCGCCACAATATTTGGCGCGGCGTGGAACCGCAATTTGGAGCCTCCCAGATACTGGAAAAGGGATTGGCTTATCGGCTTATTTATTTACACAATACTATTATTCTATTTTTATATTATTTTTTTGGGGGGGGGGGGGGGAGGCCAATTTTTTGGGTAAACCTGTTATAAACCCGGCTCCATGGAAGACACCAGTAGAAGGAAACCATGGCGAGTTGACATCCTACGAGGATCGCGTGAATCGTATTTGGGAATAGTTTCTTATAGCCATACTTATCGATAGCTATACAAATATCACCTAGTTAAGGCCGATCTAGCTTTTCGATCAATCGATCGGCTTGTCTGCGACATACGTATACGGAAGCTATCTGCACGTAGTGACACAGTGTTCCACGTGCGGTGTCGAGGGAATTTCGGTAGAGGGCCTCAAAATATTTTTGACAAAGAAGGGTTCAGGATAACCTTTTGCACTATCTAAGCGGAGCGCCATCAACCCGTGGCGCAGCGTACAACATGTGCGCCGCAAACCTGGGGAGGGGGGGTGACATGTCCCCACCATATTCTAGACTGCTCCCATTGACTGTGTTTTCCCACAGTATTTTCTTCTCGAAAAAAATGCTGTCCCCCCCCCCCCCCCAATGTCGGAGACGAATCGCGCCAATTTGTGGCTTCACAACCCTCAAAGGCCGAGAGGGCACACTTCATGGGTGTCTAAGTACATGTACCCGGATGTTTGGGGAAGGTGTATAAGAAAATTTTTGCTCTGGAAGGCTTAAAACCAAACACCAAAAAAGCAAAAAAAATTCAAACAATTATTCAGTCATTGCCTCTTTGACCAGCCAAAGTCATGCTGCACCAGTCATTGTCCATGCTCTCAAATAAAAGGAGTCGCAACGAGGTGCCTGGGCGTTGTATCACCAGACTTTTCATTTGGGGCGGAAGCGCCACCATCGGTGGCGCGGAGCGTACTAGAAAATTGTGGGTTTACGAGCAACCCAGATGGCCGGAATTACCCTTCCAGGGATGTTTTAAGTTTCTGCCATGTTCTGGACCCGCGCCTGGTGTTTGTAGTGTGTGGACATTTTTACATGTAGTCGATGGGCGCCGGTTCATTCAATAGACGCTCTAGTCTAGGGCGGCCAGGTAGTTTGTCATGGCATATACGTGACCAGAAGTAGCTCGATCAGTCGCTAAGCTAGAGAACTGTATATGTTGCGGTTTTCAGCAGAAATTCATTGGGCGTCTGTTACACACTGTGGACCTACTACTAGTGCCAGGATGTCGGAGACAGGCTTTGATACATGGGATTATTATTACAATAGAGTTACACTTATGATTCCAACTTCCGAAGGGGAAGGGCCGATCTTCTGGATGGGTGGGCGAAATCCACAACCCAAATCGTGAAGGGGGTACAAAAGAGTTACACTTATGATTCAACTTGTCGAAGGGGCAAGGGGCGCATACTTCCTGATGGGTGGGCGCAGATCAACACCAAATCGGGAAGGGGGGGGGGGGCAACTAGTGCCCCTTGTATCCGCCACTGTATACCAACCACTGTATTGTAGGGGGCCTATTTTTCATCAAGGTTATGAAATCTTAGATGCCTATTTTTTATTACGGTATTAACCCCATTTCTCAGACCCAGCCAGCTTTACCAAAATCACAGGGAGTCTCTCCAATTCCGTATAAAGAGATGCAGACATCAAATCCTACACAGGGCAAAAGAGAGCTCTTTAGGACAGGATCCTCGGAAGTCTTGGGGGGGTTTTTTTTTTTTGGGGGCTTTTTTTATCGTGGGTATAAAATCCATTCTTTTTTTTTAATATGGGTATTATCCCATTCTCAGACCCAGCCCAGCTCTCTCAACATCACAGTAGTGAGAATCTCCAGTAACCCGATTTAAAATGGCGGGCAGTAGGCAAACTCAGGCAAAACATAGCTATTGACGTAGGGTCTCGATTAATTATGAGGGGCCTATTTTTTCCTTATTGTATTAATCCTATTTCTCAGCCCATGTCTGCGCAGGTAAATCTATTGCTCGTGTAGCAGGCTACTATTTCACCTGTCCAGCACACTACCCCTTAACTCTTCGGACCATTGAGGGTGATCTCTTGGGTCCTTTGTTTGGTGGCCTATGTGTCACCCGTTGGGGGTACTGACCATTCAATTTCCTGGTCGCCCCAAGGACTAAACTTATTAATTTTTACCCAATATCTGGGTTACCTTTCCCCTCGGTATTTCCCATGTTTATGATGTGTAGTATCTCACACCCACTTCAGTTTTCTAGGGTCTGGAAGCTATTTAGGAGACCCCTTTGATCCTCTTATTATTACCTCATTTTATCACCCTTCCTCTTGTTTATCTTGTTCAATAAGTCCCCTGTCTGACAAACTTGTGGGATTGTCCCAATTAGTGGTGTCTGACAGCTGCCATTCCTCCCGGGTGACCAACAAATGTTACTTATAAACAACCTCTATGTTCCTCTTATCCTTCCACACCCTGAGTGGCTTATCACTTAGAGGGACCCTAACATATCCTGAGCCTCTTCGGTGCCTCTACTAAACACTCGTTTATGTCGTTCTCACTGTCTGAAGTGCGTTAAGCGGCGCATGCTAAATCTGTGGGCTTGTGGACCACCAGGTCCCACCTGTCTGGGACAAAACTGACCCTTTTTTCTCCACCCTGACTTGTTTGGGCAATGGCCTGAGTGGATCTGTTACAATAAGTCAAGATTCTGGAGTGCATCATCACCCACTCTATACAATACTTGGAATAAGCCACCAGCTTGTCTAATACAGATTTTGCAACGGCGTTTATCATTACTTTTATATTCTGTTTATCTCTGACTCCATTCAGGTAAGGAATGTTTTTCAAATTGCTTTCCTTCCCTAGCAATGTATTCCTAATTATTTGCTGCCATTGCCCATTGAAAGTACCTATGTATGTTGGATTCCTCTCTCTCAAGAATCCATCCTTTGGTACATGTTTTTAGCATTGTTGAAGCAGGTTGGGCCATTTTGGGGCAGACTGGTCTATTTTGTAGTAGCACATATTGCGATCATTCCAATATCCCCTCTAGAGATTATTAGTACTTGGACATGGCAGTCCAAGATAGTTTTAACCCCTTGCTTATCTGAGCTGAGTCGGCTCTAGTTTATTTTCATGTGGGCAAAAAAGATCTATTGTTTTTATACTTTGTCATGATATAGTTTCCAGGTTCTCTCAGTAATGTAACTTATACATATTTATTATGGCCATTTCCCATTAATGGTAATTTGCTAGATGTTCTTGCTCACAGTGTTGTCTCGTGTTACATGTTTAGGGTATCTCTCTTCCTTCTCTCCTCTATTTCCCCTGTAGCCCACCCCATTGCCATAGTGGCATGCATTGCCTGCTCTGCATGGCTGGCATCTTTGAGGAGTTGAATATTAGAATTCCATTATAATTTCCAGAGGCACCCTGGCCGTTTGCGCCATTGGCTGGTTGGCTGTACCTGCTACTGTTCCCATACGTTTCCCCATGCTCACGCCATTCCTGAGGTTGTATTATAATGTAAGTGTTTAATTATGCACATGTGGATTCATTGGAAACCCCTCTTTGCCTCTGACTCATATTTTCTACCCACGATACTTACTGTACCAGTACCAGATATTTGTATATAATACCCAGTTGTATTATTGCCCAGTTCCCCAAATTCCCTTTCCCTGTAAATATTTCCTATTAATTACTAGCTATTTATCGGGTAATTTAACGTTTCCATTCTTTGCGTTAACTGAGACTCCTTATGTATTGCTAGGGCGGCGAATTGGGTTTTAGCGTCCCTTTGTAATTTCGGAAGTGTTATGTGTCAGTTGCTGTTGGCATAGAACATATTACTGTGTTTGGAGAACTGCATATTTTGTTGCTCCTAATGTGCCCTTGGGCTGTACATGCCCTTTTATTATTGAGATTACTTCCAATTCGCTCCCTTGTCCACCCATACTGTGACACTTAGCCAGCATTAGCTATAACACTAGTTGTAACCAGGTTAAGGATAGCCTACTATTGTTAATTATTTTTTTATTTTTATTTTTTTCTAAATCACTTATTATTTCTTCAATATAGAAGCATCAGTAAGTTAGGTCCTAATAGTGAAATTAGGAATTAGTTGGGACCCCTCTATACCAGACTGGAACGAAGCCACGCTGTCTGAAGTACAGATTTTGCAAATGCTGGTACTCATTACTTAATATTCTGTTGGGATCTCTGACTCCATTCAGATGCATGTTGATTCCGGACCCTATAACTTGGAGGGATGAAATGAAATGCTCAACTGGTGGAGGGGACGGTATGGACTGGGGGGTTAAGGGGACCAACGCAGGGTCTCGACCTGTCATCACTGGGGGCGTGACCCGATGTTCTATGCAAACCTGCTGGGGGTTAGGCGCGACTGGTGCTACCTCCCGAACCTAAGGCCATCACGACGCGTTGAGGTCGACGTCTCACAGTAACACGGGGAGGCTCATATATTTAGATATAGTGATGCAAGGGCAGGCCCCTTGTTATAGCCCCATGTATTATTTATTTTATGTAAATCATCGATGTTTAAGCACATGTAACTTATTGTTTTTTCTTATAGCCTAGTGAGTGAGTTCACAGCAATACAGGTCTCAAACTGTCCCTATTCCAGATGTTTTTTGTGTCCAGACATTGTTTCTTCTAGTATTAATGTACTACAGGGATCTAAGCAGGCCTCCTCCTCGACCCCGTTGCTTCAAAATCGTAGGTGTCCTTGGAGCGGCGTTACACTCGCCATTCTCCGTGTGTGGAGTGACATCATTGGTTGCACCCAACAGTTCATGTCAATGGTCGTTGTAACTGCAATTTGGTCAAATTTGTTGATACCTGAACCCTATTGTTTTTGGGGTCAGGTCAAAGGTCCCGACCTGGTCACAGAGATAAAGTCGGAAATATTGTAAACACGATGAGTCAGATCCTGGTCATACAGGTATATTTGGTTCCCTAAATGAAAGTACACGATCCCCAGTCTTTGGGGGGTCAGATCCAAGGCATCTGAGGATCAGACAGATCAAAGTTTGATATGGTTGAAATTCGGTATGCAGCTTTCTTATGGGAAAAACAGGAGCACTATCGTTGTTTGTGTGGTTAGTTGGAGCGAGTTGGGAGGAAATTTTGATATTGTGAAAATTGATATTTTTGGGGCTAAACCTAGCCTGTTAACCTCATCTGCATGGATGTAGGTCATATTTTGTATGTGAGTTCCCTATTATGATACTACAATGAGTCCCTTCGTAAATCTTGACAATGCCTTAGCTTGATGAAGTCAGAATCAGTCAAGGAAGCACTGAGCCTTTTGGCTTTTCTTTCTGGTTTCCAGACATGCCCAGATATATACGAGGGCCAGTTACCATCCGTTTTGCTAAACCAATAATGGTCGTTCTTGTGCACACCAACGATCTCCATCACATGCCATGCCCAGTTGGGCGCATTGGAGTATCTCATGAAGAGCAGGACTTAGCTTCGTCAATTCCGCTTGTAGTGTTTTCCTCCAATTATCCCGTGAAGACGGTCCTGGCCAATGCCGGGAGGCATCCCGCATTGAACTGCCGGCTACTTGGCCGTGCCTAAGAGGACGATGTCCGACACTGGAGCTACTTCTGCCCTGGAATTGGATCGCTGTGTCAGTGTCCTCTCCAAAATGTGACAACGCTTCTCCCGGACCGTGTCGATGCATCAGAGGACTGAACATCCTGGTTCTCCTGGAGGTCTCTGACCTGCTTCCAACTCGCCGATTTTCCTGGGGAATGCTAATGTAGCCTGCGCCGCGCAGTTCTGAACGATACCTGAGCCGGGTGCCTGGGTGCTGGTCCGATGCCGGAGCCGATACCGGCCTGTCGGATCTGAGCTCAGTGGCCCAGTCCGGGACATCTCACCTTCCCGCTGCCCGTGCCCCGGGCCGTTGCTCCGGAGCTAGAACGAGTGTATAGCACTCCGTTCACGGGCACAGCTGGGCCGGGCCCCCACCCCACCGTGCAGGACCGCGCTCCGGACCGTCCCGAGGTGCACCAACACCCCGTTCAGGTATAAACCTCCGTGGACCCGCCTTCTCACGGGCGAGACAGCTGGTGGCTACTTTGCAGGCTTTAGTGTCGTCCGGCCCAGCTCCTCGGACAGGGACGACCCAGAGCTCCATGCCTGTGTGATCTGGGGTTAGCAGACCACCCCCATTGGGTCCTCTAGGACCAAGCTCGGCCAGGGACGTTGGCTCTTCCTCTGGCCTCTGCTGGACTGAGTCTTTGAGGCCTGCTCCCTTGATGCTGACGATGCGGACCGAACCTCCATTCAGCGTCCTCCTCATGCAGCCTTTGTCGTCCCAGTTAGAGAAGGGCCGGAAGATCATAGCCAACAAACTTTTCTCTATATGAGACAAAGCGATACTCCTTCAGGAGTATACCGCCTCCCGAATGATATACATTTCGATATCACATAATGGAAACGCCCACAGAATATGCAATATGCTATGCTATGACGTGTATGACAGTATACAATATACAATAATCGGACGATAGAATCCACGTATGAACCAGTTAACTTAAATAGCCACCAATTCCACTTCTCACCCGCTTTCGAAACATTCCCTAGTGCTGCTCGCGGGTACCGCCCCCGGGAGGGGATGACAGGACGGGAAACCCAGGGAAGGGAGGCTAGCTAGGCAAGCACCCGGACAACCAGTCCAGCCCCACTTCACAATAGTGAACTCAAACAATAGGACCCATAACACCACGCGTGTGTTAGGCTACTGGGGAAATAACGTAAACCATAGTGCTAGGAAAAAAAAAGGCACAGGCTAAATACAGAATTATGCAAAACAGGATCGAGTGGGAGGAAAATCCAACAAGGCGATCGCCCCCAGTGTCCTCGCCTGGGTTTGCGCGATCAGTGCTTACTTGCTATTCGTCAGCCATCCCATGTGCAAACATTCAGAAGGCATTCCATGTGTCCGGTCTTAAAGATGTCAGTATTAGCATTCAACAACCGCCTACTAACAGTGACCAATTGCAAATGACTAATTATTGACAATGTCTATAAAGAGTAAAGTTTTTGTGAAGTGTGACGTGAAATTGCCTTAATTATGGCCAATTTAGCATTGAACCAAGTTTCATGACAATCCGCAAAGCTTTGAAATTATGCATAACTTTGCAAATTAGACCTGTTGAATGACCTCCAATGACCCTGAAGCCATGATAAAATAGGTTGGAACTCAAGGTGAAACCATACCCACCAGGTTCATGGAAATCCAAGCAACCTTAAAGTTTTGCATCATTTATTCAAATTAGGTATGTTGAATGACCTCCATGACCCTTTGTTAAAAAGTTTTGGGATGGAAGGTAGATTCATAGGCACAGTTTGAGAAAATCCACCCTCCTTTTGAATTTCGCATAAAATTATGCAGAATTAGACAACCTATATACCAAATTTGACGCTGAAATCCCATCAGTTTAAAAAACATCTACCTCATAGCCCGCATCTATGTGCCAAACCAAGTCACCATAGCACCCCTTCACGGTTCATCTGTAATCTTGCTAATGACCGAACGATAGGATCCCATAAATAGGCTAATTACCTCTACCAATAAGTGACTTTTGTTCCCCAACTCTAATTAGAGTGGGGTTTCACCTAATCCCGCTTCCAAACCCTTACAAACTGTGACCTCCGATATCTTCACACACATAGGTCCACATGGGGCAAATAAATATGGTCCATTTCATCATAAGTCTCCGAGGTCCGAAAATGGCCACTGAAATTTGATTCGTCCCAAAACCTCAGTAAGGTCAAATTGAGATCAGGGGTCACACAGATGGTGGTCAACGGGATCACAACGGTGACACATCCCCCCTGCATACATTTGGTTTCCTGTTATGGCCGAAAAACTATTTTTTGACCTTTAATGACCTTGGATGATGTGACCCTTTTTATTTGAAAAAAGGTACTAGATGAGATACACACTGTCCAGAAATATAAACCACATCAGGAAATGTCACTGGAAGTTGCGCAGGAGCACATACTATGTGGCAGTTTCATACCCATACGTGACCTTTGACTGACTTTGAGTGGCATGCAGTTCTTATGAAAAATGTTCTCTCCATGAAATGTCAACAATGCCAAGCGATTTCACTGTAAGTCTGATTCCAAAAAAAAATGTGTTCTTTGTCCATAAGTGACCTTGAATGACCTTTGATGACGAGTTTTTTATGGAAAAATGTTACTCTCGTGAATACAACCATAGTCTTCCGAGCATCATGCTATCCCAAAGAATACTGCCGATGCTATGCCAGAAAATGTCAAACAAACCATTGACCCCTTACACAAGTTAACGTGAACAAAATATTCACCCATTCCCACGCTCTCACCCGCCTTGTGTAACATTTCCTAGCGCCAGTGTGGATAGACACCCCCGGGAGAATGGGACAGGGAGGGAAGGGGGAAGGGAGGGAAGGGTGGGAGGGGGGGGGGGCGCGGTAGAAAGCACCCGACAACAGTCCAGCCCTATGAAAGAACACAAAGCCCACACACCCCGCGGGGTTTAGGCTACAGGGGAAGTAGTCACGCACAACCCTATCGTGCTAGGAAGGGCTTAAGGCTTAAATACGGGACGTACGCCAAAAAACGGGATCAAGCGGGAGAAAATCCAAACAAAGAAATTTGCAAACCGCTAACAGGATAAACTATCCGATAGACGACGTTCTAGAATAATGTTCCCTGCTAGATTCTGCTGACGATTTTGAATTGAAAGCAGTGGGGATTTTCGGTGATGAAAAATCGATGAACTCCTCTGCAAGATGCTCATGAACTTCAACGTTCAACTGGCAGAAGGACGATTGGGTGCGCAAGCCCGGATTACTGTAAAAAAATGGCCAGATGTCAATGGCGCGGGGTGGGGCTTGCAAAGCTGCAAATATGAGGGTAAGTGAGTAACGTGAAATAGAGTCTTCATTAAAAAGTTTGGGACTGGATGGCCTAGTAGACCATAATTCCGAACGTGATGAAAATATATGACAAAAATTCTGAATTTCGCATATATTATGCAAAGTAGATCCAAATCAGATCGTATTCACCAAACCTGATGCTACTCTGGAATTTGCGCAATTGCAATACGGTTCAAAAGATATCTGCTAACGAGAAAGGTGACACAACATTCCACACATACACACGCCTAAGTGACCACTAAAGTCTCCTCCTGAATTTCATTCAATCGAGACAAAAACTATCAAAAAATTACTATACTGACAAACAAAGAAACTTTAAAAGAACTGTAATAGAGACGGGGAAGTAGGGTAACTAGTAAAATTCCTAGAAGGCATTTTGACAATGTTCTAAATTGCTGCAACATAACTTTTGAAACATTTCAGTGAGCTTAAAAAAGGTTCATAAATGTGACGGGCACATTTCGTAACATTACCATAGGCTTTTATAGCTGCACATGCTTACACCAATTTCAAGTTGCCGACCAAACTTTAGCTAGCTCGTAATATAAAATCATAGGGCCAAGGGCCGCCGTTTGAAAGGAAAAAAAGCTGTTCCGCTGAATTCTTTTTTAGTTTGCTAAGGGAGCGTTGCTGCGAAGTTGCAGGGACAAAAGCGATTGCTGTTCACTCCCAAATAAATCAGAGACTCTACACAACATTCATGAAATCTGACCAACATTTGAAAATGCATGAATTATGCAAATTAGATAGGGCCCTAAGACTCTTGAAACTTTCTCTGACGAAAAGTAGAATATATCACCAAATTTCATGAGGTCAGACAAAAATCCACATATTAGACTACTTTTAGGCCATAAAACGTTGAAAATCTACACAGTCATCTACCTGTCATAACTGCTCTATATGCCAAATAACTTCAGCATCGGCATATGTGGTTCTCCTGAAATCCTGCAAAGGAGCTAAAACAACTAAATGTAAATAGCTAATTACTCATCTTAGTAGTCATTGGTGATTAAAATTAAATACGATCATTCACACCCCACTTGGGGTCACATCCACAATTTTGTTGCAATCCTTCGTAGGGTTTAGGAGAAATCCTACTAACGACAGTGTGACACACACATACCACGTTAGGTTGAAGTGATCACTAAGTCTTCTCCTTTTACAATTGAAAAAAATCTAATGACTCCATCCTGTAATTTTGTGGGATAGGTCCGTGTGGCAAACATATACATTTGTCGGGGCTGCCACTTTTTTGAAAATTCTCCAAGATGAAATGATTTGAATGCTGTAATTTTGACTGAAGTTCTTCTTGTCCATAAGTATGGAACGATGCATTCAATTTCAATATCATTGATACTTATGTTTCTCGGCTGAATGGAACTCATCCCATCCTTCTAGCAGAGAATTCACTTTTTTCCTAGTTACATTGTTCAGTAGCATAAGGTAATATGCGTGAAGTTTTGTGTTGACAGAACAGATTTTTTTTTTGATCTTTCCGTATACTGCATGTGTTGTGCGTATCCAGCAGGGTTTGAGTCCAGTCCAGCCAATCTGGAGTCCGAGTCCTCAGCATCCGATTCCAAGACCGAGTCCTCAACATCCGAGTCGGCTTCCTCATCTGGTCGAGTCTTACCTCAGCGTCTGATCCCTTCCCCCGTCCCTATTAAAACTCGTCATTTAGCAAAACAACGGGCCTATGTGATTCAATAAAGCAAGTTACTACAGTTAGATGTTGCATCCCTGTACTTTATATGAGAATATCCACAATCACTGAATCAGCTCAATGTAAAATTCATGATAAAGTTTCAACACATTACTATCGAAGAGCTGGATGCTCATCAGGAAGTAATAGCCATGTAATTGCAATGAAACAATGCCTATGTAGACTCCCGCCTTCTCAACCTACCATTCGGAGCCATAATAATTTTCCAGCATAGCCATTGTAAAGTATTTTTCATTGCATATCAAGAAAATAACAATTTCCACCATCTTTGCAGACCGTGAGGCGGGTGCAGCATGTTCTCTTGTGCGGTGCAGGTGACACTTTTCCTGTACGGCTGTTCCAAATGGCTCAGCTGAGTCCTATAAATGGCTCACTCCAAATTTGGTTGAGCGAATTCCCCCCCCGGGACCATTGACAAAAAAGCCCGCACAGTATTCTCATGTTTTTGATTATCAATGTTGAATTTTGCATTATTCTTTCTCATAATTTGGCCAGGATTTTTTGAGTGGTCTGGAACCTTGACCGACCAAGTCCCAGCAGCTAGTCCGATATGTGGTCATTGGAATCCTGAGTTCCGAGTCCTTTAAAATCGGTCTCGGAACTGAGAGCAGACTCGATTTCTCCAATCACATTCCAACCTTTTTCGAGGTCAACTCGATCATCAACAATTTTTGTTTCCTGTCCATCATCACTTTTAGAACTAAAACATAGGCTGCAGTATTGCTACCAAATCGAGCCACATTATGTGTCAACATTTGTTAAATGGCAATTAAACCAGAAAGCCAAAGCCTAGTGATTCGCTGACTCATTCTCTGACAACCTTGGCCAGGCATCGGGACTGATGGGAAATTATCAGCTCATTCATGGGGCACCTTATGACATATATACTTGACAAGTTTCCATTTCCCAATCATGCTACCACCTGTTCCAGCAGGGGGTTCCTGGTACTCCCAAAATACAAAGCATAAACACAGTTTTTGGACTTTTTGGACACGATTTGACAACACTTTCATCATTTTTACAAGGGTTTTCCAACTTCAACCTCTCCGTTGACCTCTCACCTGACCCAAAAATAACGCTCATGCAGTCTTCATGGTTGAATTCATAAGTGGGTCAGTTCTTCATGTTTAACTAGCTGAAATTCTAAAAAATTCAAATGCACAGGGCCCCCTTTGTACTCTTGAAGAGAAAGCTACACACCTACTTCCAACTGGATCAGACCAAGCCTTTCTAGTATTCCTTGACAAAGTCCATAGGAACTAATGCACAACACTGTGATCCAGATGCTAATAAGTGGACCAGCTTATGGATTCATATTTCTGATCATTGTAAACTATTACTCTCCAGCAGCTGACATCCTTCCGTGTAGCATACTGCACTTTGCACCAACCACGGGTGGCTGGCACCGGTGGCTCGAATGGTGACATCTATATCTTCGAGCCATGCTGCAACTTCACCATATACATGCAAATTAACCTTGACCTGTGTCCACCTCTGTTCAGGATAAGAAATATTCACAGGCTCCAACCGTTAGGCATCATTATTTTGGCATCTGCAGCAATGACTCCCACGCTGTATGTGAACAGCATAGAGCCCTTGGTTCTGCTACTACTATGATCTGAGCAGAGCATGGCTTCACCACATGTTCAGGCAGCGGTTTGACTGTGATATACAAGTTAATGTCCAAAAAGTGAAAGGGAACAGACCAAGAATCAATATACACCAGTGGAGAATGACGTCCTGCCAGTTGAACTCCTGGAAAGATCAAAACATAAATGAAAATCATCTTAGTAATAGACTATGGTATGATGCTCCTATCAATAACAGGGTTTGTCACAAGCCACAATGGCCAAAACCGACCTGTCAAATATTCCTATGGTCTCAATCATTTTGTCTTTCGTCAGCACAGCAGGTAGAAGTCTCTCTTAACAGGTTCTCCTTTATGATCTGACTAGGGTATCAACGAGATTAAAGAGCACAAAACTTTCTTTGTGTTCACATTTGAAGCTGCAAGCACAATCAGACCACATTCCACCTTTTTTTTCGAGGTCACCCTCGATCATCACAAATTTTGTTCCTGTCATCATGCACTTTAGAACTAAAACATAGGCTGAAGCATTGCTACCAATGAAGCCGAATGATGTGTCAACATTTGTGAAATGCAGTATAAACCAGAGAGCCAAAAGGCTTAGTGATTCTTTGACTCATTTCTGACAACCAAAATACAAAGCTAAACACTAAGTTTTGACTTTTTGGACAAAAATTGGACAACACTTTCATTATTATTTACAAGGGTTTTCCAACTTCAACCTCTCCGTTGACCTCTCACCTGACCCAAAATAATGACGCTCATGCAGTCTTCATGGTGAATACATAGGTGGGTCAAGTTATCATGTTTACTAGCTGAAATTACTCAAAATATCACTTGCACAGGGCACCTTTGCTCTTGATGAGAAAGCCACACACCTAATTCCAACTGGATCAGACCAAGCATTTTCTATTCCTTGACTAAGTCAGAGGAATCTATGCAGTCATGACAGTGTGTGTGTCTGTGTGTGTCTGTGTGTGTGCGTGCATGTGCATGAGTTGTGTGTGTGTGATGCCTAGCCTTGTGAACACGATACTCAACCCCATATGGATGGATGAAGTCCATACTTGGTATGAGGGTTCATAAACAGTGCATATCTCTTAATTGTTTTGGGGTCATGTCTAAATTCATCTGAGGTCAAGAGAGATCGAAGTCTAAAAAATCTTGCCAACACGATAAGTCCAGAATGTTTGACCCGATCAGTTTGAAATTTAGTATGCAGCCTCTCATGGGAAAAACAAAACACTACGATCGTTTTTGGTGTGACTGGAGCCAGTTTGGGAGGAAAAAAGTTTAGCTTGTTAACAAGACCTCATCTGCATGAATGTAGTTCATACTTGGAGTGAGTTCCCTGTTTTGAGTACTACAATGATTCCAATTATAAATCTTGACAATCTAGACAAATCAGTCAAGTTAGGATCAGTCAAGGAATCACTAACCTTTCGGCTTTCTGTCTGGTTTCGAAGTTCACAAGGACTTTCTGCTTTGACCAGCAGTGTCCTCAGACCTGACCCCAAACCAATGGGGACTCACATACCAAATATGTGCGTCTTCCATCTAGACAGGGTAGGGAGTTCACAAGGTGGTTTGGTCCAAAATGTTCATGATTTTTCTATTTTTTTTTTCACCAAAAATTGCTCCGATATACACCAAAAGCAATATGGTTTCTGTACCCCCCCCCCACAAGAAAGCTATTTACCAAATTTCACCTTGATCGAAGCAACCATTGTTTTTACAGGTTGACACGTTGCATTGCACATTGGTTTACACTTGCAAAAAAGTGACTATCTTGATAACCATTGTGTTCACATGGCATCAGACAGGTGATGACGCGAGGTTGGATCTGATCATGGGTGCTCATATTGATGAGCCTCGTTCACAGGAGCAATATGGAGACTGGGTGATCAGATGACACGTGGTATCACATGTCAAACATAGGGTTTGTGTCATGCAAAATCATTTCTGGTCAGGGTTCCATTACTTTACCTGTCAACTATGTCTAATATCATTTGTGTTTTTAATTACTCGACCTTGCTCCAGGCTGAGACAATCGCACAACCCGAGAGACCACAGAGTTACAACTCTTTGATTAAGTGATTACAATGAGCAGGAAAATGTGGACATAAGATGTGTTATATTTGGCCAGACCCAGCATGCCATGTAGGAATTAAGTTACAGCCTGCATCAACAACAGGTTACATTTGAGAGTTATCGCTGTCGATGTCGATCTATATTAACGCAGAATCGTTAGAAGAGATCATAACCTTAAACTCTAAAAAGAGCCATGTAGATGGATGCTATTCACAATAGTCTTCAAAATGGCTGTTCAAAAAAGCTGAGTTGAGAGTTCTAATTGCCACGAAATTTCTCCTTCCCAAAGGTCCTCACTCTATACAGACGTTTGCCTGACAAAATGGGACATAAAATAGGGTGGCCAACCCCCAAGTGTGTTATACCAGAACTTCCATAATGAAATAGATCTTGAAAAACAAATATTACGCACCTGTGATATTGCTCCGACTTCAGAAACAGCCACCACAAGGACGATTACTTTGCCAAAAGAATTCCCTGGAATTGGAAAAAAGCAGAGGGCAATACCAACATTGATAAATGACTAACCCTCTCATTGAACAGTGGAAATTTCAGTTGGTGGCCATGCCCACTTTAGAACTTGTTCAAGATTTTAAATGACTATAACATGGGTGCCAAGTTTTCGAGTAAATCGCGACAATGCGTGGAAGAGCCTATGAGCGCTAATGAAAACGTGCGGCGGCATTGTGCGATTTTCTCGAAACGCGCACCCTGTTTGTCATGAATAAATCTAGACAAGTTCGAAAAGTGGGCGTCGCCACACCAACTCTTGCGACGGTCCATCTTGGACTTTCGACCAACTAAATGCATTTTATTCTCGTCAAAGCTCTAGCTCTCCAACACATTGTCCGATTTACTTTGAAACTTGGCATCATGTTCATCAGGTAAAAATCTTGAACAAGTTGAAAGTGGGCATGGGCACACCCATCAACGGCGGCCATCTTGGATTTTTCAACGAACTGACTTTTCCGCAGTGGTGCATGTTCAGACATGCATCATTTGGGGACCACTTTAGTTTTTGCACCATTGGTCCCACACGGCGGCCATCCATTTGAATTTTTCCCAAATATAACACTCATCGATTGCTTGAAACTTGGGGAAAGGTCCGCCATGAAGGAATCTCTGACGATTTAGAAATGGATTGTGGCCACACTTTCCAACGGCAGCCATCTTGGTTTTTTCGACGAACTGACTTTCCCGCAGCAGTGTTGCCGCATTTCGGAACATGGCAATCAGTTTGGGACCAACTTTAGTTTCGGCCCCACTGGACCCCACACGGCAGCCATTTGAATTTTTTTGAAAAAAAAAGAAAAAAAAAAAACAAAAAATGCTTTAACCGATCGAATGAATTGAAACTTGGTGGACATGGAGAAATCTCAAACGATTTTCGAGAGGGGTGTGGCCACACCCCTCTAACGGCAGCCATCTTTGATTTGCGACAAACTTACTCCTGCGCAGATTGGCGCGTTTCGGAACACGGCGATCACTTTGGTACGCAATTTCAATTTTCGCCCCATTGGACCTCACATGGCAGCCATTTTGAATTTTTTCGTAAAAATAACGCTTTTATCCGATTGACTTGAAACTTTGTGTACATGTCCCCCATGAAGAACGATTTGGAAAGTGGGCATGGCCACACCCCTCCAACGGCGGCCAGTCTGGATTTTTTGACGAACTGACTTCTTCGCAGATTTGCGCGTTTCGGAACACGGCGATCACTTTGGTACCAATTTCAATTTTCGCCCCATTGGACCTCACATGGCAGCCATTTTGAATTTTTTCGTAAAAATAACGCTTTTATCCGATTGACTTGAAACTTTGTGTAAGTCCCCCATGAAGAACGATTTGGAAAGTGGGCATGGCCACACCCCTCCAACGGCGGCCAGTCTGGATTTTTTGACGAACTGACTTCTTCGCAGATTTGCGCGTTTGGGGAACATGGCGATCATTTTGGTACCAACTCTTCGCCCCATTGGAACCCACACAGTTGGCCATTTTGAATTTTTTTTCGCAAAAATAACGCTTTCTCCGATTGACTTGCCAACTTGAAACTCTATTTTGCAGGTTTTGAATGAAAAAACAGAGTTAGTCCAATTTATACGAAAATTGGTGGTGGAACAAAATGGTACCGACTTACAAGGTCACCGGAGGTCAAAATTTGTCGTTTCCTTTGGCGAAAATACAGAGTTAGTCCTTATTACATAAAACTTGGTGAGTGTGGAACAAACCTTTGGTCCAAAACTGACGGTAATTTCAAGGTCATCAGATGTCAAATTTGTGTGCTAGAGATTTTTCTAACATTGTCGAATTTGAACGAACACTTCAAAAGGAGAATGGTTTTGAACTACAGTGGTCCTTGAACAACAGTTATGGGCAAATTTTCAAAGTCACCCAGTCAAATAGTAATAAACTTCAATGTGCTTTCTTCAAACGAGGTCATCAACAAAGGCCATTTCTGCGGGGATATACACGTCGGCGGTTTACCCGCCTGCACATGTCTAGTTATACCTTGAAAGTCGGACCAATATGGATATGGAGCCAAGGTTAACTGAATTAGTCAGATGATTTTGGTCTGAATGCAAACATTTAAAATGCATGTCATTGACTAAACAGATTATCTTTGTGCAAGTGTGGAAACTGCATTGATTGCTTTTTCAACTAGAATATTTATGTAGTGCACCAAAACACAAACCAGGCAATCGCCAAAAAGTATCTCGCCTGGATTGACAATCGGTGGTTTCTATTATTCACTACACTACACACTATACACAACCAACTAGTTCTGCAGACACCATCATCAAACGAAACACACAATAATCACCTATAACACATAAAATTCCTAAAATAACCACACAATATTTTTGACTCTTCTCAATTAGTCTATGTGTGGAACTAGACATGTGTCAGGCAGGTACACCCGCTGACGTGTATATTCCCCGCACAAATGGCTACCCTACGTGTCCCGGGGATATCACTATCCCCGAACACTTACAGTGCAGCGGGGATATAATCACTATTCCCATATCAGAGCTGTCTAGTTAAATTGGCTATAATTTTATCCCCGGGAACCACCTTCTTATGTGATCTTTTGAGCCGTCGTGTGGCTACACGTTCTCTTCGAAACAACTCACACGGGGAAATATATCTCTCACAGCCTCTCGTCCGTAACAATTTCTATGGGGAGCGTGCTTTCTCGGTATGTGCTCCCAGGCCGTGGAACGGCCTGCGCGGGAACTTCTAGCTATTGCAAATTTTTAAATCTAAGCTTAAAACTCACCTTTTTAGAGAGTACTTCCTCTCTTGATTTAACTTTTTATATCACGCTTTCGGATTTGCTCTTTGACGTTTTGTTGATTTTATGCTAATCTTAACAGTTTCTGTACCGTTTTTATCATGTGAGACACATTGAGATGCTTGTCATGTAATGCGTTTTATAACGATATATTTACATTACATTACATTTAGTGTCCAGGGGGTACCATGGTTTTTTGCTGCACGGTAGTCGTCTCCGACTGGTTTCTCGTTAAGCTCTAGCTCTTCAACGCATTGTGCGCTTTTCTCGAAACTTTGGCCCCCATGTTTGTCATGACTAATCTCATACAAGTTCGAAAGTGGCGTCTCCACACCACTATTGCGGCGGGCATCTTGGATTTTCGACTAACGCATTTTATTCTCGTCAACGCTCTAGCTCTCCAACAGCTTGGTCCGATTTACTTGAAACGTGGCACCCATGTTCGTCATGTTAAAATCTTACACAAGTTATTTGTAAGTGGCATGGGCACACCGGCCAACGGCGGCCTCTTGGATTTTTTCACATTAGAAGTACAACTGTCCATCCGCAAAATGCTCGGATGAGTTCAAAAGCAGGCATCACTGCATGTTTGCTGCCTCTATTTTGCAGGTTTTTGATGAAAAAACAGAGAGTTGGTTCTTTACAACAAAAATTGGTGGGTGGAGACAAACAAGGCGAATCGGCGCCCCAGTGTCCTCGCCTGGACTTGCGCGTCAGTGTTTTCATCTATAGTTCATCCATGCAAAACAATACAAGGTATTTAAAGTGTTGCTTTAGATTTTGGTATAGCATTTAACACCCAACCACACACTACTATCTCAGTGATCAATTTCAAATTCGTTTAAGGACTGATTATTGACATGTTACTGAAGATGAAGAAGTATAACTTTTTGTGGAAATGTGACTAAGATAGCCTAATTATTGCAAATTAGACCAATACTCAACTTCCTATTGACCCATTTGCTCACTTCACATATCCCAGGACCACACTTGAATACATTTATGGGAATTCATAACTTGAACATTTGCATGAATGGAACAATTATACACACTGCATAACCCCCAATCATTTTTTTACATTTTTGGGGACTAAATTAACTACGGTACCATACCAATCAAGCCAAATTTGAATTTGGGGAACCCATGCGGATGACCACTGAATGACTCCAGTGTCCTCCACCCTATGTGGAATAATACAATTTTAATATAGTGAATATCACAGGAGTGCTTATTAACAGAAATGAGTGGTGACGGAATGAAACAAAATCCGACAAACTGTTGAAATTTTTGCATAATTATGGCAAATTAGACGACTCAATGACTATATTTGAGACGCTGAAAATCTTAATCACACATGCTTCGCGTTCATATCCCGCATCTCTGTGCCACACCAAGTCAACCATAGCACCTACAGTTCATCTGTAATCTTGGTCTACGATGCGCCCAAAAAACCCTTGAACAATAATAGATTACATGAAATAGGCTAATTACCTCACTTAATTAGTGACTTTTGTTCCCCCAAATCTAATCAAATCGTGTTCACACCTCTCCCGATGCCACCCGAAATTTGACCTCTTATATCTTCCACACAGAGGTTCACATGTGGGCAAATTAGGTCCATTTCGATCATAAGGTACCCTTGAGGTCCGAAAATTGCCACTAAAATTTGATTCGGGCCCAAACCATAGTAAAGGTTCAATTGAGGGTCAGGTCACACCGATGGGTCAAACAACGATGGATCCAAATGGCGCACCTCCACCACCTTATCAGCAGACATCTGGTTTCCATGCTATGGCCGAAAACTATTTTCTTTTGACTTTATTTGACCTTTAATGACCTTGGATGATGGACCCTTTTTATGACAACAACGCAACCTGCGCGTGAGTCCTTGCCTTTTTTCCTGACATTCTTCCCTTACTCAGCTATATCAACCCTGCCAAGATGTGTGCTGGCAACGTCAAACCACAACTTGACCAAAACATCACTGCATATTTACTTGTAGCGTCATGAGATGAGATACTTGTTGCTTTTTGACCAAGGTCAAAAAGTCATGTGATGGCAATTGAAATGAAATACTGAAAACTAAACTGGTACTATCATATCTTGAAGAGTGAAGGTAAAGGCACATTCATAACCAGCGAGGTTCCAATTTTTTCACATTCAGTGTGGGACGCCCCCGACTGTAACCACTGATCCGCAGTACTGCAGGCAAGGCTAAATGCTGAGGATCACTTTAGCACATTCATATCACTCATAAGTGACTGGTAGTCAAAGCAGATACATTGAATGAAGTGGCAGTTTCTCGAGTCGGACGACCAACATCCAATTAACAAATGGAAAAGAATACTTTTTTTTTTAGGAGGGGGTATATGTGTGGGGAAAGAGGAAGTGCATATACAGCCTATATATTATCAATTGCAACCCTCCACTACCCTGGACAGGTTAAGTCATTGTAAGGTTACAATCAGTGTGCAATAGCATGGTGTCTCACATTGTACCATATGTCGTTAATCGCTAATATGACTGAGGGGTAAGTCAATTGGCCAGTCAATCGTTTCAATTTATACGGCAGAGTAGTCTGTGGTCTTTCAAATGAACTGTGGGTGTATTCAATTTTCATTCATTATTTTTCAGGCACACGTGACTGAGGGGTGCATCATGTTTTTTGAAGTAGCAATGACTCACCTTGTCTGGGGTACAAGGGGTGGGTCATAGATTGACAAGTGCATCAACTGTTTAAAATTACTTGTATCAATAGCCCTTCAAGTCCATCAAATTGTCTTATGCTATTTTGGGTCAACTTTTCACAAGGCTTTCAAATCATCATATTCTCATCCTACATGGTGGGGTTGGGGATGTCTCTCTAATATGACCCACCCCATGCAGCACCTCCATAACAAATATAATGGCTGCCTAATAATACAAATAGATAATAGGAACAACCCGACTTTGTAATTTTCTAGTATATATAGCCCTGTTGAACATTTCTGAATTAATGTGGGCTCAGTTAATGTGATCCAGTATGACGTTCTGGCCAATTGTTTACATGTAATTATCCCACATCCACTTTTCACAAATGGTCACATCATGTGACAGTCCACAACCATGATAGAGAGGCACTGGGGACGAAGAGAGATACTTTATAGAATCAAACCCCTGCCCATTTCTGTCTGGTGTAACAGGGTAATGCCCTCACTTTTTGCTCCATAAAGCAAAAAATGCCAAAACGTTGTGCCCTTCTCCCCACTTTCAGAATCTTCCTTGACCCTTGCTTTCTTCTCCTCCAACTCACTGCTTTCTACACACACCACAGTTAATCCCCTCATTAGGGCTTGTTCTATGAATCACAGTATAATACCCCAATGGTAACAGTCCCTGCCTGTCATAATCACAACCTGGAAAGTGTGCTTTTTTCGCATTCCCAAGGGAAGTTGTAAACAATCAGTAATCATAGAACAGTGCACACAGAGAATAGTTGGATTACCCACTCTCATCCTCTGAGCTTGCCAGAGTGCCAGGTACCATTTCCACACTACCTGTGACAGGCAGTCTAAGTTTATTATGTTTTTTTGTTTTACTTCTCACTTCTTTTGCATTCTCACACATCACACAGCTTGAGGGATAACTCCTCTTGAGGATAGTGGGAAGTTGCCAGATCAAACTGAAGGCTTATTATAGTATACACGTACACATGCAGACAGTGGTGTGAAGAGGATATGGTGGGCTACATAGGTGTTCCAAATGAATTCAGCAGAACATTTCCTTGTGTGCATTTTCCTGCTGTATAAATAGTCGTTAAATGGGAATTTTTGAAGCTTCATATCACCATTTTTCAATTAATGTAGAGCAACAAACTTTGCATTCTCCCCCCGAGTAAATATACTATACGCCTATGGAAGAATTGCCAGTTCGGTGACCCCCCCCCCCCCCCCCTTCTTCCACCCTCCATCGATATCCATATCTCGTATAGAAGTATACGCAAGAAGAAACCTATCTGCCTTGCAATTAAGACTTTGTCATAATGCAGTGATGCAGGCTTCAAATAGGGCTACATTTTCAATGTTCGCTAGTCTTCCTCTGAAAACCCTGGGGGAGGGGGGGGGGGTGCTGTAAGCCCGAGGCTTATTCGCCTTGCAATTTCTATTTCCTCCACGCCACCGTAGCAACACCACTACTGATCAGAGGTACATATCATACAATACATACATATAGGCTGGTTACTGTGCTAGTCCAATAGTCAACATATCATGAATAATATTAAAATGGACATTGGCAGAATTTGGTACTGTCTTCAGTCTTCACTGGGGGATAACTTGTATTGGGGAAGGGGAGATGGGAGGGGGGAATGGCGACCAACCAGATTTATGAAGAGGACAACACAACACTTTGGTGCCGAAAATATAACACTAAATGATAGGGTAGGTATACGCAAGAAGATGCGTTTCTACTTTGCAATTAGGAATTGTCAAATGTAGTGATGCGGCTCAAATAGGGGCTGCATTTTTTTTAATTTTCATAAGCTGCCTATGAGACCTTGGGGGGGGGTGTGCAAGACCAAAATTTGCCACCCCCACCCTTAGCAAACACCACTATGATCAGGAGGTACATATAGGCTGGTCACTGGCTAGTCCAATATTCAAACACTTCAGGAATGATAATAAAATGACAATTCAAGAATTTTGTACTGTCTTGTCTGGTGGAATATTTGGTGCTAGTCTAATCTCAAACATACGGAATAAAATAAAATACAATTCAAGAATTTGTACTGTCCTTACTGGGGGAAATATTTGTTGTTTGGCTATATGCTTGTTCTCACTCTGTACAAATGAATCGTTGGCGAGAATAAGGATTGTCCTATGTGACTGGAATACCTTGCCTGATACAAAAACAATAGTTTAATCTTCATTCATGTGTACAATCTACACACCTATTTGAACTTGATAGATACTTGCATTCATTAGATTCATGCTGACGAGCAGTGTCAAATGCCAAATTTATCCACATTTTCAGTCAGTTTTCGCTGTCTTGACCTTCACATTCATTGAGATAGCTTTGTGCTAGAGTATCGTAGTACGGTAGTGTCATTGACTTTTTCGTTTGTCTTAACAGACGCTTCCCGCCACACATAAAAACATGCAAATCCACCAGGGGTGCAAAAGGTCAAATGAGGTTCAAAAGGTCAAATGGGTCAAATGAGTCCAAAGTTGGTCACCAGATGTATTTCACCCAGAACGAACGAACTTCCATTACAACATCCTTCCAAAATGTTTCGTTACTGAGATATATGACGATTTAGCTGTCTACCTTCCACATTCATTGAGATACATTGTGATAAGAGTATCGTAGTAGGTAGTGTCCATTGACTTTTTGGTTTGTCTACAATACAGCTGCCCTCCCGCACACAAAAAAAGCAGGCAAAATCAACAGGTCATAGGTCAATGAGGTCATGAAGTTCAAAAGGTCAAATGAGGTCAAAAGTCGTCACACAGATGTATTTCACTCCGACGAACGAAACTTTCCATTATTCCAGTCCTCCAAAATGTTTTCTTGCCTGCGATATTGAACGATCTCCTATGGTGACCTGGATGACCTTGACCTGACACCAAAAACAATAGGGTTCATCCTCACTATACATGCTACCACATACCCATTTGAACTTGATAATACTCGCGTTCGTTAGATATCGTGTTGACAAGCTTTTTGAACTTTGGCCCTCTCGTGACCTTGATGAACTCGAACGGGCAGTCAAAACATAGGGTCATCCTCTGCCATATGTGCTACCCACATACCTAATCTGTTGATACCAGTTGCGTACGTTAGATATCGTGCTGACAATGGGTGTCCCACACAGGCCACCACACACACACACATACACAACATAAGCACGGTGCATGACTGCATAACTTCCTGTTGCCTTCGCAAGTGAATAACAAGGTTTCCAAAGATGAGATACACCAATCGTCTGAAATATAACCACACAGGAAATGTCCCGGAACCGTTTCTTCTGCAGTAGCACATACTATTTGGCAGTTTTAATGCCCGTAAGTCACCTGAATGAACTTTGATGACATGATGGTTTTTTTATGAAAAATGTTCTCCGCACCATGACGTAACAACACCCGTCTGGAATTTCCAATTTCAACATTGCCAAGCAATGTCCTGTAAGTTGTCCCCAAAAATATTAGTTTTTTGGTGCCATAGGGGACCTGAATGAAACCCTTTGGGACGACATGTCAGTTTTTAATTAAAAAGTGTACTCTCGATGAGATGCAACGCAGTCCTACACATCATTTATCCTAAAGTATCCTGCTCGATCTATTTGTGCCGAAAAGGTACCAAAACCAACCTTTGACCCTTCGTAACTTGAGGACCGAGTGAAGCGGGAGTTTGCTTCGTCTAATTCAGCACACGGAGCCTCTGTCAACATACCCAAATCGACATTTTGATTATCTTTGCCTGTTAACCTACTACTCAAAACTAGGCCAATCCATTCGACATTTGACCGTTTGATTGACCACATGTATCCCAGGGGTAGTTTGACCTGCTGATTCAAAAATCACCATGACCAATCACTATGACTCCTAACTGCACTTATTTTCAAATGAAAAACTTTTGACCTCTGATTTCTTCAACACACAAAGGTCCATGGGGTCAAGTATGGTCCATTTCGATCGGAAGGTACCTTTGAGATACGAAAAAATGCAACAAAAATTTGATCCTACTCAGATATGGTAAAAGTCAAATTGAAGGTTCCAAGGTCAATTAGGTCAAAGGTCACACCACAGATGGAGGTCACGAGTGGATCACATGGGCGCACCTCCCACCCTCGGCAGGGCCTTTTGGTTCCATGTTATTGCCCACACAAGGGCGAAAGAAAACAAAAAAAAGGACCGCCCCCAGTGTCTCGCCTGTTTACGCAGCTAGTCGTGTTTTCATCTATTATTAGTCACCATGGTGCGAACGTTCAAGGCATTTAATGAGTTGGCTTTAAGATTCTGGTTCTGGTATTAGCATTTGACAGAAACGCCCCTAACTAATCAGTGAACGCAATTTTCAAGGTCGCAAGGACCTGTGGATTATTGACAATGTCTACTACCATATAAGTTTTGTAGAAATGGGTACTATACGATTGCTGCCTAAAATTATGCATTGACAATAATCAAACTTTCTTTCTGTTGGGCCCCCCCCTTCTGTTGACCCTTTTCTCACTTCACTTATCCCAGACCAATTGTGACCCACACTTGATACATTTCTTTCATCGAATTCACAAACTTAACATTTGCATACTCAGCAATTTTATACACACTGCATAACCACCCCTAGTGATCTGATTCAATGTTAACATTTGGCGAGACAGAAGCTAAGGTAACACCGCTCATAGTGGAAGCTGTCCTTATAATAAAGTTTTGTCTGTATATCCTCAGTGTCACCCTAGGATTCCATTAAAAACCCCCTATCTCACAACCCAGAGCTACTGCAGGTTAACCTGACACCCTTCATTCTTGCTAGGTGCTGGGAGTAAGTACTCAAATACTGAGTGTTTCCACTTTATCTGGTCATTGTAGGGGGCCCAGAAAGGGTTATGAACAGGCAGAAGTAACCCTCAAGGTAAAAAGGAGGTTTTGACACTAGATGACTCTCTGTCTGTCACAGATAGGAAATAACTAGGTAAGATGAATGGAAATCACATGCCTGAGGGTTGAAATGAGTGACACTCTGCAACATTTTTGTTATTGATAGCATTGCTATATAATATGATTTCAGCATCATGCTGGTCGCATAGGGTGCCCCAAGACTTAACCATTCTTAAAAAGGTAGCGTACCGTCTCTGGGAGGTTGTTGCAAGAAATGTTATTATTTGACAGTTTTGGTCCACGTGACCTGAAAATGACCTCTACTATGACATAAACGGTTTTTATAAAATCGTACCCTTGAACATATGCAGTATGTCCCAAATTTCAGCTATCACACACAGTCACTAAAATGGAGTTGCAGAAATGTATATTTGGCGTTTCTTGACCTCGAATGACCTTCATTGACATTACGGTTTTTATGTAAAATGCTTGCCTCAATGTGGACGCCCCAAGCCCCATCGGGCAGGGAAAGAAGGGGGGGGGGGAAAAAACAAGGGAGGGGGGGGGTTTTTAAGAGGGGGGGGGAAAAAGCATTATGTAATTCAGGTACACAACTTGCTCTAGCTATCGTCCAAAATGTTAAAATGCAACCTTTGGCCCCTTGTAACTTGAAGACCATAGTTTCAGTGGAAGCGGGAGTTAGTTTCGTCTATGTACAAGAGAACTATCACATATCCACCATCGACAGTTTTCAGTTCTTTGGCCTGTAACTCCTAAAATAAGCACATTTTCTTAAAACTGAACCTTTGAAACCTTTTGGACCTTGTCTTTAGATGTTGTTTGGATTACTGAACCACAAAATTACCATGACAAATCTCTACGAGCACCTCAACTGCATTCATTCCAATTGTTACTGCCATTTAACAAAATTCGAAAAATTGCATAATTTATGCAATTATTCACATTAATTACCTTAAGTGACCTTTACAACGGTTGTTAAATTTATCAGGATCAAGGTGTACTATCTAATCTGTTCGTGTACTCTTCATAGTGTTGTTTATAACTCCGAACGGCATCACCAATGCATCTAACCACCGATCAGAGATATCTTGTACCAAGGTCCTGGCCAATTTTTCATTCATTAATATGCCAATTTATATTGCATGAGTATCTTCGGATGAAGTGGATGCCCAATTGGCAACCTCTTACCGCGCACCTCCACAAAAAAGGTCCCAGCATGGCTTTCATGGGTTCAGGAGATATCGAAGCCGCACATACGGACGGCCGGACTGGATCCCCAGACAACCACAACACACCAACAAAGTGACCACTATGTCTCTCCTGAACAAAGTTCAGCGAGACAAAACTAGTTTTTGACCTCATATTGACCTTTAATGACATTGGAATGACCATACCGTTTTTTATAAAAAATGTAACCCTAAGATGGATGACTCCCCGCCTAAAATAAATATAACCACATTCAGGAAAGGTCATGGAAGCTGTTTCAGGAACACATACTATTTGGCAGTTATATGCCCATAATTGACCTTAAATGACCTTTGAAGACATGATGGTTTTTATATTGAAATGTTCTCCCACTATACGTACCACCCTGTCCTGCAAATTTCAAACATTGCCAGCAATTTCACTTAAGTTGTCTCCAAAATATTAGTTTTTCGTCCTTTAGTGACCTTGAATGACCTTTGATGACATGTTCCGTTTTTATGAAAAATGTTACTCCATCGATGCACACAGTCCCCTACAGCATTATGTATCACAAGTATACTGCCGATTGCCTATGGCCAAAAAGGGTATCCACAACAACCCTTTGACCCCTTGTACTTGAGAACCGAGTGCCCGATTGAAGCGGGAGTTTTGTTTCGTCTATTTCAGCACACCAGAGCTCTGTCACATATCCAAATTTTGACAAAATTGAGTTTTTAATTTAAAAATAAGCACACCAATTCGACATTTGACCTTTTGACCTCATATTCAGGGTAGTTTGACCTGCTGTTTCTAGATCACCATGGACCCACAATCACAATGACATCCTAACTACACTTAATTTCAAAATTTTGACCTCTGATATCTCCACGACAAAGGTCCACATCGGGGTCAAATTTGTCCATTTTGATCAGAAGTACCTTTGAGATCCGAAAATTGGCCACAAAATTGTGATCGGCCAACAACATTGTAAGGAAGGTCACATTGAGGTCAAAGTTCAAAAAGATTGGGGTCAAGGGATCACAATGGTGCACCCCCCCAACCTCACCTCGGCATACTTCGGTTTGTCCAGTTATGACCAAAAAACTAGGTTTTGACCCCAAATTGACCTTTGACAACCGTATTTTACGCTGAAAATCTATCAGTTCATCTACCTATATCCCGCATCTATGTGCCATACCAAGTCTCCATACTCCTCCGGTTCATCCGTAATCTTTCTCACAAGCCTAAACATAACTTACATAAAGAGGCTAATTACCTTATTTAATTAGCGACTTGTGTGCCCCAATCTAAATCAATCGTGTTCACCAACCCCGAAGCTACCCTTAAAATCTTTGTCGCAATTGCACTTTTGCTGTTTGAAAGATATCCTGCGCATGAGGAAAAGTGTGACAACACACACACATACACACATGCCATAGTGACCACACTAGTCTCCTCCTGAATTTTATTCAGGCTGACAAAACTGGTAGCAAAAAACATGAGAGTGATTCCCCCAGTCACCCGAGGTCAAATTTGTTGTTTCCTTTGGCGAAAATACAGAGTTGTCGGATTTACATGAACTTGGTGAGGGGGACAAAAGTTGGTCCCGAAAAACTGACGGTATTTCAAGGTCATCAGAGGTGGTGCTATTCGAGATTCTTCCACATTGCGGATTTGAACGAAACTTTGAAAATTTAATCTACAGTTGGTCTTGAAACAACAGGTAGGGCATTTCACAGTACCAGAGGTCAAATGGATATAAACTTCAATGTGCTTCTTCGAACGAGGTCATCAACAAAGTCCATTTCTGCGGGGATAATACACGTCGCGGTTTACCCGCCTGCACAGTCTATTATAACCTTTAAAGTCGGACCATATGGATATGGAGCATGTTAACTAAATTAGTCATATGATTAAGGTCTGAATGCAAAACATTTGAATGCATGTTATTGACTAAACAGATCTTATCTTGCAGTGGTGGGAACCATGCAATTGATTGCTTTTTTAACTAGAATATTTATGTAGTGCACCAAACAACACAAGGCGATCGCCAAAAAGTATCTCGCCTGGTTGCGCAATCGGTTGGTTGCTATTATTCACTACAATACACACTATACACAACCAAAGTTCATGCAGACCATCGGCACATATATAACACATAAAAAATTACCTAAAACTAACCGACACAATATAAGTTTGACTCATTACCAAAGTCCCTTAACTGCTTTTTCTTTCTTCATGCCCCCTCCCCCACTCTTCTCTCCCTAAATACCCAAATTTGAATAGTTTCATCGCTCAGTCAACTCACTACTTTGACCCAAAATCCAACTTTGAAATGTTCTAAATCCCTTAAAAGCCCTGGCTTCTTTGCTCTTTTGAAATTCCTTCCCTTCATGATTCATTGCCTCTTATTTTTGAATGAGCCAGGACATGCAATCCCCCCTTCCCCCCCCACCAGGCAGCAAACACCCTCCCCGCCTCCCCCACACACCAACAAACTATCCCATGCAGCAGGCAAAGCATTGTCCCAATATATATCTTTACGAAACCTCCACCATTTGTCCACAGTCCCCAGGCAAGAAGAGAGGAAAGAACTAGAGAACCAATGGTTCAGTAGCTCAAACCAGACGAATTTTCAATATGTAGTGAACTGGTACTCAATGATGTGTTACCAGAGTTGTGCATTGATTCAGTGATATATACAACAGTATTTGCCAAAAGTTTTTATTGTCAAAATTCTGGAGATGTGGAAGCAATGCATATTGACTGATGACATACACGAAATATATAATGAAATAAGGATGCAAGTATGCAACTATACATAGTGATTCCTTGCTTCAGACAGTTGATTGTCATTGATTTCCAAAGCATAATGTCAATTGTTTTGAACAGTTCGCAATAACATGTTAAGAAGGGTTCCAAATCATTTTCTCTAACCTCATATGACCTTCGATTTGCTCCAACAACAATAAGGATCATGAAATCTAAATGGCCAACCACATATCAAAGAACATGCCCATTACTATGTTGCACTTTAGACAGCTATTTGGTTCACGAGACTTTCACCTCGCTTGACCTGAGATAGATGGATTTAAGGTACTCAATAAAATACTATTATACCAAGTATATAGGTGCACAGTGACCAATATCTTGTATTACAACCAGATCTGTGTAGCAAATGTTGCCTCTTTAATGACATTTGACCTGAAAAATTGAGGAGAAAGAGAAAAAGAGAACCAATGGTGTGTTTGTAGCTCAAACTGCTGCATGTGCCAAGACAAATGTAAAATGTATGTGATCATGAGGCCAAGAAGAAGTTTCAAGCAATGAGGTAGGGCCCCGTAACAAACTTACCTTGATCTTCATAGGGCAAAAAAAATGTCTTAGCAGGAAATCAACATTGGGGGGGGTACTTGCTTAGTCAACATGGACCAGAAAGAATGCCCTATTGACAGCAAAAAGAGGCCAACTTCACAGACATTGAAAATGGGTCTAAGTGTGTCAAGATCCCAAGAACTAGACATGACAGACGGGTAACTGCCAACATGTTTATCCCCACAGGAACGACTTTCGGGCCTGATTCCATACAAAATAGTAAATGTATAGCAGTGCCTAAACTGCAAGGAAAAAAGGGAGTGTTGGCAGGTGCTAAATTGCAATTACATATTTCGCAATAACACTTTCTCTCAAAGTTGCAGTGGGGAGGGTGGTGTAGCAAGGTATTCAAAATTGTACTTTTATATATGTTAATACTGTCCTTTTTAAATTGTCTCATAATTGGAACAATGACGCAGCAGTATTCCAGAATCGTGCAGCAGTACAACTATCCCAATGATAAAATTTCCCAAAGGTGGATACGTACACAAATTGATATACAAAAAACTACGGTGCACTCTACAGCCAGGGGGGCAGGGGGAACTATTGTCAGAGTTTTTTAACTGAAATGATCCAAGACTTTTAGGGGCAGGGTTGTCTTAAATTATATTAGACACAAAATATTTAGGTGCACAATATTAATAAGTGGTGCAATTTAAATATTCCATTTTTCTAAGGCTTGTATTACTTCATGTTTTTTTCTTCAATTTATTCAGTTACGGCGAGGGGGTGGTAGGTAGACAATCCTTTGTAAATTCATTCGCTTTCTTGGTGTTTATAAACAACCTACTGCCTCTTATGAGTCATTTTCAAGGACAATAGAGTTATAAACTGTATTCTACTTGAGCCACGGTACCATACGACCATGACCACACTATGCCTGCTGCCATCAATCGTCACCTGCTTAGGGTGAAAAATCTCCAGGGGCTATTTGTTTAAGGGGGGTAGATGGTGCAAATGACCCTGGGACATGTTTAACCAAAAATGTCAAAACAGAATTAAGTGATTTGAGGTGATATATATAGATACCATGTCCAAGAAAAAATGTATTGGACTCAATGATGGGTGGGGGGTGGGGGATTGGAGGGGGGGGGTGCCGGCTAGATGGGGGGCCAGCACCAGTATGGGACCCAGTATGGGGAGTAGAGAGCAATTAAGGAAATTTGGATTCAAGAGGGAAACAAAGGGGATTGCTAGGGGACTTTAGGGAATTTCAAAGCCTTATTGATGGTGGGGTAGGGTGATGGGGGGTGGAGGGTAGGATGGGGGCAGCAACCCAGTATGGGGAGTAGAGAGCAATTAAGGAAATGTGGATCTCAAGAGGGTAACAAGGGATTGCTAGAAAGAATTAGGAATTTAGGAAATTTCAAAGCAGGAGTAGAGGACAAATTTGATTAGGAAGTTGGATATTTACAGGACAGGAGAAAATAGTGATGTTATAAATGTAGTGTATTTTAGCAACGGAACTGGTGCCCTATATAAGTTTGTTCCATGAACTGAAATTCAAAGCTCTTGCTCCTTATCCTCAACACAGTTTATGACTGTTTGTTTTTTTATTAGATGTTACTGTTTAATTCTAACGACACATACTATTTGATGTTGTATCCAAATCTGCAAACAGCTACGAAGAGAGCACCTCCAAAAGAACATTATGACAAAAAAATTGAATGTACTTCGTAGGAGATAATTTTGAAATTTTAAGATAGGTGGCCATATTGCCCCTGCCTTTGACATGACCTTCACGAAGCAAACATGTCTCATGGGTAAATTACAATTCGTCAAAAGTTTGGTCGACATTGTGACGTGTGGGGGTCAAAATTGCATTTGTTGACACACTGGAATAGAGTGAGTAGATGGCTGTAGGGCCCAAGTGGGACCTTGGATCCTTGAAAGCCCATAGGTTATGACTATTCCATCATATGATTAGAGCATCAGCCACGTAGGAGGAGAAACATTTCGCTTGTTGCAAGTGAATGCGCACTGGGCCCAAACGGGCCCCAAGTCCAAAAGTCTGAGACCCTGAAGGTAGGGGTACTAGACCCTCATTATGACCGAACATCAGCACTGGAGTGGTGCATCAAAATTGTAGTTTAGCAGTTTCGCATTTGATTTAACATGATGGGCCTAGGGCCCATTGGGCTTCAGCCAGACGTTGCGAACACCCCCGATGGACCACTACCCAAAGGAGCATTACATGGAACTTTTAAAGAAAAATCAATTAGTACTTGTGGTGGAAGGAGATGCATTTCCAGTACCATTGTGTGAAATTCATAGAATGGGCCCTCGGGCACAAGTGCGACCTGGGATCAAAAAATTCCTGAAAACCCAAAGGTATTGATGTTAGACAGACCAATCATTATGAAGAATATCAGTAATGTGCACCCAAAACATGTAGAGGAGAAAGCAATTTTGTAATCACAGAGTGGCCCTCAGGACCCCACTAAGGCCGCGAGTCCCCATGAAGGTACAGTATTAGACCATCAATTATGACCGAACATCAGCATGGTGTGCAACTAGATTCGTAGGAGATAAGAGATTTAAAAGTATTCCATATAATGGGCCCTAGGCCCAAAATTCTGACCATCAACCAAGGCCCCTCTACCCAAAGACTATCACATGGAACGTTGAGGAAAAATCAATGAAGCTTGTGTGGGGGGGGGGAGATGCATTTCAAGCACCATTCGTGTGATGAAAATCATAAATAAAATGGGCCCTTGGCCCAAGTGGACGTTGGAAACAAAAAATCATCGGACACCTCGAGGAACGGCTATTAGACCATCATATGACTGAGCATCAACAAATGGCAACTAAATTTGAAGGATATACAAGATTTTGCAGTATTTCACATAATGCGCCTTTTGGCCCAAATGGGGACCGGGCCCAAAATTCCTGAACACCCCCAAGGGCCCTCTACTCAAGGAAAATTACATGTAACTATGAAGAGAAACCAATGAAGCTTGTGGGAAGCGATGTAGTTCAAGTACATGTGGTGAAATTCCCTAAAATGGGCCACCGGGCCCAAGTGGGACCTTGGATCAAGAATCCATGGACACCCCCAAGGTACAGGTAATAGACCGTCAATATGACCTGAACATCAGCCCACTGTGCAACAAAAATTTGTAGGAGGAAGTAGGTTTGCAGTTTTCCACTATTGGCCGTACGGGCCCCTTCAATGCCATTTGACCTTGACCTTTTAGTGGTCAACGATGACCATCAGTCAATGAAAACATTGTGACCACGTTGGTCGAGATTCATCGTAGCATGATCATTTTGTGGCCAAAAAAGCAAAAGTTTACGACTGGATAGATAGGATGATAGAGAGGATGACAGGGGCATCACAACAGACTCAACAGCATAGCTGGTTTGAGCTAATAATGTTAACAGTATTTTTGAATGTCTAATAAAACCTAATCAAATTGGAATGAGTAGAGAGGGTTTGCTTGTGGGCAGCTTATAACAGCACCATTGTCATTCAGGAGCTATGGTTTACTCGTTTTTCCCCTCAGTTGACTCAGTCCTACAGGAAGCTATAATATGATGGAATTCAATAAAAATTCCTGAACATCCAAACCACACGGATCAAGAAAATGTTAACAGACCATACTACTGAGTTTGGAGCAAAATTCTGGACAAGTTGGAAATTGGAATATATTAGGCAAATAAGGCACATTACCATGACCAATACTGACCCCAGCTGTACCGTTAAAATGAGCAGGACAAAGGTGGATTCACATCTACCAGTTTGTGGAATCCAAACAAACCTGAAAAAATGCATTAAATTATGCAAAATTAAACACAATTAGATACCTCCAGTGACCCAGACTCCACTTTTAAATTCTCGGGAACCACGGTAGGACCAAATCCACAAGTTTGGTGTGAATCGAACAAACTTGAAATATTAGCATAAAGGATGCAAATTAGGAACCACTGTATTAGCATATTTAGGCCTGTGTGAAATCCTATCAGTTGATCACTGTCATCAGGTCCTACCTGCCAAACTACAATCAATGTAGCACATACGGTCCTTGCGTGATCTTGCTAACGAGCGAAAAATAATTTACATACAATGAGCTGATTACCCAACCTTAAGGACTTTGCTGCCAAAATCTAAATCAGACTCGTGTACACCCAACCCCGGCTACACACAAAATTCGTCATAGTCGGCTTCACGGTTTGTCGAGAGCATTCCTGCTAACGAGAAAGTTTGTGGACACACCACACACACACATACACACACACACACCATAGGACCACTATGTCTATCTGAATTCATTCAAGCAAGATGACAAGTAGGTTTGCGCTTTTTCAAAATCATATGTATGACTAGACCAGGTCTTGAACCTTCTGAAGATTCTTAATTTCAGTTTCGGAATCTCTTACATCTCGGGACACTGGCATTAGTATCCAACCCCCCCCCCCCCCCTCCCACCTCATGGAAAGTTAAAGGTTGTGGCACACTGGGCTGCGCTTTCCCACTGATGGGGTTCATTAAAACAATAAATCAGCGCTGTAACTGGATAATTCCATTATCAATAGTGACTTAACTTCAACAATTGCTGTGAATCATGGCTGAACTGAGTGATCAGGGGTAATCTGCTGTCCTAAACATTTTTGAACCTGTGCTTTTCATTCCTGCCAGAGGCAAAAGGACCATTTATGCAGTATGCAACCATGCTATGTGTGTGTCTTGTGTCGGTTGTGTGTGTGTGACATCCTTGTAAGTTGTATCTAAAGGATACAAGCATGATCAAGTTGGGCACATGGGTTGCTCACATGGAGAGGATGTGTGAACCTGTTGTTTTTTAGTGCCAGCAAGGGTAACTCAAGGTCATGACAGGGCAAAGTTCAAAAAACTAATCCAGCACCAAATATCGATGGAATTGCAAGGTCATATTAGGTATGTGTGGACGAGATGAGTCCTTTTTGTTTTGGTGTCAGGTAGGTCATGAAGTCACAAAGGGCAAACCTTCTACATCTTGGTAACAAAACATTTCAGAGGCTGTTGTAATGGAGATTTTTGTGTTTGTCTGGGGTGAACTACATCTGATGATTCTTACTGTGACCTCATTTGACCTTCACTGGCAAATTCTTTGTGATGATAGAGTTGTATTGATGAGAGGAACATAAAGTTAAATTAGCTAATGTAATACAACACTCCACTATTCCAAGGAATTATTTAGGCAAAAGGAAAGACTATAAAACTGAATTGTTGGTAAATTTGAAATTGACATCCTGGCAACAAAAACATTTCCATATCTAATGGGAAATTTGGTTTGTTAGGCAAAATCTATTGGGTGACCTACTTGACCTTGTGGTCTGGGCCTTTTTGGCAAGAATCATTTTTGAGGGATGTTGAAGAAAGTGTTGTTTGTCTGGTGATATATCAAAATGACCTTCTTTAACCTCATTTGGCCTGTGGACAGGAGTGCTAAGTATATCCCCACGTCGGGGGATATTATGTTTTGGCTTGCTGTTCCGCCGCGGCCGCCGTCCGCTGAATTCCTTGTTAGCCCAATAACTCTCAAACACTTTGTCCGTTTGAGCTGAGAAATTGCGTACACATGTCCGCCTCAGGAAATCTCGGATGAGTTCGGAAGTGGGGCGTCGCCACATTAAACGGGTCGCTAATTTGCCTAATTCCATGATTGGAGAATTTTTCCCGTTCAGCCCAGAACTCAGTAAAAACGTTTATCCGATTGATTCTGAAAACTTGGTACACTTGTCGACCTAGGAAATCTCGGATGAGTTGGAAAAGGGAAGTGGGCATCGCTGCACTGCTGGGGGCTGCTAATTGCATAATTTCGCCTAATTCAAGTTAGTCGGAATTGAACGAAACGTGGTGGCTAGGGACTATAGTTGATCCCGAAAAGTTGGAGGTCATTTCAAGGTTCATCAAAGGTTCAAAATTGGCGAAATTTATGCGAAGTTCCAAAACTTTGTCCGATTGAACGAAACTTGGTGGATGGGGGCTACATTTGTTTCTCACAAAGTTAGAAGTCATTTCAAAAGCCATGCAGGTCAAATTTGCAGATTATGTGCCTATGAACAACCCATGGATTACAACCAAAACTTGGTGGATGGAGCTGTCTTGGTTTCTGACCAAAATGTGGCTTATGGGGTGTTAGATACTCTTCCCAATGAGTGCTTCAAAGTGGGGATATACACCGTGGCGGTTTGTACACGCCTACACATGTCTAGTTTTTCGTTGCTGGCTTTGTCTATCAGACTCTAGACACCCATATCACAGGCTATTTCAATCAGTTGAAATGACGAAACCATCTGAAACACTGAAATATAGATATAACTGATGCTGACATTGACATCTTGTGCAATGAAAAACATTCTTGGGGCGTGATGAAATGGACAGTTTTGTCGTCCTGGGCGAATTACATCAGGGTGCAGCCATGGGGGGGGGAGAGAGTGATGGCCAACAAACTCTTATGAAGTCCTAGTCTCTCACATAGCAAATAGTTATTTTTCCTTGTTCGCCTTGGATCCTAGCCCTTGGTTGAAACCTTGCAAACGTTTGGGAGGTATATGTCCATATTAAACTGATGTTGAGGCAATTTGAGCATATCGACAAGGGGTAAACATGGACAGGACAACACTGGGGGATGTTTCACTTTGCTAATGTCCCCTAGAATGGTCCATTAGCTCCGTTGCACCCTTCCATCCCCCAACACCAGCCCCGTCCCTCCTTGTTAACATGAAAGGTACCCCATTTTCCACCAGGGTGAAAAATGTCATTTCAAGGGCTTCACCATCAGCCAGCTGAATACAATTCAAATCAAGTGGCATCAGAGCCCACCCATAGAGACCCACTGATACTAGACATGTGTAGGCGGCGGGAACCGCCCACATGTATTCCCCACTTTTGAGCAATCATTGGGAAGGAAAAATATCTAACACCCATAAAGACCTTCATTGTGGTCAGAAAACAGACAAACTTCACCACCAAGTTTGTGTAATCCAGGGTGTTTTTAATAGGCCACTGAATAGACACCGCCTGCGGTACTTAGACAGCAAACTGGTATTTCCACACTTGTGACAGTCAGAAGGAACAGTGATTGTAGTAGTTTCACCCAATTCCTCCCACCACCCCCAGGGTGACACATATGCCCAAGTTGATCTTGCTTCTCTACAGGTGTTGTGTATGTTGTTGAAATAGCATTGGCCAGGAGTACACTGAACGCCGAATACTATACCCGTTGAAAACGTCATAGGAAAATAACAGGAAATGATGAAATTCAGCATGAAAAAGTGTCCCATGAACATGTGTTTTTGCGTTTCAGTCATCACCAGTCAAGAGGGGTAGGTGACTGGAAAACGAATGGAATTATAGTGAACTTGAAGAGTGATTGAGTTTGTAGTACAAAGTAGTAGTACTGTGCAACTAGCAGCATATTGCCTTTCCAATGAACACGCCCTAGTTATTGCGAAAAAGGTAGTAATAAAACGTTGACCCTTGTAACTACCCAACAGTAGGTGTCCCTCCGATCGATAGCGGAGGTGAGGTGGTTTCCTCCCTAAAGCCACACAAAGCTCTAGGATCATATCCAAAAACTACCAGTTTCTATTTGTGTGCCCGTAACTCCTTTAATAAGCAAAATTATTCAAGAATCAACCTTTAACCAATGACCCACCGACAGAGGTCAAATTGAGGTCAGAGGTCACACAATTGCAGGTCAACAATTATATCACAATGGTGAACCTCCCCAGCCTTCACAGATATTCAATTCTCGATTATGGCCAGAAAAGTTTTTGACCATAAAGTGACCTGAAGAACTTTAATGACATGGCAGATTTATGAAAATTGTAACTCTCCATGTGATACATTCCACTCTGAGGAGGATTTGGCAGTTGATGAAACGGCCAGTGCTAATGACAAAAAGTACTAAAATCAGTGTGTGACACCTACGTGACCTTTGTGAACTTCCATGACATGGCGGGTTTTTTATTATAAAAATGTTACTCTCCATGTTGATGCATCCACTCCTAGGAAGCATATGCATTCCAATGACCACGCCCAAGTTAGTGCTGAAAAGCTATTAATTAAAGACTTTTGACCCCTGTAATACCAAAGTAAGTGTCGGATCGAAGCAGGAGTGGTCTCGCCATAACAGCACACAAAAGGTATCTATCACATATCCAAAAAATACCAGTTTCTATTTTTTTTGCCCGTAACTCCGTAAACCCCCACCCCCCTATAAGCACACATTTCGTCAAGACTCAACCTTTAAACCACATGAACACCGACAGAGGTCAACCATGACCTAACTCCGGTACAGACACTGTACACAATTGCCCGGTCAACAAAATTATCCACAATGGTGAACCTTCAGACTTCACAGATATCATTTCTCCGATAATTTGGCCAACGAAAACAGTTTTGCCGCCCCGAAGTGGACCTTTGATGACGTTTTTTATGAAACGGCTGTAACTAATCTACACATGTGAGACATCAACTCCTAGGAGCTTTTTGCATTATGATGAACACACGCAGTGATATTGCCGAAAAAGTACCAAAAATCAGTTTTTTTGACCCCAAGTGACATGTAATGCCCTTTTCAAGCAAAAATATCGCAAATTTGACCTCGGCTGACCGTGAAAAATGCCGCCATGTTTAAGGGCCCAAGTGTTACCCCTAATAACCAAATTTCACCAAAATCCGACATGATGCAAAAAAAAAATGGCGAAATTACACTATTTTGACCTCGGATGACCTTGTAAATGCCACCATGTTTTTCGGCCAATTGTGACCCGGGAGTACCAAGTTTCGTGTGTAGATTCGGACAAAATTGAAATTTTGTAAAATCCCCAAGAGCAGAGGCAGCAGACTACGTTACGGTAATACCAGTTTCCGAAAAGAATCCGCGATCTCCATGGGGTCAACCCGTATACCAAGTTTCAGCTAAATCGAAGTAAAGCGTTGGACGAGTTATCGCGCGAACGGAATCTTCCGGCGGCGGACGCGGCGGCGGAAGTCTTCTGCCATTAGAGACTACCTAATCCACCAAGTCTGTTGACCTTGAGCCATGACCTCAGATTTCTACATCGGTAGTTCCAATGTAGAACAATTAAATATTAATGTAGAAACCACTTACCTCCCCTCTGCATACGTAGGGGATTAATTTACCCTATCCTTTCATCCAGAAGATTAGCTGAGTCCCAGAAAGACTTGTTTTATAGGCAGCATCCAAATGTGTATAACACAAGACTAATTTCACCCAAATTATCTGTAGAAGATAAAAAAGAAAACATATAAGGACAGTGTCATATAAAAAAAAACTGCATTTCATGCTGGACACAAATCAATGTAATAGTTCCTGGATGTGGTTTGTGACTTAATTTTATTGCCAGATAGGGCCCAGCCCTACAGTATGTAGGAGATTGAGGTATTAATATCTAACTACCCCACAAAAAAAACCCACATTCAATCAGTAACCCAATTTCAAATTCATAAAGGACTGCTCATTGACACTGTCTACGCAGTGTCTGAAAATGTGACTAAAATTGCCTTGAATCAAGCAAATTCGCCACAATATCTGACTTCCAGTGGCCCACTTTCTAAACTTATTCAGACAATAGCGTCCAACCACTCATTAAAGATGTCATACATGAAGCAATTTATACACGTTGAGTAGTAACCCCCCGTGACTCAAATCTATGTTAAAATTTTGGGGAACTAATGTTAGACGATAACCACCAACTTCATGAAAATCGAAACAAGCTTTAGAATTTGATAAAATTATGCAATTAGACACCCTGATGACCGCCCAAGGACTCAAAAACTATGTTAAAATGTTGGGGGACTAAAGGTAAACTATCCCACCTAGTTTTCATGGAACTCCAGAAAAATTTAGAGTTTATGCATCAATCTGCAATTAACACCATGAAAAGCTGACCTCCAGTGACCCTGAATCCATGTTTGAAAAGTTTCAGAATGGGCAAAAGATTTAAACCATACCCAACTGGGAAATCCAACTAATTTTGGATTTGCATCAACCTGCAAATTGTCCAGTACCCCCTGTTATGGCAATTTAAAAGCAATTCACTTACCTAATACACGTACGCTGGCAGTTAACCAACCTACTAGCCGCTGGGATGGCATATCCTTTTAGCTAGGTGCTGGCCACACTGTCATCCCTTCATGGCAGACAAGAACTGAGTGAAGAGGTAAAAGGGTGCAGAGCAACGGAGGAGGAAGAAGACGTCAGAGAGAAAGGTTGTGAATGGAGATCTCACCTCGTGCTGTAAATCACCATCTGAGGGCCACTGAAAAGCAATTGATATGCTACTGAGATGTCGGATATACTCTTATAGTGGATCGAATCCAAGTCTGCAGGTGTCAAAACGCTCAACCTGCAAAAAATTGAATGTAAGCCGATACTGGATAATCCGAACAGGCTGGGTCTGCTCTGGCCAAAGATCAAATCTGCCCCAGAGACAAGAACCTGCAAGCTGGCAACCTCGCCACTTCGGAACTCTGCACTCAGCGAAGCGTCGATTGTAGACCGCGGGGGAGGGCGGGCAATGGCTAAAAGGCAAGTACATTGCTTATGATTTGCCATAACAGGGGGTTCTGGAAATTTTGGCCAATAATATTACCTTTTTTTTTTTTTTTTTTTTTTTTTTTGTACCAATCGACTTGCAGACGTGACAAAGGGCTTAAGATGGAGGGGGGTTCGCAACTTGATGGTGACATAGAGAGACAACACCGCATTCGAAGAAACCTCCGGACGACAAGCGGGTCCCTCGCGTGGATCATGAGACACCAAAGAGGGAAGGGTTCTTTTAGGCTGTGGGCTACCATGATTTCACCTACATGGGCAATGTACTGGAGAAAACCAGGTCATAGCAGTAGCGTAGCTCTCTGATCATGAGCTTCACGGTCTCACTGGCTCCGGGGTTACATGAGGCCTGAAGATGATCCCGTCCAGCATGATAGTGCTCCTGGCAGCTGGAGAATAAAGCGGCCTCAGCGATCACTTAAGCTTTCCCCGAGAGCCCATCAACTCAGTTCCATTACTATGCGTGGGTGGCCTGTGATAAGAGAACCCTCAAAGCTCATAGTCCAAGATCTTCACCTTCCAATGGGAAGCAGCCCCGTTGAGCCTGAAAAACACTGTGAACTTATGGCTGCCCTTTCTCAAAAGTCAAAACGGAAACCCGTAGAGCTAGGACCAATCATCGCTAAAGTTGCCCTACCTTGTTACGAGATACTACAACAGATTCAGGACAGATGGGACCCTCACTGTCAACACTACAGTAAAGTTATACTGGCACGACCATCCGTCAGTTGGACAGCTGGGTTGCGACTTCTGTGCTTTTTAAAATTATTTTATGAGGCAACTGACCGACTCAGATTACTGACCTATATGGCCCTAATCAGTACAAACTATGGGCGCTGGCAACATCGTACAGCCCTAGTTTATAGTCTACGTACTCAGTTCAGTGCCACAACGGCGATACCCACCGCGCCAGGCTGGCTGCAGCTGACAACCTGACCTAGAAATACTGTTAGGGCCTAAGACTAATCGCGAAGTTAGTTATAGTGATACACCTACAAACTAGTTACTACAAGTTATTCATAAAGTCCGATAACTTATGCACCACGAGCTAGACCCACTCGCCTGCAACGAACTTCGCTACTTATTACTGTTTCCTGTCATTGAAATCTTGTTCATTATCGTGAGTTTCGGCTTTATTTTCTTCCAATAGAATTAGAAGTCGGGAAGCGTGAGAGAACCACTCGATAACCGTGGGTTCACTGATCATTACTATATTATACGGCAGGGATATGTGACGTGTTTTCACCAATGAAATAGAACATGTGGGCCGAAACTGGGATGTATTACATAAAAGTTGCGCTGGTGACCGCGCACAGGCTAATAGCTAGCCCATTGTAACACTGTGTGGGGGAACCGGAAATAGTGATAGCGTGGAAAGGGGTTTGCAAACACTCCCATTAATTATTACAGTCGAAATTTACGCGTTAGTCTGTCTTGAGAATATATCTAGACACAAAATATCGAGAAGATCGATGCCTAACTAGATCTCTAAGTTTTGGGGATCATCAGGCATGGTATCTAGCCTCGATCTATGGCCAAATCAGCCTGAACTATAACTGCGAATGGATATTCAGCTCTGGGCAAGAGCCAGTGCGAACTCAGGCCACTTCAGCTAAGCACTTCTGGCAGTGTTAAACCCTGTCTATTAGTTTGCTTTACCTCCATCTGGTTCCGGTTCGGACCCAACAATGTGTCACTGGGGCGGAGGAGCTCCGATTCTCAATCGCCAGGTCAGCTGGCCCAGATCCAACTCCCTATCTTGGATCAATCATTGGGTCTTGGTAACACCGGCTGATCGTTTCGCCGGCCCAGTAGCTAAGTCCCTTCACCAGAGTTCACACAGGGCGTTCTATGGGCTCCGGAAAATCCAGAAACTCATTCTCCGTTGGGAGCGCTCCAAATAACTCCAACAGGCCTACGAAACCGGTAACTAATTCCTACCAGTAGCTCCATACGGTCTCAATGCTTCAGGCTTCGGCGATTGATACTTTCTGACGTATTCCGGACGCTGCATCCTCATACTCTCATTGCATCCCCGGCCGTAACTGGGAGCTGGAAGTTTCGAACACTCATGTTGGTTTATTCCTGTAGGGTTTCCCTCGGTTTGTTAATTATATCCCCGGGACACTGTAGTGGTCCGGGGGTATTATTGTTTTGGCTGCAACCGTCGTCTCTCGTCTCCCCCTCCGCCTCCCCCCGCCGTGTTCCTTGTTAACGCTCTAGCTCTCCAACGATTGTCCATTTACTTGAAACTTGGCACCCATGTTTGTTATGAATAAATCTCGGACAAGTTTTCGAAAGTGGGCGTCGCCACCTCAACGCTCTGGCGGCGGGCATCTTGGATTTTCGACTAAACGCATTGTGTTCCTCGTTAGCGTCTCGCTCTCCCACCATTGTCGTTTACTTGAAACTTGGCACCCATGTTCGTCATGTTAACAATCTTGAACAAGTTAGAAAGTGGGCGTGGCCACACCCCTCCAACAGCGGCCATCTTGGACTTTTCGACAACAACTTTTTGCAGATAGGCACATTTCGGAACATGGCGATCGTATTGGGACCAACTTTCATTTTCGCCCCATTGGACCCCACATGGCGGCCATTTTGATTTTTTTCGCAAAAATAACGTTTTATCCGATCGACTTGAAATTTGGTGTACAGACCGCCATGAAGGAATCTTAGAAGATTGCGAAAGTGGGCCTGGCCACACCCCTCCAACGGCGGCCATTTTGGATTTTTCGACAAACTTTACTTTTTTGCAGATAGGCACATTTCGGAACATGGCGATCGTATTGGGACCAACTTTCATTTTTCGCCCCATTGGAACCCACATGGCAGCCATTTTGAATTTTTTTCGCAAAAATAACGTTTTATCCGATCGACTTGAAATTTGGTGTACAGACCGCCATGAAGGAATCTTAGAAGATTGCGAAAGTGGGCCTGGCCACACCCCTCCAACGGCGGCCATTTTGGATTTTTCGACAAACTGATTTTTTTGCAGATAGGCACATTTCGGAACATGGCGATCGTATTGGGACCAACTTTCATTTTTCGCCCCATTGGAACCCACATGGCAGCCATTTTAATTTTTTGCAAAATAAGCATTTATCCGACTGCTTTTTTAAACTTGGTGTACAGTCCTCCATGAAGAAATCTTAAACAATTTCAAAAGTGGCCGTGGCCACATCCCTCCAACGTCGGCCATACCCCTCCCATTGTGGCCATCCTTGGATTTTTCGACGACTGCATTTCAAAGTCACCAGAGGTCAAACAGACATAAAAATTTGATGTGCCTTCTTTCAAAGGGGTCCACTTAAGGGGGCCATTTGTTGCGGGATATACACGTCGTCGCTTTACCCGCCTGCACATGTCTAGTTGTTCTTTGGGACCTCGCCGAAAACTCAACACGTCCTGCATCCTTTCTAGTAACTCTCCTAAATAGCGCTCCTACCCTAGGTAGCCTCTGGCTCCTGTAGTGGCTGCTGAAGGTGATCGTAGTTTCCATCCTGAGGGCAACACCCCCTTCCGAAAGCTGTCTGGATCGGATCCGCCACCAGAATCCTGATCTTTCCCAGGAAATCTGTCTATGGGCTACTGGCCCTGTTTTTCATTTTTTTTTTTTTTGGCTACCCGGCTTGGTCCTCCAAAACCTGAGCGGGACGAGACATTCACGCTTCCCGCCAACTTCGGCTAAGCTGGACCCCGCTGTTATCAACCAAACGTGGCCCAGGGACCCGACGGACGTTGCTCCTCCACTGGGAGAGTGATCCTCCTCCGGTGTGGAATGAACTCCACCCGCTCTGACCTGGCATCATGGTCCAGGGACACAACTTGTGGCTATCTCTTCACTCTCTCTTCCCCCGGGAACGCTGGAGGTGATGCCTGAGAACAAGGCCGGGTCCATGCCCTGGCCGGACACAAACTCTTGCAGGGGATTTTCTAGGCCCAGGCCAGACCCGACCAGACCAGACCAGAATGCGGGCTAAGGATTCCTGGACTCCGACTCAGACTGGGCTTAAACCACAGCTGGGTAATCCCTGAAGTTGTATGGGAGACTGGTCGCCATGCCAACAGCTCATCCAAAGGAAGAATCCCCCGTTCACTGGATCGTCGTCATCAACCCGTCTCCATTCTGAAGTTGTGATCATGTGTATCAAAAACACTAGGGCTTGCAAGATGGCCCTAGCCTGAGGGGTTTGAACCGATAATATAGCTCCTTGGGCTTGAACAGCCTGTAGCTTGTATACTGGTCCTAAATCACGGGACCCTATAGCTTCTGGTGGTTAGAAAACATGGGGTTTGTATACCGGTCGTATTCCAAAGGGTTTATACCGTCCCTATTCCTCAGTTTCATGTGGTGGCCTTCTGTGGGAAACCTGCCAGACTTTCGCCCACCTCAAAAGACCTGCAGAGATTGCCGGCTTCCAGGGTAACAAAACCTGAGGGATTGGACACTCAGGAATCATGTTGTCATTACGGGGAACCCACTTATCAAGTATGAGCTCATTAATACAGGTGGGTCGAGCTATGCTCTTCACAAGCTCAAATTGCCCAAAATATCAATTTTTCACAATTTTTCAATTGTTTGCCCAAAATGACCCCTAGTCGCACCAAACACAAATGGACAACTGGTGTCTCCCCCGTGAGAAAGCTACACACCAAATTACAACTTGATTGGACCAAGTGTTCTGGACTTATCCTCTTTACAAGATTTTCAGGCTTTTACTTTTTGAATTCTCATGTTAACGAGAATTTTCAGACTTGACCTCTGTTGACCTTTGACCCGACACAAAAACAATGGGGATCATGTACTCATTATGGAGAACCCATATACCAGTTATGAATGATCAATCCAAGTGGGGGTGAGTGATTGTGTGAAACAAGCTAGATTTGACAAATAATACATTTTCACCCAATTTCTCAATTTCTGCTAAATCTGGCCCTGGTCTGCACTTAAAACACTAGGTTTCCTGTAATTCCCATAAGAAAGCTGCATCAAAATTCCAACCTGATCGGACCAGGCATTCTGGACTTACGTGTTAAACAAGGTTTTCAGACTTTGACCTCAATTGACCTCGGATGACCTTTGACCTGACCCCAACACAAACGGGTCATGGTACTCATTATGGGGAACCCAAATACCGAGTAGGAACTTCCAAGTGGGGTCAAGTTATTGTGTTAACAAGGCTATAATCCCCGCCAAAATTGTAGGCACAAATCCTCCAGAAATACCATGTTTGGAGCTGGGATGGCCAATTTCGCTGGAGGCCATGCAACATACACCCCCCCCCCCCCCCCCCCATCCATTTCAATGTTGTGGAAATGTCCTTAGGGTAGAATGACATTAATAACATCAACATTGAATCGAGAGCGTGTTTTTTTTTTTTTCAGTTTTGTTCAAACTACTTTGGCAGGGATTGTAGCATGGCTTACACTAAATCCGTACTCGTGGAACATGACCACACCTGCTGCTGTCTTAACATTGTCGGCACAAGCTATTTTATACGCTGAGGCAGATAAAGACATTTCAACACTTATTGTCAGTAATACAGAGTTTATATAAGATTAATAAATTCAACACTAGAAACATGTCCATATAACAGGATCACAATGACATTAACCAGTTCACAACTGTATCATTGTCAGCAGAGGATCCCATTGGACTGCCAAAATGATTATTTCAACTTCATCTCATTCAAACTAGGAGGGGGCGGGGGAGCTTGTATCTTGTTTACGAGGTATTTGGGTGGTCATTTAGTTCTTACGTTTAGAAGGTAATAATGTTGTTCGCTCTCGGTTCGGATTTTTGGGAGGGTGGGGGTGCTGGAGTTGCCTAAGCTAGTTGACGCGTGTTGCTGTTGGGTGCAAGCTACAATTCCCCGGTCATGAGAGATTAGGTTGAACTAAAAAGATAAACTACAGTATATGAAACCCATGTAGAATAAATTCCGGGAGTGGTACGATAGAGGTTGATTGCTGTATATTTAGATGCCTGTGTCTTGTACCTGTTCCATGAATCAATTAAAGGAGTGTTTACGATCGGTGTCATATTCGTCTTTGATATTACTACAAATGTGTGGGCTTCCCACCAGTAGTACTAGGCGACTACAAGGGATAACGGACACTGCTACTAATTTCATTACACTATATGGCATGCATGGGAATTGTTACGAAGGGACTATTAGTGGTTGAATTGACTGTTGATCATTTTGTCCACACTATGTGGCATACTTGTGCATGGCTTTACTTACCTCATTGTAGAATATAAAGTCACTGATTAAATATTTATGTTATCATTGCAAGATTTGATGCAGACCAAAAGATGTGTTTCCATGACATGGCTTTACCATGCACATTATCTATGGGGGTAAACCCTGAGAGGAATGTTAATATTGAAGAAACGTGGTATCTTACCTGAACTTTATACAGTATATAATGGTTTTAACCGGCTTTTACCATCTCAATTTTCACAAGCGTAGGATCCTTTGCGTTTATTCCACTGACACTCACTATGTCCTACAAATAGTAGCAAATAATGTTAATGATAACATTTTAGGAACCCATTGACTGGCTTTTGTCATATTGTGACGGTAAACCATAATGTAAACTATCATGTTCATGGGATTACCGTATTTAGCGCCACCAACTGAACGTCTTTAGTTTGTATGCTGTCGGCTATATTTGTAACCCCCAACTTTCCGCAAGAGGGTGTCCTTGCATTACTTTTATAAGCACAATGATGACGTCATGATGAGAAAGACACCAGAACTTCTGCTAAATGTTGACTTATTCAACAAAATGAAACATGAAATACATGACATAATTTCCCGGGTTGTCCAAGTGTGACGTCATGCGTTATTGCACAATCGGGATTCTCCCCAATTGCTCTGCATAATGGCCCACACTGTCAAGGCCAATAACTCCACATAGGAACATCGCATTGGAATGGGGTTCGGACCTATGGATACAGTTTCACATTCTCCACGATATAACCTCTTGTTGTATTCAAGTTTGCAGGTGTCTTTCAATGCCATGGTGATTGTGTTCATCAGAAAGATCTATGACCAACTGACCTGTCATTTTGCCAGTGGATCATCCTATATGAAAATATATATCGAGGGCCTAGTGTACACAAAAAATGAACAATTCTTTAAATGGTACAAGAATGTCTCTTAAAATGGAGTGCATACCTGTTACGTCTGGTGAATATACAATTGAAAAACAGAGGAAGCTAGGAACAAGGTATATCAGCTGAAAAAAAAAGGAGAGATGGATAATTAAAATTTAAGCAGGGGTTTATGCCTGTATTTCCAACTTCTTTCATCCAGTGGTTTCCATGACTATTAATTTTTGCAGTTGTCAAGCCTAAAATGTTTTTTATTTTTACAGCGATGCTTATACTTCAAAGCAAACAAAACACGCAATGGCTATATGTATACTCCAGACCCTTGAAAGCTGTCTCTGGTATCATCTCTGGCCAGGAAAAGAATCCCAACCTCTCAGAGTAGTGAATAATGATTTGCCAGTACAGTATTACTAAATTATCTATAAACAATTCACAATTCAATATTTTCTTAGATTGAAACCCTTCTCCTTGACAATGCTAGCAGATTTTCAAAAATACCATCACGTTTACTTGAGGCCTCAATTTTTACATTTTTCCTGGTCGTCCGTTTGCTTTTTGTGCTGGGTCCGAAAAGAAAATAATGGTTGTCCGAATTGGGTTTCTTAGGTTTTATCAAATTTCATGCAAAAAGAAACAGAAGGGTGCAATTCATTGAAGACTTCTATTAGAAAATGCTCTGGAATGTCAACAGCAAAAAGTAGTACACTGCACCAGTGTTGGAGGACTCGGGTCCGTCTTGGTCTCAAGACCGATTTTGAAGGACTCGGTCTCGGACTCGTCCTTGATGACTCGGATCGGACCTCAACTGTTGGGATTCAGTCCGTGTCCAGGCTCAAGAAAAGGACCGCTCAGGAAAATCCACAGGGAAATCCCAAAACTTAGGTGTTATACTGCAGCAATTTTGACATCGACAATCATAAAGCGATGTAACTGTGTCTTGGTTGTCAATGTCTCCAGAAATCACTCAAATCAAATCTGAAGTTATAGCCAATAGTGCATTTTATTGACTAACTGGCTAATGTTAGCAGGTGGCATCCTTATGAGGTGATACACTATGGTCTGTAAAGATGAATATGATGACGTTCTTGAAATGCAATGAAAAAATACTCCAAAGTGATAACTGCTGACTCCAACACTGCACTGCACATGTCACAGAAAACTTTTTACGAACCACATGCATGTATCTATATCTATAATACGATGATTACATTCAAATATATTGTTTCAGTCCCTTGGAACCATTAAATGTTAGACAGTTTTTCATTCTTAAAATATTTGTCCAATCACAGCACTCGGTACAACTCCTGAATACCCCACCCACCCACCCCATCAAAACCACACAGTCCCCCGTCAACGGTTGCATCGTTCTTAAACTTTGAAGGCCTTTGCATGATCGAGGGCACGGTATGTGTGGCTTTGTATCGAAGACTTGTACTTGTGGTGGGGAATTCTGGTGAGAGGACGATGGGGTTGCCAGTAGAGATAGGGTTTAATTCGCTAGGAGTATTTTTTATAATATATTATTATTGTTAATTTATCAATGAGAATGTAGTAGGCTAACTGAAGCACCAATGGTGCTGTAGCTTAAAACGCACACAATGTGGCCGTGGTCCTGAATCTTTGAACACCCTGAGGGAATGGCGTATTCAACCATCATTATGACCGAACATCAGCAGTGTGCAACAGACTTTGTAGGTGAATCAAGGATATTGTGCGTATCCATTATAATGGCCCTAAATCGGATTACGGGATTGAAACTGGATGATGATGATGACACATGCTGGCACCCAGGGCCCACATGGGCCTTGGTCCTGAATCCCTGGGCCTCTGAAGGTATGCCTATTAGACCATCTTTATGACCGAACATCAGCACTGCGCAGCAGAATTTGTAGATAATATTTGTGGTAACCCATTTAATGGACCCTAGGGCCCAAATTAGGTCCTGCCCAAAATTCCTGAATACCCCCAATGGCCCCTACTCAGAGGCACTGCACCAAATTTGTAGGAGGAGAAACATTTTGAAATTTTACACATAATGGTGTGCATTGCACCTCCAATGACCTTTGACCTCAACCACATGTCCCCATGCATGGTCAATAAACATTGTGTTCCAGTTTGACCGTTCTACAGAATGACTGTTAAGGCTGGTTTTCTGAGTGAAATATGCAATGAGTTAGATGAGTGGATGGCCACATCGACAAACTCTTCATCGTACACCTCCACAAGAAGGTTTCAGCATGACAGCTTACACAGTTCAGGAGATATTGAACCGCATACGGACAGACAGACAGACGGTCAGGCAGACACACACACACAACAAAGTGACCACTATGTCTCTCCCTTAACAAAGTTCTGGTGAGACAAAAATGGGAGTAATATCTCCTCCGTGTTCCACTTAACTTGCTCACAATTTTTTTTCAGTGAAACTACTCCGAGCTATGCCCTCATCAATATCACCTATTTATTCTGCTAAGCGCCCAGGGCGCTTGCAAAGTTTCAGGATGGGCGCTCACAAGAGTATAACTTTACAACTGTTTTGTATTCGTTTAGGGTGTATTTTTGCGGGGGGGACTGACACTGTGTACGTAAACACACATTCAAAACATCGCACAGGTGAAGCAACAATGTCTTGCTATTTCCACAAGCAGTGTATCCGCCCCCCTCCACAACCTGCACTTCCCGATGAATAAAACTCACAAAAACGATCGTTTATTCAGCCATACTAACCTAGTCTAATGCTATGCATCATTGCGAATACAATTACACGGATCAAAACTACGAATGAGCTATGGTAATACAGGCATACGGACACACACTGCATGCCACCTGACCATCGCCTCGATCGGCATGGATACCGAAGCAAGGCACGTCCAGGAACTGGATTTTGAAATTGCTAACATCATTGCTAAAACTAATAATTATAATCGTTGTATCCAGTGAAATTGTTGAATCACTCCATCCATGGAATTGAGAACTGTAGGTCTACGCGAGTCTAACGCGGAGCGGCGATGGCGAGCGCTCGTGCGATTTTAATACCATGCTGTTTGTGTATGGCTGTATGCACTCGCAATGAATCAAGCAATAGTGCTGTGCTACTGCTGGCATACGAACAGAAATTTTTTTTGGGTTGGGTGGGCGCTTACGGGAGATGGGCGCTAGCGGAATGAATACGGTTTAGGACCAACAACACAATACCACAGTATTTTTTTAGCACTCCTCACTGATATGTCACTAAAACAAGTGTGACGGAAATCGGACCTATGGTTTTCGATTTATGAATTCGGTGCTCTCGTTTTTAAACTCTTAACACCTAATTTTCTTGTGTGAACTTTCATTAACTTTACGAACACACTGTTTTTGTGATGATGTGCCATGTTCTCAGACCTTTCCTGTATACTTCTGGAAGAAATCAGTCGGAAAAATGCAGCTTCTGGAGTGGTTCATAACTTTGTTCCTGTTGGACAACAACCTCAGAAGCGGCATAAGCTACAGCCTACATATTAGATTAAGTGAGTACATGCATGACACACTGTGTATATGCGTACATGTTACGAGATGACCAGTTATAGAATTCAATATATCTTGGAGGTCCTTCACACGATTCGGTTTCACATGGGACACCGAAAATGCCATCACAGTTGATGAGCGGATTAATGGCCATTGTCCGCAGGAGAAGAGGCGCCCGATCAGGTAATAACATGAAAATACACGGCATACAAAGACTTACAACTTCAGTTACCCAGACGGATTATCCTTGAATGTAAACAGCCTGCAGGGGAAATTTGCAGAACTGGACTAAACCGTTGCAGCGTTGCTATTATGAGAAACTTGTGCTTTGTCACTCTCCAGGTAACAAAACTTCGGAGAGAGTGTAGTGAATTGATTACCGAAACGCTCAAATATATTGTACTGGATGAAGCTATTCAAATTAACAATTACTACATTTTCGAGAGTATACAGCGAATGGAGGAGGACCGATCATGTATGTTTCCAAGGAGTGGGCTATCCATACTCCTAAGGTATGTCTCACTCTCTCTCATCCGGACATCAAGTTACTTAATTGCTGTGAGAACTCGCCAGATTCCTTCCTATGATATATCAAATATTATTATTGTAAACGTTTATACCAGACCATCAGCAGATTTCTCTCTGGCCGATGTGAAATTAAAGAGAGCAGTGACTGATATCTTAGAGGAGAACCCACGTTTCAGCATCATATTATTGGATATATATTGAAATAAAATCACATTCCTTGAGACAATGAGCCTTTGGAACCCTGTGGACTGCGATCTGATTAACTACATTAGACGCTTATACTTATAAAGTTCCTTGTCCCATCGAGGCTCTGGATGTCATGGTGCGCCACTTGTTCCTGTCCTCAGCTGATCCTGCCAGTTCGCATAGCTCTTTCTTGTCCAGACCTTGATGTCACCCCACCATGTGCTTCTTGGTCTTCCTCTTGATCTTCTCCGATCTACCTTCCCCTGCAGAAGTAGTTCTGGATACGAGATGACCTGAGGATGTGGCCCATATACTGCATTTTCCTGCTCTTGATCTCCTTAAGCAGTGATCGTTTTTCATTTACTCTTTTCAAAATCTCTTCATTTTTGTGATCCTGTCAGCATACGACACTCTGAGCATCTTCCTATGAATCCACATCTCAAAAGCTTCAATCTATCTTGTGATTCATTCCATTACTCTGTATATTCATAACAATGAATAGCACAGGGCTAAAAGATGTTATCCCATTTGGTTCATCAGATCACTTCACAGTCTCTCTCATGCCTATGTATATGGAGAAGAATAGAGAGATTAGGCAGAGTGTCACGATTTAACGTGTGTCTCGAATGCCGCTTCAAGTCTCCCCATTTAAAGTGGACGCTAGCTAGGCGCTGCCTAGCAACGGGCGGTCACAATAGACCGACCGTCTATTCATGATTTTTCTTGTTGAAACGTGTGTACTATACTGTACTAGACTTTTCTCAAACAGAGCTAAATATAGTATATTGTGTATTCTATAACCATTAGGCGTTCCGTTAACCAAATTACGAGAAGACGAGTGATTTTTCGACAGGAGATTTCGTCAGAAACTGTTTGGAGTTGCAAAATTTTAGAAGTTTTCTGGACAGTGCTGAATAATTTTCCTGGAAGAGACTTTTCTGGAGGACTATATTATCATAAAAAGGGGGTCCAACTAGGACTAAATCAATCAATCAAGAAATTGATCACCGAACGGTCCGCCATATCGTGAATCTGCCGCCGGTAATAAATCGAGTATTTTTCTCAACAATTTGAGAAAGTGAGAAAATTGTGGCCAAGATTGAGAAGTAATTTCGGAATGGAGGGAGGAGAGTAAACCAAAGGTTTGCCGTTTCTCCGAGTGGGGGGGTATCAAAAAATGTGCTCGGGCGTGATTTTTTTTACAAAATTTTTTTTTTCGGAATTAAGCAGCGGCAACCGGTGATCGGGTAATCAAGCTCCAGTGCGGAGGATCATGATTTGCACTGTATGGAAATCGGGTGTCAACCCAATATTAGGAGCTGATTGATGATACCAGGAGGTCAGCGCTGCGTCAAGAAGGACATCGAAAGCCGGCACGCGCCACGTAAGTTAATCTCAATTGTTAAGATTTGAGAATGGCGTATTAGTTGTAAATCTAGATTGATTCAAATTCATGTACCCAAAATTTGAAATTTTGCAGAGATAATTATTTGTTAATACACCAGGTATCACTTGTTTTAACTTTTAGCCCTTGTGTTATTTTCCCCAATTTTACTATATTTGGGTGGTCTGATTAGGCCAAGAAAAAACTGGGGGTCACAACTGGAAGGGAGGATTGAATAGTCTCCATTCTGTGTTGATTGGGGAAGTTGTGCACAGAGGCCAAGGACAGAAAAGGAAAAGGACCTTTAGAGGACAACATTTATGTGTTCTCCGTGAGACATTGCCTCTAGACTGGAATATTTTCACGGAAACATGCCCAACACTCATGAAAGAACGCATGGAAAGAACGGAAAAAAAAGGGAACATCAGGCGGGGAAGGGAACAAAGTGGAATGGAACAAATTGCAGAGCACTAATAAACAGAAACATCCATAGGAAAAAGGAAGTGAACACCCGAGAAGGTAGCTGCGGATTCCACGTCCATTATGAAATTCTGAGATCATGCGGAAGCCCAAAAGAGATGGCAGTATCCATAACGCCATCAGTAGAACGTACCTCTACCTACCACTCTATGATCTGTATTGACAACAAGCTGACATTCTCAAATGAGATCTAAAGTTGTAGCAACGTTATTCACATTGATCACCACAATCTGTAATTGTCCTCACCTCTCTCCCCAGATACGGGAAGAGGTTTTTGAGGGTTCAGCTTGCCCAAATATCATTTATGTCTGTTCCAGTTCTGGTGTCAACCCTCATCAATCAGAGGTAAGAAAAGATTATTGAGTTGCCTGCGATACTGTGGGAGGAGTCTCGGCCTAGATTTGAACTACTTCAGGATAAAGTTAACTGTGCAATAAAGGAATTCAAACGGTTAATGAATAACATCCACAGAAATGAACCACCCATCCATTGTAATGAGATTTTTGTGCAATAAGACAAACTACAAATCAAGGAATGCTGCAATGACTCAGATCAGGATTAAAATTTAACGAATTTTTCATTTATAGGCTTCCATGAACACCCACTTCAGATGATTCAACAGTGCGGTTATTCCATGCTCTGTCGATGCCATTCCCAGGATAGGAAGCAGAAATGGAGGTGCAGAGACAGTTTGGATTTGTCAAACGAGAAGTACAGGAAGCAGCAGGTACTGATAACATTTCCTGGTGAGTATTCAAATACTGTTCAGATGAAATTGCTGACATTTTCTCAATCATCTCCAATGAAAGTACCCAACAAAGCATTGTTCTGTTCGATTGGAAACATGCCAAACCAACCACCTGCAGCTAAAACTAGCAGTCCAGACTCAGTAATGACAATCGCCTCATATTGATATATCAAGCATAGGATTCAATTGTATGCAAAAGTTATTACTGCCGTATGTAGACAGGTCAGTTCTGAACATGGTGATCAAAATCAATTTGTGTGCCAGGGAGGGGGATGATCTCTGCACTGATGCAATCACTGCACCTTGTCCATGGCAGAGGTCTGGCAGAACTGTAAAAGACGACAATTCGAAAGTTTTATTCGAACTTCTCGAGCCATTCAAACACAGTCCTGCCCAATCGTCTTTCAATGACCTTGTAACTTTCTCAATGAGCCAGGGCTTATTCATTGGACTCGGGATTTTGTGCAGGGATGGTTTAGGCAAGTGAACGGCTGTATCGGCAATATCACCAAAGCCTCCCACCAGCAAAATCAACACGAGTATCAGGCTTAGGCCACGTGCGACAAGAAGAACCTGCCTCTGAACACGAAGAAAGAAGTGCCCAATGGAATGGTATTTGAGAACATTAATATTAAGCATAAGGGATTAATGAGGAGAGAGATGAGAAGAAAATTATCCATAATACATCAGCTGACATGTTTCATGAATAACATCCACAGAAATGAACACCCACTCCATTGTGAATTGAGATCTTTGTGCAATAAGACAAACTACAATTCAAGGAATGCTGCAATGACTCAGATTCAGATTGACTTTTTACGAATTCTTTCATTCATCGGACTTCAGTACATTCAGCATGGTGACTCTCTAGAACCTTTGCTGTGACTCTTCCAGTGTTAGTTTAAACTACCCAGACATATTTTAATATCTGATCTTAACATGGCTCTCTTAAATTTCAGTATTTTCCTATTTATAAATTGTTTAGGTTTTTTTTTTTACTGGAATAAGAATTGAATGAGACATGGCCATTTTTATGACTTGGTTCTAAGCACACCACAATTACAATACATATTCATCAGCACGATCACTGATGTCACCAAAAACAAGTATGATGGGAATCGACTCAGCGATTGTGGAGAGATATCAGCATTGTTCCGATTTAGCTTCTAAGCCCCACCCAAACATGAATTGGATGCGAGGCACTAAAAATATTGGGAACATATATACTCACCATGGGGCGTCTAGTTCTACCCACAGTATTGGGTGTTGTAACATCTCTTTCAAAGTCTTCGACTTATCGCACTCACAAGCTTATTTTCAGGGGAGGAAACGACTTCAAGCTCAGCCCCTTCATGAAAATTTAATGCAGATCAACAATTAAATAACATAGTTTTGTCGCACTCTTCACTAATGTATTTCAAACAAGTTTGACAGAATTCGGACCAAAGGGTTATCGAGGATATTGCCATTTTATGAATTGGCTTCTGAGCCCCGCCCATCATGAATATTAATGAGATTGGCACCAAACAGGGTAGGGGGGGGGGGGGGGGCGCCCACACAACTCACCATGACAGGACCTATATACAAGTTTCAGTCGTAAACAACTTTCCCTCCCTGTGTTACAGTGTCCCCAAGCAGCGTCACACACGCACACAAACACACACAAACACAGAACGGCGTTCAGGTGAGACAAAAACAGCTTACGCTCTATCACAGTATTTTCTATCTATTACGTATTTGTTTCAAGAGAAAGTTCCTCCAAACTGTCACAAGTCTAAATTTTGTCACTGTGTGTATTCAGCAACATATCAGCCGAATACAACGAACATGGTTAAAAGCTAATATTTACATATCGGACTAACCCTTTACATGTCTCTTGTAACAAATTGAATAATATTTGATGAATATACAATGTGGTGAATGCCTAACAACATGTCACTCTCTGGTAATGAGTGTCTTGTCAACTGTATCCATGTACTCTCTCTTACTCAAAATGTATTAGAGACATTGTAGCAGATCTGACACATGGCAGCGAGACTCCCTCCACAATAGCCAGTCCAACAAGGTGGCTGTGCTGTTTCCCGGCTATTCAGGGTGCCATTGACAACTAGGAAGCAGTGTTGGTAGTCTGGGGGAAATGGCTCAATTTGGAGGGGGAAATGGCTCATCTGGAGTCCAAAGCGAATGAACTTTGGGAACACCTTCAATGAGAGGCAAGACTTTATTGGGACTAATGATTGCGATGAGACCAATGGCCTTGTTGGAGCAGCTGAATAGCACAAGGCAGGCTAGGTCAGCGACCGTATCAGGGATTTTCCCAGAATTCCAGAAATTCAGTAGAAACATACTAGTATAATTGTCAGTGTTGGAGTCAAGGCGCTACTTCCGAAGTCAGGGCCACTACTTTCGAGGGCGAGGCATCTCGCTCGAGGCCAAGGCCACACCATCTGAGGCTGAGGCCGAAGCTGCTGAATGTATGAAAATTCAAAATAATGTTAATTTTAACTGGGTTAGAATTGTCACTACAGTACCTTCAGACATAAAACAAGGCGATCGCCCCCAGTGTCGCCTGGTTGCGCCTCACGATCAGTGTTTACTTCTATAGTCACCATGCAAACATTTACAAGGCATTCCATGTGTCGCTTATAGATTTCAGTATTAGCATTGAACAGAAACAGCCTACTAATCAGTGACCAATTTCAACTTTTCGAAAGGACTAATTACTGACAATGTCTATTGAAGGAGTAAAAGTTTTGTGGAAGTGTGACTAAAATGCCTAAATAATGCCAATTTAGGCAATTGACCAAGTTTCACAAAAATCTGGCAAACTTTGAAATTATGCATACAAATTATGCAAATTAGACCGGTTGAATGACCCCCAGGACATTGAATCCATGATAAAATATGTTGGAACTCAAGGTAAACCATACCCACCAGGTTTCATGAAAATCCGAGTAACTTGATGTTTTGGCATAAATGATGCAATTAGGCACGTTGAATGACCTCCATTGATTGACCCTTGAATCTTTGTTAAAAAGTTTTGGGACTGAAGGTAGAACACATTCACAAAGGTTTCGAGAAACGTGAATTTAGCTAAATTGATGCAAATAGATGACTAATTACCATTATTATTATTATCCCGCATCGATGTGCCAAACCAAGTCACCATAGCACCTACGGGTCATCTGTAATCTTGCTAACAGCCTGAAACAATGATTACATAAAACGGCTCATTGACCTTACTAATTAGTGACTTTTGTTCCCCAAATCTAATCAGATCGTTTTCACACAACCTGATGCACCCTGAAAAAAGTTGAACCTCGGATTCTCACACACAGAGTCAATGGGTTTCAAAATTATGGCCCATTTCGATCAGGAAGTCCCTTGGATCCGACAAATCACTATGAACATCCAAAGTTTCCTGACTGCACTAAATTTCAGATGAAAAACTTTGACCTCAGATATCTTTGCACACAAAGGTCACATGGGGTCAAATTATGGTCCTTTTGGATCGGAAGGTACCTTGAGATCTGAAAATGGCCACGAATATTTGATTCGGCCCAAAATATGGTAAAGGTCAAATTGAGGTCAAAGGTCACACAGATGGAGGTCAACGAGGGGATCACAATGGCGCACCTCCCAACCTTGGCGACATTCGGTTCCCATGTTATAGCCAAAAAACTAGTTTTTGACCTCAAATTGACCTTGGATGACGTGACTGTTTTATAAAAATTGTAACCCTAGATGGGTTACACCCTGTCCTGAAAAATAACCACACCAGGAAATGTCACTGGAAGTTGTTGCCAGGGGGAAAAAAACCACATACTTGATTGGCTGTTTTATGCCCAATAAGTGACCTTGAATGACCTTGATGACATGATGGTTTTCATGAAAAACGTTCTCCACCAATGACGTACCCCTGTCCTGAAACTGTCAACATTGCAAGCAATGTCACTGCTAAGTTGTCCCCCAAAATGGTAGTTTTTTCCATAATGACCTTGAATGACCTTTGACGACATGTCAGTTTTGATGAAAAATGTTACTCTCGATGAGATGCACGCAGTCCTACAAGCATCATGTATCCCAGAGTATACTGCCGATGCTATTGCAAAATTAAGGTATCAAAACCAACCTTGACCCCTTGTAACTTGAGAAACCGAGTGCCCGATTGGAGCGGGAGTTGTTTCGTCTATTCACCACACAGAGCTCTGTCACATATCCATAAATTGACAGTTTTAATTTTCTTCGCTCCGTAACTCTAACAAGGCGAGCCCCCAGCGTCTCCCCTGGTTGCGCGATCAGTGGTTCCTTCCATAAGTCCACCATGCAAATAATTATGAGTCATTCTATCTGGTGCTTTCAGGTTTTGGTATTAGCATTCAACAGGAAGGGCCTATTAATCAGTGACCAATTTCAAATCATAAGGACTGATTATTGACCATGTCTACCAAAGGAGTACAGTTGTGTGGAAATGTGACTAAAATGTCCTAAATTATGCAAATTAGACATAATACTCGGACTTCCATAGACCCATTTCTCAGGACCAATAGCGGACCACACCTATACGTTTCATGGGAATATCCAACAAACTGAATGTTTGCATGAATGATGTAACTTATACACATTGAATAATCCACAGGTGAGGGGGGATGGTTGGTATGAAGTTTAAAATGTAGGGGACTACAGCGGACCATACCCATGAGCTTCATGAAAATCGAACAAACTTTAAATTGTGAAATAAACTATGCAACATAGACACACTGAATGATCTCTAGTGACCGCCAGTCTATGTCAAGAATGTCGGAGAGCAAAGGTAATCCATATGGTCCATACCCACCAGAGCATTTTTTCAGTCGTAAATTGTAGTAATAAGTCCACAATAACCTTGCATTAACACATTACTGGTTACTGTTGTCCCTGGGCCTACATAATTGTCTTTGAGGGGGGGGGGGGGGAGGGGAGGTGAGTGGCAAGCTGTTTTCTTTTTTATTTTTATAGTTGCACTTCATTTGGATAGTCGTGATATTCATATCATTATTTCCATAACGACTGATAACTACTACAGTTCTCACATCAAGAATACAGCAACAACAAAGCAACGTCATTCGTAGTCTGTGTATCCTGTTAAAAGTTGAAGTCTATGACTCTATGTACACCAAGCACAATATGACTTCAATATAATACACAGTCTACTTCAGCTCCCTATCCCTCCCTTGCTGAAAAATCCAAATAATGTGTAGGCCTAATCTTAACCAGGTTTTAAGGCTTGTCTCAAGTTAATAATGGAACCTAGCTGGATGGATTGGCATCCATTTCTGGGCCAGCACTCATTGTTTACAGATTCACATAGCAGGCAGGAGAATTGATGACAGGACAATAAACAAATCTCTAGGGGATTCCCAGATGAAGTGGTGGAGGAATATACTAGGCTTGAGGTTCCCTTTTCCCTGTAGGCCTTAAGGTAGCTCAGGCAGTTAGGTAGAGGGTGGATAATACCAGTAAACAAGCAGAAGTGGACCTCAAGGTAACAAGCGCAAGTGGAAACGTCTTGATAGCTGCGGACGGCAAAATTCCTGTGGTGAATACACTGCATATTCTTCACCAATCCACATTTATTGTTTGTCCACATTAATTGACCTTTACTGACATCTGTCATGACCATGGAATGGCTTGGAACATGTCTACCACATTGGCCTAATATTTGATATCAGTGCCCAGCACAAAGTACCCAACTGAATAATTCCTAGTCATGTATATTAGCTATATGTATGCAACAAAACCCAACATGTGGAAACAACTCTTTTTCTGGCTTGCAACCAACAATCTATGTGAGATATATACGGACAAATCATCTTCCCTGGACAATAGGTTTTCATGTCAACTAGGCTGCAGACCTGGACCTTCAGACAGATAAGGTAAACACTGCTCTGCAGAGGGCTGGAGTAGTAACAAACCTGTCCTCACGTCAGAGAGCGCATGGAAGTTGAACTTGGGGTCATTACTGGGATTTACTTAAAATCTATCACACATGCGCCAAAATGTAGCTCAGCCTAGCCAGTATCAGCTTCCTCCACCTACCAAGTTTTACTTGATCGCAGTGTGTGATGATTTTTCCTTTTAAACACTGAATCGGCTATAACACACACGGTCAAAGGTTGACTGGAGGTCAAGTGTCAGGTATTATATAGCTTTAATTAGACAATAGGTAGAGGAATGCATCATCCTGCGCGAGCGTTACTAGCTGTATTGAATCGAGGGATTAGACTTAGCATAACTATACAAATTGGACGATGGTTCTAATTTAGGAGCTGGAAGATACGCGAGACAGTTTAAGGTGGGGCACTGCTTGTCCAGCCGTTGTCGTAAGCGCGTCGGGTAGTACGTGGTCTGAGAGAAGGGGAATAGGGTCTGTTGTACTGGAAATGCCGCCTGTTTCAGGAGACAATAGTACAATTGTTGGCCAGTTTCTGGGAGTCCTGGTTAGCCGTCTGGGGTGTTCGTCTATTGGTGTGGACTGTAGAAAGGGTCGCCGACATGGACGCTGCTGGACGATAAGGGGACAGTAGTCATATTCATTCACGTAAGTTAGCTTTGATATTTTTGGGGGGTCCCGAGGTGAGATGTTGGATGTTTTATGCAACTGGCGTAATTGTATTCCTAAAGTAATGTGTATGGCATTAGAAATTACTGAGCCATAAATTGGGGCAGAAATGAGGGACTGTTGGTTGTGCTTGGAGTATTTCAAATAACTAGAATTAGAAGGGGGTTTCTGGGTGTGGGTGGATAATGAAGAGAAAATGTTGGGTCCGATATTATGGTTCCGGGAAATAGCGTGATAATGTGGTGAAATGTAAATTGGGTAGTCGATGAGAGAGGATTGGTACTTGTGCATGTGACTGTATTGCTCTTTAGCAGTGGGATATTGGGTTGGGTAGAACATCCAAGTAGTTGGCGAGTCAAAATCGTTGCAAGATTGCCGTTTGCCGAGTTCCCACTCAAGACGTTTATATGTAGCAGAGAATTTTGCCCTTGGATATAAATAGGAACCGAGTAACGTGCCTTGAATGGAGTTTATACATATGGGGATATTTATGCAATTCTAGGCAACTTTCGTTATTTGCCTTGCAGTCTACTACTACCTTTTTCTCCTCGGAGCCAAAGCCTTTTACTTTTGGGTTGAACGGGGAACGGCCCAGAACGCTCTGCTGTTTTCTGATGCTGGAGACGCCAGGCGGGTTCTCTGGTGTTCCGTACGTTTTATGCTGTATCGTTCCAACCTGAAACATCTGAACTTTGACTTGCTCATGTATGAACACACTAATTTCTCTATGTGATGGAATGACAGTTTTAAGTAAGGAGCCAGTGTTATCTGCAATGTAGGGTTAGAGTAATAGTGACGACCGTCCATGGAGAGTATGATTGAAATATTTTTAACTTTGCAAAATCATCAAGGAGGTGCTTACCTAATTAAGAATTGGTTCAATTCTATATATCTTCTATTCCATCCATCTTGTGTGTTTGCGGGGCAAAGTGCCAAGACCTGGCATGATAAGAAACCCTCAGGGGAACTTATCACATCAATAATAATTGGGGGATTTAATTAAAATTTAAATCACACTATGCGAACATAAATGTAGCTCAGCCTAGCCACGTAGCGAGCTCATCCACCTCCCAGTTTCATCACCCTGAAATTGCATTATACGGTTTAGAAGTTATGATGAACGTGACGAACAGACCGGACAAACTAATGAACGAACTGACGGAGAGAAATGATGATTGTAGAGCTGCTCTCCCCGCAGCTAAAAGGGAGGTTTTTGACCATAGATAAATCTCTGTCTGTTACACATAGGAATACTAGTTAAGATGAATCCATAACCTGAGGGTTGAAATGAGTACTCCAAATAGAGATAGGTCTGCAACATTTTTGTTATTGATAGCATGCTATATAATGTGATGTCAGACATCATGCTGTTCAAGCTAGGGGCCCCCCAAGACTATCCCATGCTTAAATAGGTACAACACTTAGAGGTTGTGCGGAAATGTTATTTATTTGAACATTTTGGTCCATAAGTGACCTTGAATGACCTTTTGATGACCTAACAGTTTTTATGAAAAATGTTTGCCATTGATAATATGCAGTCATATCCCAAAATTTAAGCCATATCGCACACAGTCCCACTAGAAGTTATTGCGGAAATGTGGATATTTCGTCCAGTTTGTTGACTTGGAAATGAACATTTGATGACATGACGCTTTTAATGAAAAATGCTTGCCTTCAATGTGATGGCACCAAGCCCCAAAAGCATTATTAACCAGGTAACACACACCCTTGCTATCGCCCGAAAGGTATTAAAATCACCTTTGGCCCCTTGTAACTTGAAGACCAAGTGTCAGATTGAAGCTAGAGTTGGTTTCGTCTATGTAGCAAAGCAGACAGAGATCTATCAATATCCAAAAATTGAGTTTTTATTTTTTTGCCTGTAACTCCTAAAATAAGCACTTTTCCTTAAGACTTACCTTTACCTTTGACCTCGTCTTAGATGTTGTTTGATCCACTGTACCCCAAAAATTACCATGACAAATCTCTACGAGCACCTAACTGCACTCATTCCAATTGTTACTACTGCGCATTTAACAAAACTTCGAAAATTGCGTAATTTATGGAAATTAATTCATATTAAATGAACTTAAGTGACCTTTACACTGTTTGTTTGACTGTGTTATCAGGACCAAGGTACCAGCTCCCCCCAGTTTCTGAGGATCAACGAACTCCTTTCAAAATATGCATAAATTATTCGAATAGACTAGGAAATGCGAAGTAAGTAACATTACATGACCTTTTGGTGGACCTCGTCCCTACTGTTAAAATGTATTGGGACCTAGATAAACCTCGCCACCGAGTTTTCGTCAAAATCCAACAAACTTCAAATATATCGTAGAATTTATGCAATTAAGACTACTAATTAGCATATACATGCCAGACAATCTGATCATTCGTGTACCCTTCATATTGGTTATATATACCGCGAACAGCATCACCAATGCATCTACCATCAAGAGATATCTTGTTACTTAAGCTTTCCGGGCCAATTTTCATTAAATATGCAAATTAGGCAAATGAATAGGGTCTTTTCCGGGACGAAATGCCAGAACCCCCTGTTATGGCAATTTTATAACAATGTCTTACCTTTTATTAACCACTAACGTTTGCAGTACAACACAGCAAAGCCAACACACTGCCGCATGGTTGGCATATCCTTGTAGCTTGGTGCCGGCAACCCGTCATTTTCCGTTCATGGCAGAGCGAACGTTACGGAGGAAGAACAGCTGAGTGAAAGGCACCTGGGCTGGGAGGATAGGATTGTGGTTTCGAGTGCATACAATGCCGGGCAAAGAACTCACCTCGTGCTGCGTTCCCTCTCCCTATGAGGGTAATCGGCTGCTACTTTCTAGCGTTGAATATGCAACCGTTGGCACGTACGTATGGGTTTCGTGAGGGACAAGTCTTAATGTCTGCCCTTTGTCGGCTGGTAACTCGTCTAGTAGAGACCAAGGGTCACCGTCTGTCAGGAACTTGTCTAAGGTCTGGCCGAAAGGGGTCTGTTACAACGGCTGAAGGTCCTTACTCCTGTAATACTCGAACCGAGGGGGGCCGAGTTGTTGTCCCCGCGTGAGGGGGCGGGCCGTGGTAAAAGGTAAGTACATTGCTTATAATGCCATAACAGGGGGTTTTGGACAATTTGTTGCGCAAAGATACGTACCTTTTCCCACTAACGTTTGCAGACTGACACAGCTTAAGATGGAGGGGGGTTCGCACTCGGCGGGAGGTTGAGATAGCACCACTCTGGCGAAGGACCCTTCGGCCGTCAGTGTCGGTGAGTAGGGGACACAAAAGAGGATTGGCGTCTTCCACGCTGCGGCCCTCAAGATATCCTCCATGGGTATACTAGAAAACCAACAAGCCTTAGAGGTAGCATGGCTTCTCAAATCGTGAGCTCTAATGGCCCTCCTGGCAGCGGGTGGCTTAATCAAGCTAAGATCATCTGTGATAGGTACTCTTCGAAGCTAGCGAAATAAAATGGCGAATAAGCTGGCGAAATAATAAATATTAAACTGCTCGAAAAAAAGGAAGGAGCTTCTCTGAGTCTCTCACTGCCACTGTTCTCTCTGGATACCATTGTAGGCTCTCCACGGCCAACCAAGCTATCTCCTACTGAGGAGATGGACTGCATTGCTGGGGAAAAACAGAAAAAATCTCGCTGGGGTGAAGCGCGGTGACTGATTTCTCGCCAGAACGTGGGTCCGGTAGTAATCGTTTGCACCATTGCGTATAATCTTAAGAACTCTCGCGTCGTTTAGGGAGTGTAGACAGCTGCGTTCGATGGGCTGAAGCTGCTGGATATCAGGAAAACAGAGTTCTTGTGTGTCAACAAGTCCAGGGAAGCTTTATGAAGAGGCTCGTGTAAGGAGAATCGACAGAAGAACCTGAAGACTTCGTTGATCAACAAAACGAATTGAGCCCTATGTAGAGGCTCATAACGAGACTTCGACAGAACCTGAAGGACTTCGTTGATCAACAAAAGATTTGAGCCCTATGTAGAGACTCTCGAAGAGATTGTCTCCGATAGCACTGAAGCGACCTCGTTGATCAACTATGATGGGTACCCCATCTCTCTCAGTGAACTGATAATGTCCGTGCTTCTGAAAGTCGAACCATTACTGAAACCTGTACTGGCAGCCATCCTCACTTACCCTGTAGCTCTGATGGAACTAGACTACCTTCCTCTCCGGGTGGGACGGGAGGGCGACAACTTGATAGGATGGCCCGCATTCGGTTCTCGCAGCGCCTTCTCTGGCCCAGATGTAGAACCTCGCAAGTCTCAAATCGTAGACTCTACTATAATCGTTGATTTTCGGCTGGAATCTGTGACGATGCTGTTAATCCCGAGAGGCTGTGTCTGATATCCACATATGGTATTTAACTGGTTTATCGTATCGCGAATGGCACACACCTCTCGGGGGCTGCAAATGTTCGATCCTCAGATTGTATAGCACAAACGTGTTGCATAGTGAATTAATAAAAAAACCACAAAGATTGTTAATAGTTCCATACACTCTAGGAAAACCCCAAGGTAGGCCTAACGCATCCCATGTGTATTTCTACGGGTGTGTGCCATTAGTTAAAAACAAGTGTCAGAATTGGATCGGAATAGAGTTAGCAGCAACATATCAAAAGGCATCGCCCACAGGGTCTCGCCTGGTTGCGCGATCAGTGTTTCCATCTAATAGTCACCAGCAACAGTTACAAGGATTTTAATGTGTTGCTTTAAAGATTTGGATTATAGCATTTAACACCCCTCATTAATCAGTGATCAATTGCAAATTCGTAAGGATTGATAATGGGAACAATGTTATAAGAGGGAAGAAGTATAAGTTTGTGGAAATGTGAATAGATCGCCTGCTGAATTTGCAAAGCAGACCAATATAATTCCTATTGACCCCTTTGCTCATTTCACATATCCCAGGACCACAACTTAATACATGGGAATTCAACAAAACTGAACAATGCTGAATTGAACAAGTGATACACACTGCATTAACCCCCGTGACTTGAGTCAATGGTTTAGGTTAACATTTTTGGGGAATAAACTAAGGTAGACCAACACTTACCATCAAGATCGGAAAAAGGGAAATAAACCAACTTTGAAATTTGGGAAACACGTGCGAAAATAGACACACTGAATGACCTCAGTGTTCTCCACCCTATGTGATAAACAATTTATATAGTGAATAATCACAAGAGTGCTCTATCCACAGAAATGAGTGGTGAGGGAATGAAAAAAAATCTGATGAAACTGGGAACTTTCGCATAAATATGCAAAGATTAGACGACCCAATTAGCATATTTGACGCTTAAAATCTAATCAGTACATTCTACTTCATAACCCGCCTCTATGTGCCAAACCAAAGTCACATAGACACTACGGTTCATCTGTAATTCTTGCTAACGAGCCGGAAAAACAATAGATTACCTAAAAAGGCTAATTAGCCAGTACTTAACTAGACACGCCTGGCGGTCGGACGCCACCAACTTGTCTATCCCACTTTGCCAAATAACCAGTTCTATGTTTTTGGCCCCGGTTTTAACTCCTTAAAAAGGCACATTTAGAAAGACTCAACCTTCACCACATGACCACCCGACAGAGGTCAAATGAGGTCAGAGGTCACACAACCATTGCAGGTCAACAATTATAATCACAATGGTGAACACTTTCAGACTTCAAAGATATTCACTCTCGATTAAGGCAAAGAACAACCGGGAAGAAAACAGTTTGTGCCCCCTAAGTGACCTAGAATGACCTTTAATGCCCTGGCAGTTTTTATGAAATGTCACCTCTCCATGTGATACATCCATCTGAGAAGGCATTTTGCGTTTTGATGAACATGCCCAGTGTATTGCCAAAAAAGTATTAAAATAGTTTTTGACCCCTACGTGCCTTTTGATGCCCTTCAATGAAATGGCGGTTCTTTTATAAACATTGTTACTCTGCCATGTGAGCATCCCCTCCCTAGAAGCATATTCAGTCCCACTGGAACATGCTATGTTATTGCGAAAAAAGCTTATTAAAATAAACTTTTGACCCTTGTAACTACAAAGTAGTGTCCGATTCGACGAAGCGGGAGTTGGTCCCCTACATAAGCACACAAAGGTCTATACCATATCAAAAATAACCAGTTTCTATTTTTTTTGCCCGTTAACTCCTAAATAAGCACATTTTAGTCAGACTCCTCAACCTGTAACCACATGACCACCCGACAGAGGTCAAATTGAGGTCAGAGGTCACACACATGCAAGTCAACAATTATATCACAATGGGTTAACCTTCCAGCCTCAAAGATATTCAATTCTCGATTATAGCCCAGAAACAGTTTTTGAACCCTTTAGTGGAGCCATTGGATGACCCTTCAATTACATACAGTTTTGATGAAAATCGTAACTCTCACTGTGATACATCCACTCCAGGAGCATTTTGTTTCTGATGAACACGCCAGTGCTATTGCGGATAAGTACCAAAATCAGTTTTTGACCCTCAATTGACCTTTAATGACCTCGGATGACATGACCATTTTTATAACAAATTGTAACCCTAGATGGGATACACCTTGTCCTGAAATATAAACCACTCAGGAAAGGTCACTGGAAGGGTTGCAGGAACAAATACTATTTGGCGTTATTATGCCCATAAGTGACCTGAATGACCTTTGATGACATGATGGGTTTTATGGAAAAATGTTCTCCACCATGGGTAACACCCTGTCCTGAAATTTCAACATTGCCAAGCAATGGCAGTGTAAGTTGTCTCCAAAAATAGTAGTTTGCTCCATAGTTGACCTTGGAAGACCTTTGATGACATGTCAAATTTTATGAAACAAATGTTACTCTGGATGAGATGCACGCCAGTCCTACAAGCATAATGGCTCCCAAAGAACTTTCCGATGCTATTGCCAAAAGGTATCAAAACCAACCTTTACCCCTCGTACCTTGAGAACCGAGTGCCCGATTGAAGCAGGGGTTTTTTTTTGGGGGGATTGTTTTTTTTCGGGGTTTACTTCAGCACACAGCAGAGCTCTGCAATATCAAATTTTTAAGAAATTGACAGTTGTAATTTTCTTTGCCCTGTAACTCGAAAAAATATACGAACATCAAATTCATTCAAATTTACCTTTGACCTTTTGTCCTCATATTCAGGGGTAGTTATTTGAGCTGCCTGATTCTAAAAACAACCATGACAAATCACTACAAAAATTCTAACTGCCACTTAATTTCAAATTGGAAAACTTTGACCTCTGATATCTTCACACACAAAGGTACCTGGGGTCAAATTATGGTCAATTTCGATCGGAAGGTAAGGTACCTGTGAGATCCGAAAATGGCCAAGAAAATTGGATTCGGCCAAAACATGGAAAAAGGTCAAATTGAGGTCAAAGTCACACAGATGGAGGTCAACGAAGTGAATCACAATGGTGCACCTCCCACCCTCGGCAGGACATTTGGTTCCCAGTTATGGCCATAAAAAACCAGTTTTTGACCCCCCGAATGTGACCTTGATGACCCTATTTTCGCTGATGAAATTGAAAATATAATCAGTTCATCTACGTTTTATCCCGCATCTATGTGCCAAACCCAATCCCAGAGCACCTACGTTTCACCCTTCCGTAATCTTGACTCACGAGCCTAAACAATTTAAATTAGTAAAATAGGCTAAATTACCTTACTAATTAGTGACTGGCGTGCCCAAAATCTAATCAGATCGTGTTCACCCCAACCCCGATGCTACCCTTGAAAATTTCGTCGCAATTGCACCTTCCGTTCGAAAGATATCCGGCTCACGAGGAAGTGTGACACACACCACACACACGTACACACACCACACACACACACACACGCACGCACGCACACACATACACACAACACACACGCCAGAGTGACCACTAAGTCTCCGCCAGAATTTCATTCTGGCGAGGCAAAACGACAGAAAATATGCAACGTTTACTCGGTATAGGTCTCGAAAAACCCCCACTACCCATACCCCCAATGTTAGGGGCTCCTCCTTACATTGCTATACCACTGTTATTACCCCCCACAACATCAAGTTCTGCTCTGACATCGCAACCCTGACAAGGGACCCACACTTCAATAAACCAATCACAATAGAAAAAAGGGGGGGAAAGGAGCAAGAACACAAGGTCTATCCCAGGACTTGGATCGCGACCACTGTTAGTTCTGGAAGGGTTCCTTTGTCTAAAGCGAAGGTCCCCACGTGGCTTAATGCCAGGTCTCTCGCCCCGCTTGATAGCAGCGGCATTCGTCTCAGATGGGCCTCCTTCCTGAGAGGCAAATTAGATGGCAAGTGGCGTCAGACTTGTCAATCTAATTTCTGCTGGGAGGTCAAGCTGTCTTGTAAACCTGCGTTCAGCTCCGAAGTTAGTGTCAGCTTGGCCGGACTGAAGTTCCGTCCGAAACTCCACGCCAGGGCTAATCAGAACACTGTCCTCCTATGTAATCGTTACGTGCTCTGGGCGAGTCCACTCTCGAATCCCGGAACGAGCGGGCCCCCCCAGACCTGGCCAGTGATCCGATCCACTACCCCTTGATCGAGCCCGGTTGGGTCCTCGAACTCCGGCCCGGGACGGTCGGATTGATCCCTCTGCAACCTGTGGCCGTTGGCAAAACCCCTGTGGGTTACCCCTGCTTGGGTCTGACCTGGGGTTGCAGCCCTTGCCAGGATCCCCGTGGGATGTCCCGCCGGCCGTCTGTGGGACCATGACTGGCTTTCCCCTGGGCATGTACCGGGCATAGGGCCTTAACGACGGGTAGAGTGAAAACCCCAAAAATCCGTGAACTCGAATGGTTTCCATGCATAGACCCCAGCCAGGTTGCTGGCGTGGGTCTGGGCACAGCTGTGGTTTGTCCAGCCAGGGGAACCCCAGTCTGTGGAAACCTGTCTAGGTCTCCCGCCTGGGTCTGGTTCCTCATGGCTTAGGCAGGGATACCATATCGGTGAACCCGAAGGGGTTCCCAGTTCTGGCAGGTTTTGCAGAACCCTGTGCCCGGCTAGGATCCTTGGTGATCCTGTGGGCCGTCCCGTCGGGTATTATGTACCCACTGTGGGAGACTCCTCAGGGTGGTAAACACTCGTCCGGGCACCCATACCTAGAGGAGAACTTCACGTAGAGAGACTTCCGTGTAGGGAGGGGGACTCCCGTGTTAGGGAGGACTCCAGTGTTTAGGGAGACTTCGTGTTAAAGGAGACTTTTCACCGTGTTAGGGAGACTTCAGTGTTAGGGAGACTTCGTGTAAGGGAGAACCGGGATAAGCTCCCTGGCTCCTTCTGGGAGTTCCGCCGCCCCCCCCACCTGATTCACCAACTTTCTGCAGGAATTTCTCTTCCATACGTAATGAAAACGCCATCACGCCTTCATCCGTATCGGTCTGGAGGGTATAAGACCTACGGAAAAACCTCGAAAATACCGGCGGTGTGAGGGTGGTTCGGGTTGCCGAACTCGAAGCCACCCCCCCGGACCGCCCTGGGTATTAAAAATTAAAGCGTATTCCCAAACGCTCCTTGCCCTTTTTTTTTTCCGCCGTTATACTGCCTCGGTGGACTCCCTGGCACCCCAGGAGCGCTGGCTGCTGCGTTCGAGTGACACTACCTGGGTCGCCTCCGACTCAGTGGAGGAAAATGTTGTTAAAAATGGCCCCTGTGATGAAAACCGTTAAATGATCAGAAAAAAGACCCTCCAACCAACCCGCGGGTCACTCGACCTCGAAACTCCTGGCCCCCGACTGGGTAAGCCGCGGGACGTTATTTCAGCCCTCGGTCAGACTGGCAGTAACCAGGCCCGTTTAAAACGACCGGTTGTACGCTTGCTAAAGACCCGACGGTCGTAGCACCCTCCAGAGTAACGTGTTAAGACCTTATCCAGGGATGGAATATAATCCTCCGCTTGGAAAAAAACGCTGGGGCTTGTGGGTCCACCATGGAACATTTGGGTTGGACTTCAATTCACTAGCGCCCTAAGGACAAGCTTGTGTCGCTACTAGTTTCATATTAGGACCTCTCTCTCTACCATGAATTCCCATACATTAGCTGCCTTAGCTAGCTACTCACACGCTGCCAACTGTTGTTTTCCAGCAGCTACATATAGAATCACTCTTATAAAAATTATTTTTATTAATGAAGAGGTGCTTTGTAATAACTCATATACCGCCCATACTGTCGTAACGGGCAAATCATGCTGATGCGTTTAGCCCGCGAGATACCTTAATCCAAACCATGCGATCGTTTTGCCCTAATTTCGATTAGGATGTCTAGGAAGGTATCAACGCCATTCCACCATGAAACACCATCACTTGCATTTATCAAAGACCGATTACAATAATTTATAAATGACAGATACACCAATAAATGAATGGCAAAAAGACAAATATATAATAAAATGCACATTTTTTCACTGCAATGTTACAGGCAGGTCTCGAGGAGGCCGGTTGTCTTTTTCCGGATCGGCCCGGTTATCTCCAGACTGATTATCTCCGGACTGATTATCTCCGGAATGGTTATCCCCGGACTGGTTATCTCCGGACTGGTTATCCCCGGACTGGTTATCTCCGGACTGGTTTATCCCCGGACTAGTTATCTCTGGCACGTGCTACGGATTATCGCAGATTGTGCCGGCCCATTTTTTCTTTCCAAAGGCCGGTTCCAATGGCCAGCTGGGCTGTTAGCGTGCCGGCTATCAGTGTTCCGGTGACCAGGTCTGTCCCATCAACTGGCCTGTTCGTCGGTCGGGTTTGTTCCACCAGCCGGAACTGCTCCGGTGGCTGGTTCTGTTCGATCGGCGGCTCTATTTCCATCGGCGGCTCTGACGATCGGCCCTGTTCCATTGGCCGGCCTCTATTCCATCTGATTGGACTCTGTTTAGAAGATCGGGACGAGGCGGTGATCAGCTCTGGTCCACGGTTGGCTCTGTGCCGGCTGGTCGGCCTCTGAAAACCGTCGGTCGGTTCCTGCACCGTGGCCGATTTCTGCACGTTGGGTTCGGCTGTGGTTTTGAGGGTCGGCCTTGTACCGACGTCCGGCTTTGTCCGGGGTCGGCTTAGCACCGTGCTTGGCTCTGTCCGCTGGCCAGCTTTGTTCTGATGGCCGGGCGATTTGTGTTACGACATCCGTCATTGTTCCGAGGTCGGCTTTGCACCGTGTTCGGTCTCCTGTACGCTGGCCGGCTTGGTTCTGCTGGCCGGCTTTGTACTGACGCCGGCTTGTCCCGAAGGTCGCGTTTCAAGGCTGCTCGGCTCTGTACCGCCTGACCGGCTTTGTTCTGCTGCCCGGCTTTGTACTGGCGTCCGGCTTTGTCCCGAAGTCGGCCTTGTTTTCCCACGGGTTCTGTTTGGTCCGATAGGCGGCCTTGTTCACTGGTCAGCGTCCCGACGGCCGGCTCTGTTCCCTTGGGCGGCTCGGGGGTTCCGACGACGGGCTCTGTTCTAGTGGCTGGGCCTGTTTGACGGTGTGCTCTGTTCCAGTCGAAGGCTCGGCTCCGACGGCCGGGCTCCCGCTCTACTAAAAAACCGGCCGGCTTTTTTCCACTGCCCGGCTCTGTTCCACTGCCGACTCCTGACTCCCGCTTTCTGGGTTAGCTGGATCTCCCGGATCCTTTGGATCTCCCTGATACTCGCCGATTGGGAGCCTCTCTTACCCTGGCTCTCCTTTCCTCGGCTTTCCGGCCTGACGGAGACCGGGGCCTACACGCTGTACAGTTTGGGCTATTTTTCCTTCCCCGGGGGAAGCTCAGTTTGTTGTTTGTTTTTCGTTTTTTTCTTGTTCTTTTTGTGTTGGTGTGTTTTTTGTTTTTTTTTTCGTTCCGCCTCCCCCCCCTCTGGCCTCGCTTCCCTCCAGCGGACTCGGGTCCCTGGTCGGTCTGGCGGCGAAGCCACACCTGTCCCATGCCCCTCTGCCTCTCTGGCCGCCATAAAAAAATCGTGGTGGCAGAGGAACCTGCTTTCCTTCTTAGATTTCGCCGCCCTCTCCCGCACTGTCCCTTAGCGTACCAAATCCCGTTGACAGTGCTCCCTGGCTCTCTCCTTCAGCTTCCTATTCAACCATTGCTGAATCTCGTCCCAACGTTTGTCGGTCCAGTCCTGCTACTTCGCGAACATATCCCGGTCGGTTTGCACGACCGGCTCGATGGCAAAGCTCGTGGCAATCCGACAGGCGGTGAAAGGCCTACACTTACGGCATTGTCCAACAAACGGCGCTTGGCGCTCCTATCCATTACTTCCACCTTAACGTTTGTTAAATCCCCCGTTTGGAAGAAGGGATCCCATGAGTTAATCCCCCGTTGGAAATGAGGCTTCACTTTGGCTAACATCCTCCGTTGGAACTGAGGGATCCGTGTTCCTAAATCCTCCGTCGGCTGTCTCACGCTTTCCCGGCCTGTATCAGTCGAACCTTATCTCCGTTGCCGTCACCTCCATCGTCTCCGGCAGTCCCGCCTGGGGAAAGGATCACAATACTCCGTTGGTCGGTCAAATAAGGTCTCTAACCCAAAACCAAAGTATATGGACTCCTATGCTCGAACTTGTTAGGCTTTGGATAGGCTAATAACGTACCAGGCTCTAAAAAAAAAAAAACAAACCAAAAGTCAGACTATTCGGTCACTCCTACGATTCCCTATCCTCGGGAAAAGTCCCCAATCGTCAAAAAAACCTTCTAACATCTATACTACCGAAAAGTCACAAAAAAAACGTTCCCCAAAGTAAAAAACTTAGTCCGCTCTTTCGATCCGCTTCTCTGCGACGTTTACGTGAAGCTGCAATGAACGGAATGACGGGGTTGCCGCCACCAGCTCAAGAATTTCCAGATGCCCTGCGCTAGTAGGTGGGGATGTACTGCCAACGTAGTGGTAAAAAGTACGAATCATTTGCGCCTAAATTGTGGATCACAATCGGCAACTCTCCACCCCGCGCACCTCCACAAAAAGGTCCAGCATAATGGCTTTCAATGGTTAAGGAGATTATCGAACACGCACATACGGACAGACATACGGACAGACAGATAGACAGACACCACACAACAAATTGACAACAATGTCTCTCCTGAACAAAGTCAGCGGAGAAAAAAAAGGAACACTTTCGACATTTGACCCATTATCAGGGTAGTTTGACCTGCTGATCCAAAAATACCATGACAAACAATTTAAGAAACATCCTAAATGCACTTAATTCAAATGGAAAACTTTTGACCTCTATTCTTCACCACAAAAGGTCAAATGGGGTTAAATTAGGTCCATTCGATCAGGAGGACCTTTTTGAGATCTGAAAATGGCCAACGGAAAATTTGCTTCGGCCCAAATATGGTAAGGTAAACAGATGGGGGTCAATAAGTGGATCACAATGGCGCACCTCTCCACCTCTGCAGACATTTGGTTCCCAGTTATGGCCAAAAAAAACTCCCATGTTCTGCCGAAGAAGAAGAAAGTCGATGCATACTGGGTCCGAGTTCAATAAACTTTTCAAAGAATGACCTTTTTGCTTCTCTCCATCAGCTGTTATGTTTTTGATTGTAACGACACTATATCATGTTGCATCGAAAATATGCAAACAGGCTGAAGAGAGCACCTCCAAATGAACATTAAGGCACGTTAAACCAGAGCACAATGGTGCTGTAGCTCAAACCGTGATGAAATGTACCAAATATTCAATTACCATTACGTGCAGATGAATTCTTTGCACAATATTTCACACATTGGCTGGTTTAACTGTCCTAACATGTGAAAGATGCACCACTCAAAGAATTTACCGTATTCATTTCTGCTAAGCATTTTCAGGATGGGTGTTTACGAGAGTATAACTTACAGTTTGATATTCGTTTTGATATATTTTTGCAGGAACTGCCCATTTTGCAATGATTGCACATAATGGGACGCCCTCAGGCCCAAACTGGGCCTTCATTTTGAAATGAGTGGACTTCTGGAGAACCCGAGCTGGCTATAGACTGTCAGTATTGACCAAACATCAGCACTGACTGTGCCATCAAAATTTGTAGAAGCCATTTGCATGAACTGATGGGCTCTATGGGCTACATTGGGCCTTCAGCCAGAAGTTGGCAAACACCCGATGGGACCACTGACAGAGGAGCAGTGCATGTAAAGTTCATTAAAATGAAATCATTGGAAACTGTGAAGGAGGGATATATGCCTGTCAAGTACCATTGTGTGGAATCCTGTGAAATTCATTAAAATGGGTCCCCAGGCCAAGTGGGGGGTCCTTGGTTAAAAAATTCATGAACACCCCGAAGGTAGTCTGTAGACCATCAGTATGACATAATGTCAGTACTGTGCACCAAAATGTAAGAGGAGAGAAACATTTACGTAATTGCACTTGATGGACCTTCGGGCCCACACTGGGCGTTGGGTCCTAATCACTGGGCACCCCGAAGGTACAGCAATTAGAAAAACATTATGACCGAACATCAGCATGGTGCAAATGAATTTGTAGGAGATACGAGATGTTGCAGTATTTCATATAATGGGCCCCTAGCTCAAAATCTGAACAACCCCAATGGCGCACTCTACTGAAGGACCATCACATGTAACTTGAAGAAAAATCAATTGAAGCTTGTGGGGACGAGATTCATTTCAAGCACCATTGTGCCGAAAATATCATAAAATGGTGCCTCGGCCCTAGTCCGACATGGAACAAAAACAAATTCCTGAAACACCCAAAGGTAGTCCTATTGGGACCACATTATGAGGTGAACTAGCAGGCACTGTGAATATCTTTCTTAAATTTGTAGTGAGATACAGATTTTGCGGTATTTCATATAATGGACCCTTGGCCCAAACTGGGCCTGCTCCAGGGACCAAACATCTGAACCACCCCCAATGGCGCTATACCCAAGAAACATGTAACTTGAAGAAAATCATTTGAAGATTGTGGGAGGAGATGCATTTCTAGTACCATTGTGTGAAAATTCAGAAAATGGGCCATCGGACCCAAGTGGGACCCATGGACCAAAACTTCCGAACACCCCAAAGGTACAGCTACTGTAAAAGACCATCATTATGACCAAACATCAGCCGTCACTCCAAATTTCTAGGAGGAGTAGGCATTTGCACAGTTTCCCACTTAAATTGGCCCATTGCTGGCATTTAATACCATTGACCTTGATCGTGATGTGGTCAAAGATGAACCATCAGTCAAAGAAAACATTGGACCAAGTTCTGGTCGAGATTCATCAAAGCAAGAACATTTTGGGGCCCAAAAAGCAAAGTTACAAGACTGGATAGAATAGATAGATAAATGATAGATAGAATGACATGGGCATCACAAATGCTCAACCAGCATAGCTGCTTTTGAGCTACAAAAACTAACTGAATATTTTTTGAGTTAATAACAGAATAACATGCTGAAGAGTATAGAAAGTTTATACAACAACGCTATAGAATTGCACATAATTATGAATTAGGACAATTGAATGACCCCTGACCCCCCAAATCGTTGTTAAAAAGTTCGGGACAGGATTCAGACCATATTCACAAAGTTCGGGAAAATCAAACAAAACTTTTAAATTTGCATAAATTATGCAAATTAGAAGGCTTAATTAGCCATATTTTAAGCTGAAATCTAATCAGTTCATTCTACCTTAGAGCCTTCAACTTGTGCCACATCAAGGTCATATAGCACTCACGGTTCATCCGTAATCTTGGTAACGAGCCTAAACAATAAATAATAATAAAATAGGCTAATTATCCATCTTAATTATGACTCTTGCGCCCCCAATCTGGGCAGATCGTTTTTCACCCAACCCCGATGTAACATACAAAATTTCATCAAAATTGGGCCCACCGTTCAGAGAAATCTGCTAAAACGGTTTATCCAGGCGAGACAAAAAGCATACTTAATGGTCAGGGGCCATGTGTACCCTGATGTATCAGATTAGTGTAATCAGCATTTGAATAGTGCCAGACACTGTGTAGCAGTTGGGGAGGATCATAGAAAACCTAAATGCCATACTGCTGTGTCTATACTTTTGTGTAAACGACTGCTATGCACGTCCAAAAAATGTGTAGCAATCTTGCTCTTTTGAGGAGCATTTTGCGATGCTACACCGCTATTTCGAACACGTTAGTTGTTAACTGTTGTTACGGATTGGCCTAGGTCTAGGAGTCAGATTCCAATTGCAGATTCATTCCCAAACTCATGTTACAAAAATCTAAAGCTACAGTCACTTTTACACCCACTCCTTATCCCTGACACCACCCTAATCCTAACACCAATCTCAATCATCCAGGTAAACATGGAAGCATTGAGCCAATATACCAGTAAAACAATTTCAATTCTACTTCTGCAAATGTATAGAAGCATTCGGACAGTTGTGTGATGGGTAGGGGTACATCACTTCTCACAAAATATTTAAATAACAGAAATGAGAAATACATAATACCTTCAAAATGATCAGGATCAAAGGTGGATACATTCCAAATTTTTGAGAAAATCCAAACGAACTTTCAAAAATGCATAAAAATATGCACATAAGACACATCAAATGACCGCCCTGACCCCGACTTCACTTTTAAATTTCTTGGGGAACCACATGGTAGTAATCCACATCCACCAAGTTTCGTGAAAATCTGACAACTTGAAAAATTTGCGCAAATTATGCAATTAGATCCTTAATTAGCAGATTTTAGGCTGAAAATTTTATCAGTTATCTACATGTCAATCCAGGTCCTACATGCAAACTAATCATTGTAGCGTATGTGGTTCTAGCTATCATGCTAACGAGCTTAAACAATAAATGACATAAAATAAGGCTAATTAATTACCCAAACTTAATTAATGACTTTGTTTGCCCAAATCTAATCAGATCGTGTACACCAACCCCGTTGCTACAACAATGTTGTCATGATCGGTCTCACATGTGTGAGAAATCCTGCTAATGAGAAAGTGGAATACACACACACAAACACACCAAAGGACCAATAAGTCTCTTTCTTCCTGAAATTTTCATTCCGAGGAGAGGACAAAAAATGATGGTTGCCTGGGAACAAATGACCTACTACAAGAACAGGTTTGTTTGTTTCCCTGATTGTGTTCATTCTCATATCAGGGGTAGTTCATCGACAGCCTCAAAATAGTCAATGACAAAACATGCCACACTGGTCCTCGCCAAAATACACTGAAGTCAGGGCCAGACAAAAAAAATGATGGTTGCCATGGGAACAATGAACCCCCTATACAAGGAAAGTTCTTCTGTTTCACCTGATTGTGTTCATGCCTCATATCAGTGAGTAGTCATCTACAGCCTCAAAATGTCAATGACAAAACATGCCACACTGTTCCTCTCCAAATACAATGATTCCATCCATTACATTTGTTTCCGTCATAACGTTATCCATTTCCGTCCATAACACACATTTAGTTGCCCCTCACCTGACAATTGGGCAAAAATTTGGGTGTTTGTAAATTATCCTTCATGGCACTATTAACCTTCAGAAGATCCATGCTGAGTTTCATCTCTCAGTTGACTTTGTAAAGCCACAAGATTACACAAATTGTGTTAGCGTTCTGGGACGGAATTTTCAAATATTCAAACTAAGGTAGCATAGAATTAGGGAAGCAGTTATTACATCTCCACAAAAACTGTATGTAAAGACCATTATTCTAAATAATATCCAGGCACAGATTCTGTGAACTCTTCATTTCTAACAGCAGTGCCATAATATGACGTTTTCCGTCCATAACGTTGGGTTTGGGATTCTGTCCCTTTAACTAGCCAAAAATCAGTAACGAACGGGACATACAATTTGAAAAAAATTGGCCAGGTAGCCTGAACTGGTATATTGTTTGTTCAAAACTATCCACTTGATGAATATCTACATCTGAATGTTAGTGATCGGTTGACAGGTTTGGATCTGACCCATCTCCAGTACAGCTAGATTGCGAGGTCAGACCTCCGGTGAATTATGTGGAGAATAAAAGGATCATGGGAAATAGGTCAACCTTTTCATAAAAGAACCTTAAACTACCTCAATAACATGACATGTAAAGTTTGTGACCCATGTCATGGAGAAGCACCTTTTCAAGAAAACATTTAATGTAATTAACACACGTGTGCTGTCCGTTCGTTACCATACCGGTACCCCGCCGTGGGACAAAATTGTAGGCGGCGAAAAAGATATCCCCAAATGCCCAAGATAATTTCTCGGATTGCCCCTTGATTTTTCACAGCAGCACTAATGATTGAGGTTTTATGCCAATACTGCATTGAAAATGCATGAATATTGTAATTCACGATCGTTCCGTGACTGAGATCGCTCTCACATGCACGTACTTTGGCTACACATACCTGTGTGTCCCTACTTGTTGAATACAGTCATTTTTCATATTTCCCGTATCGCATCGCAAAATGCGATTGCATAATCAGCAAACTGTCGAGAGATTTAAAAAAAATGCATAGCATTTTGTGCGATGCAAAACTCTGGGGTTACCATCGCGCGCTAATTATTTTATTCTGTACGATTGCAAAAATATGCAACATAGCAGTGCATGCATGCAGCATGCATGCAACGATTTTCAAAAAATATTTTTCTCGCCCGTCCTAAATAATCGTGACGACGAACACCTAAAATATTGTTTTTGCCCCACGTTGATAACAAAATTAACATTGTTAAGTCACAGAAATTTGCAAGGTCCAGTACACAGTGTGCTGGTCGCTCGTTACCATAAACCGTACCAGGCCAGCGTGGGACAAACCTGTCCGGCTGGCGAGGGCAATTACACGCTATCGAAAGATTAAAAAGAGCGCTGAGATTACATTTGGGGGCGAAAAGGTAGCCCCAAATTGCTCATGGAAAATTCCATTGTTACCATTGACTTACAGCAGCAAGGTGATTGAGATTTTATTGCAAAATGATTGAAAATTCATGAATTCGTTATTCACGATCGTTTTGTGACATCCCTCTCACATGCTCGTACATTGGGCTTCGGTATGCCCCTTGTGTGTCTGTGTGTGTGATGCAGTGAAGGTTGCCTTTGTGAGAACGCAAGTAGACAACACGTGGCGCTGTACAACTTACAAATCGTGTCTGAAGTGAACTGAAAGTAGGAATAGGCAGTATGTCCGAAAAAGATGTCAGATTTAGTTGGAAAGTCTTAGCAATAAATTGATTGTACATTGACCGAAACATGCCAACTTGATGTATTTTCCTACCAAAAAGTATAAGATCTTGGTTGAGGTGTATTGTTTCAAAACCCACCTGTAAAACCAACTGCAAATCCAATTATGAACCACAAATTTCGTAGGATCCGACACACTCAAAGCCCATGTTTATTTTCTCCCATCTTACATTGTGGTAACTTTAGATTTACTATATTCGAATTTTGAACTTTCAGGCCTCTGAATTTGCGATTGTAATGTTCATGCTGACTATACGTTTACTGCAAAACTGCTTGATATCTCTCCATGATGCATTGTGTGGAAGTTACGCGGGGAGTTCCAGCACTTATGACAGGTCTGAAATTTATTTTGGATATGGAATCGGCACCCGGGATTGACAGGGGCTTGAAAAAATTAGGGGGGGGGGGGGGGGTTGCACAAGGGGGAGAGATCGGGCAAGTGGGTGGGGGAGAGTAAATTATATAGCCCACTTTCGGGGCTTATGATTTTTACATAATGTCTGCCATATCTTGAAATCTCAGATTTTCCTGGCATGGGGGTTGTCTGTCACCGACGTCCGACGAGGAAGGGGGCTGGGGGGGGGGAGGAGTTGGACGCTTTTATTTTTTTTACAAAACTTCTTTTGTCCTGGCCCCCAAACTTCAAACATCTGATTGATTTGAACTTTGCCGAATATGTGTCAGAGATGACTCAGATGGGTGCAAAGGTGGGCGTCGCCGCACCGCTCAGACGGGCGGCCATCTTAATTTTTTGTCGAACTGACTTTCTTACGAAGGCGTTTTGGAACATGCGATCGTTTTGAGCCACCCTCTGTTCCATAAGCCTAGCTGCTAACCTACGGCTGCTGACTGTACTTTTCCCCATCATATTTCAGGAGTTTGCCTGTGTAAATTCAGATCACGACCACTAAATATATCCCTGCGACCCTGGGAAGGTCCTGGCCGGATTTTCGTTTGGGTTGTGTGGCCGCCAGCCGTCTCCGTCGCCCCATGCTCCGCCGCCGGAAACTTTAGCGTGTAGCGCAATACCTCTTTAGCGCTTTACCGATTGAGCTGAAACTTGGTTTACAACATGTACGCCCTGGTGAAAACTCTCTATGAGGTTTCGAAAGTGGGCATCACTGTTAATGCTGGAGGCTGCAAATTTGCAACTTTTATGTGAAATTTTTTCAAGTCGACGGATTTGGAAACCAAATTGGTGGGTAGGGACTTAAGTTGATACCCGACATTACGGTCATTTCAAGGTCAATCATGGGTCACATTGCATATTAAGCGATTTTCCAAACTTTTGTCAGATCTGACACGAAACTTGGTGGATTTTGTTTGTGGTCACATTCGCATAATTTATGTGGTTTTTTGTAACTTCCATATATCTTACACAAACTTGGTGGATGAAACTTATCTTGTTTCTGACCAAAATGAAGGACTTTATGGGGTGTTAAATACTTTTTCCCAATAATTGCTCAAAAGCGATGAGAACATGTGGGCGATTTACCTTTACCCCGCCTACACATGTCTAGTTGGCAATAGGATTTGGGGGGGGTAGTGAGTACATGTTACGCTCCTTTAATTCAGCACTGACTTGTCTGCAGCCCTTACAGAGAGCACCCCCTGGAAACCCTAGAGTGGCACTCGAAAATGAGTTTGAGGGGGAAGGGGCATTTCTTTCTTCTCTATACAAGCAACAACCGTAATTAAAAGATATTTGGACCCTGACATACCATTTCAAAACGAATAAAGCGAACTGCAAAAACCCGCCTTGATGTCAGTTGCCCATGCACATGTTGTCAGCTTCGCTGTGACAGACTGTACCCCTCGTAAGCCGTATAGCCTATACCTGGTCAATCAATCTTTGTGTTTGCAAATCAATCAAGATCGCACTAGCTTTGGCATGCATCATTTCTCGATCGCCCCCCTAAATACTACAAAAACAGACATAAGTAGCAGCCCCCTTGATTTTGGTCTTATATAACCCTCAAGGCTGGCAATCATTGCCCCTTCTCCAAAAAACCATGAGTCTCCGTGCCGGGCATACATACATAACCTACTACGGTACATGGCTGGATGCCCATTGGTCGATTCAATGGTAACTGCAGTTATGCAAAAAGCCAATGTACCATTATGTCCCGCATTACTCACTATAAAGAGTCCAGTGTTCATACTTCACCCAACATTGGCATTAAAAATGCTTTTAGAAAAAGAAAATGCTATGCAATATTGCATACGTGCTATACAGAAAAATATTGCATAGCAATTGTGCTATGCAATTTTTTAGGATAAGTACGAACACTGTTTGGGGATCAAAGCCCACAATGGCAATGTTCATATGGCCTCTTGTTACCTCCAGTGAGACGTTTGACCTTGACCTCACGGATCACAGATGTTTCATCAAAGTCAATGAATTTTTGGTCTAATATATGTCAACATCCAAAAAGAATGATGTTTTGTTACTTTCAACTGATGCCAACGATCCTTGTCATTCCGCGTATAGACGGGTCTAGCACTGAAACTGCCCTCTTGAAAGTGCGACATGATATCTTCGTAATGTTGACAACCAGGTGTGTGACCCATTCTTGTGTTTTAAGACCTTAGTGCCCGCTTTCGACACTGTCGATCACAAGGTTGTTTTTGGATGGCTACATCATTGGGGTTACGTGGTATTCCGCTGAAATGGTTTAGAATCATATTTAACTGATCGTAGGCTTATGTTAAGATCCGTGACAACAAATATAATTGTCCCCACACTCCCTCTTCGTTGTACCCCCATGGTTCTTTCCTCGCTGACCGTTGCTGTTTTTGGTGTAACCTTTTCACCACTACAGCATATCATTAACCACCACTATATCAATATGAATGGCTACGCTGATGACTACAATTGTACCTTCCCCGTTTTAAAATTCTTGTAACCCGCAATCTATTGCTGCAGAGACTGTTGTAAGCTTGAGCATTGCTCGGCTGATATCGGTAAATGAAGAATGACCAAAAATTGGTCTGAAATAAAATGTTAACAAAACCAAATCACCGTTTTTGGAACCGAAAAGTCACGTACAAATATCCATCTACCCATAATCAATGTTGCAGGTACACCAGTCCCCATTTTGGGTGGGCCGTAAAGAATCAGGCTGTCAGTTTTGATTCTGAATTATTTGGGCATCCTGTTAAACAACGGGGTGAAGTCCGCTTCTGTCCTACATATCCAATCGGCCCTAACGACTAGGCTTACACTTTCCACTGCCAGACTCTGTTCTTCCGAGTTATTTTCTAAACTGGACAATTGCAACAGCCTGCTATTTGATGGTCTTTTGTTCCCGATTCTCTAATCTCGAGACTTTAATTTAAACAGAACGAAGCGGCCAGAGTTGTAACTCGTACTCCCATAAACCGAACCTTTACAAACCCATTCCTAAAAACTCTTCCCTGGTCCCATTCAAGCAACGCCATGGAGTTCAGCTTCTGCTCACAAGTGTTAAGGCAATCCACAACCATGTCTCCAAAGTTCAAATTAGCGACCTTCTCGGAATCCTTCGATCTGTATTTCTTGGTCTCTTAAATGAACCGCGTCAAAGCTTAAATCAGCTGGAGATCAAGCTTTCTCAGTTTGTGCTCCCCGTTTGTTTCGGCACAATGTCATACACAGTTAGAGAGTCATTCTGGTGAGAAATTTAAAAAAACCAAGTTGAAATCTATAATGCTCAATAAGGGCTTCTGAGATTACTTTACTCTGTTTCTGTTGCGCGCATTTGAGCCTTTTGTATGGTATTTGCCTATATAAATGTCCCACTATATTATTATTATTATATTATTTTTTTTAATGCCATTATGCCAGCCCGCAATCCAGAACACCATGAACATGCCAAAATACAGATACACCTCTCCTATCAATTAGCCGCCTTCTTTTCCCTTTGGCCCAACAATACACGTCTCAGTACTGAAGGCCACAACAACCGCTAAGTATTTCAAACCTAGAGTCATTGTCTGCCCTATATCTAACACCCATTTACCCATGATCAAGTCGTAACACATGGAACACTGGGCTTCAAACTGTTCTGAGTTGGTCTATAATATTCTATAGGCCCTAGTAAAGACGCAAAATTGTGCTTATCCCTCAAATGAACCCGACTCTCAGAACAGATCATGTTGTAACATTGTCTCATGTGCAGTCCATACCAAATGAACTCAATGCTGAGGTGCATATTGTACAGGATATCACATAAAATGTGTATAAATGATGCCATACTCCCATCCACATGATTGGTGCAGGATCTTTGATCTGAAACTACATAATACACGAGTTTTTGAAAATATACAACTATAGTGGTACCGCATGATGATAGGCACAAGGATGGGAGGGAGGGTATGTGGCTGTGAGAGCACATTGCTGGGTGGTCTGACTTAAATCACTTTTCTAAAGATTTCCCTCTTTTGTCAGGAAATTTAAAAAGTGAAAATTAATCCTTGAATGAACTATAAATACCAAAATATCACTGCAGAATATTCTAACACATGTAGGTATCCCTAACACTAACATTCAAAACTCAACAGCATTTCACAAAAATTAGGTTTTAAAACGGTCCCTAAAATAACATGTTTATCATATCTTTTGGCTGGAATTTTGATGCATGATGAAACGCGAGAATTATATGCTCTCTCTCCTTTTTGCCATGGTATTCCAAAGTTATAGTTTATATGATGGAAACAGTTAATAGGGACAGTATAGCTATACCGCCACTAAAATAGGCCTATATGAATGTAGCAGTATTCTTTCAATTTAACCAGAAGCCAAAAAGGCTTAGTGCTTAATTGACTATCTCTGGACAACCTATGCTAGACACAGGGACAAAGGGAGAAGCACAGATCATTATGGGCAAAATAACATCTGAATAATTTCCCATTTATCCCAACCAACCAATAGTAATGTTTATTGTGGGGGAACCTCACGTACCAAAGTATGGGCCTCATCCATCCAGCGAGTTGAGTTGTCATGTTTACAAGCCAAAATGGCAAAATATTGATTATTCACAAACAATGGCTTAATAGTATAGAGGGATTAACAACTAAAAACAATTTCTTATTTCTGTGTAATGCCCAATACAAGGCCCTAAATTTAAACCAGAGCAGTACAAGCTGGCATTTGAGCAGGGGTGGATTTAGAGGGGGGCCACAACAGGAAAATAAAAACATTGAGCATTGAAAAACACTGTACATAAATTATTTGAATAATGTGTCACACATAGGCCCCAGCACCATTCTGCATCTTGGCCTTCTTTTATAGGCCTTGACTGATTTCTGATGTATGACCAACACAAAAACAATGGGATACTGTACTAGGTTATTAAGGGCACCAACCAAAAAGACTTCGATTTTGGGATTTCTGACTCGAACCACTGGTGACCACAGATTACCTTTGATCGGACCAATTGTTCTGGACTTATCATGTTCACAAGCATTTCAGACTTTGACCTCTGGTGACCTCAGATGACATTTGACCTGAACCCAAAACAATAGGGATCACATACTCATCATGGGGAACACACTATCAAGTATGAGCTTCATCCATCCAGGTGGGGTCGAGTTAGCGTGTTTACAAGCCAAATTGACCAAAATATCACTTTTTGAAAATTTCTTTATTCCTCCCAAATATTACCCGCCCATCACACATGAAACGATAGGGTTCTGTAACTCCCCATAATAAATCCACAACACAAATTTCAGCTTGGTCGGGCCAACTGTTCTGGACTTATTGTGTTTACACGGGTACACGGATGTCCCACTGACGCCTGGTGACCTCAGATGACATTTGACCTGAACCCAAAACAATAGGGATCACATACTCATCATGGGGAACACACATATCAAGTATGAGCTTCATCCATGCAGGTGGGGTCGAGTTAGCGTGTTTACAAGCCAAATTGACCAAAATAACGATTTCTGACAATTTCCCTAATTTCTCCCCAAAATGACCCCAATTAACACTCAGACTAAAAAGCCGTTTGACCTGACCCCCAAGATGATAGGGATCATTTACTGATCATGATGGGACACACATATCCACGTATATCTCTGAGCTCGATCCATCCAGGTGGGGTCGAGTTATGTGTTTACAAGCAAAGCGTCACACACACACACACACACACACAACTTTTGGCAAGGAATCAAAAATGTTTGCATATTATCCAGTCCACCACAGTAAATTTTTTGAAATATATGAACTGACTGATATCTATGATTCCAAAGCAATGAGTCACAACTATTTGTGTGCCACTGTGCCTGTTTACCTACATTATAGTCACTTTCTGACTTCCAAGAACATTAGGTCCATCTTGTGACGACAAATTTAATGTATACTTGTGTTCAATTGTTGCACTATGCATTGCATGAAGCAATGCACCAATCCAGATAAACATTCAAGAACTATTCAGGAAATGGAAGAATTACCAGTACAGCAATTAACCTCAGTGAACTTATAATGATGGGTGGCATGGTTTACATATTCCCGCTCCCATAATTTTCATTGATTTGATGAATATCTTGTTGTGTAGATAGGGTGACAATTTAGTGACAATCCATGTCACACAGCTGGTCTTGATTTTCAAAAAATCTTAATTCTAAGTTCAAATTAGTGAATACCAAACCAAGACCACCAATTGGACATGTAGGCCTGCATGTATGGTATACTCTGACACTGCATGGTCCTAAATGTGTGCATTGTCATATGTATGTTCTGGATATTCAAGTAAGTTCAAGCCTCCAGAGCCTTCATGATACCAGCTTAGAAGTGCAGTGTATACTGGGTTATATGCCAGTGTGAATGGGTGTTCTTTCACAAAGGTTGAGGCAACATTTGAGACCACGTGGAAATGTGGATTTTGGAAAAAACCAAATAAAATCAATTTGAATCAAATAAATCCGATTTAATTTTTTTTTTTTCAAATGAAAACTATCGCCAACCCTGGATAAGGCTATGCCTTATGACAACACTAGCAAATTGTGTACTAGGCGGGTAAACCGCCCATGTGTAATCCACGCTACGAAATTATGCAAAGTAAACAGGTGAATGACCTCCAGTGACCCAGAATCCATGTGAAAAAGTGTCAAAACAAAAGGTAAAGTATACCCACCAGGTTTCTGTTACAGTTACAAGTCTTGAAAACTATACCCCCTACTGGTCATAAACACTAAATATAGTCAAAAGAACGGTTGACAGGCTGCACCGAACTTGCGAAAGTTTCCTGTAAGCCTCCTCAAGGTAGAGGGATAAGAGAAATCTGTAGAATATTATAGAATTCAATAAACATCTGATTAATTAGCCTTAAACTTACCTTTCTTGACATAAGTTTCATGAAAAATTCTCCCATTTGATAATGAGCACCATGCTCAAACATATCAGCCATATACGCCACACATTTGTTAGGGTTGTTGCAGAAAATCGTTAGGTATTGGCAGTTTTTTCGTCGTAAGTGAACGTGGATGACCTCTCGATGACACGGGCGTTCCTCCTTCGTCGGATCCGGACCTCGCCCCTCAATGCCAGAACGGGTAACGGTTTTCATGAAAAATGTTACCCTTGATGATATGGCTTATGTCCCAAAATGGTCAGACATATCATCGCCTACAGTCACTAGAAGTTGTTGCAGAAAGGTTATTATTGGAGTTGGGTTAGGGCTAGACGCTAGCATACCGTTAGTGAAGAAAGCGTAGCTCGGGAGAACGAGGAGGCAGACTCTCCCGGCTCGCCGCGTGCAACGGAGTAAGTAGTGCCATTGTGAACCGAGCAAAACCTTGCTCAGAGATATGCGCTTGCGGGATCTCTATCCCACGGAATGAGGAAAAAAGCCTTCGATTCCGGAGAGAAAAGCTGACCACATAGGAAGAAGAGTTGAATGTGTTGACGAACTTCGTTTTCACACAGCTCCCAGGGCGTGTCCGCACCGGACACCACACCTGACGCCTCCAACCATGGATAGAATTTCCGACCGGTGCAGAAGTGAGTCTCTCGACATGTGAACCCGACCCACGGACCGCCGTGGGGTCTACCCCACCTGCCTCGAGAGCGACCCTGGAGGACGTCTGGCCCAGGCGGCTGATAGAGTCATACCACGGAACTGGAAAACCGGGGGAAGGGCCGCCCTCGGATCGGGGGGAGAGCCACTAAATCAGGAGGGCCGAAGACGTTTTGACCACAGTCCGGGGGTTCGGAAGGGTCGACACACGGCTCGAGACGGACGACAGAGACGGTTCACGGCCTCCGGAGGGCAGACCCGGCTTGGGAAGGCCGGGTAAGGACAGAGACGGTTCAAGGCTCTGGAGGGCAGAACCCGCTCTGGGAGTCTCTAGTTGAGAAAGTCCGCTGGGAAACACGGAACGGCCCCACCACGTGGCATCCGCTGGTAGCGGGGGGGGTCCACATAGCCCGGTCTGTAATAGGATGGTGTTATTGTAGAGAGCACGGCTACTCGGGGTTAACCGGTTGCTCCGGTAAATGGGCCGGACGGTTCTTGTCTCTCAGCGAACAGGGCGGGTCGGTCGATGCTGGAACTGCTGGCTTCAGGAAAAGCGTCCGACGTGAAGGTGAGGTTGATGCCTGCGTTAAAGTAAGCCATGGGGTCCACAGAGTAGACGGCAGAGACGGCTGTAGAGAGACACGGCTTACTCGGGGTGAACCTGTTTGCCTCCGAAACAAGGCGTGTTCGTCTCTCAGCGGACAGGGCGGGTTTCGATCGAACCGCGAACGGGCTGGCTGCAGGGAAAGCGCTCCGAGTGGAGGTGATAACTGCGTCGGAGTAAGCCATTGGGTCCATGGAGAGATGGCAGGAGGACGGCCTGCGAGAGCACGGCTACCTCGGGGTAAGTCGGTTGCTCTGTAAATGGGCCGTATGGTTCTGTCCTCACGCGGGACAGGTCGGGTCGAATTCGAGCGCACGTGCTGGCTTCGGGGAAGAGCGCGCGACGTGGAATGGTGATAAACTGCGCAAAAGAAGTAATGGGGTCCACGGAGTAGACGGAGAAGCAGAAGAGCGGACGAGATTAACTCAGCAGAGAACGAGGACGCGGCGGACTGGGCTACTAGCAGTCAATTAGGCATCTAACAGGGCCAAGACGTAGTCCGGCCAGCCCAAATCAGGCAATCCGATGCCGGCCGTGTTTCGTCTTGAGTCCCCTATATTCAGTAAGCTGTCTATGCAGGCGAGGCAAGCCCTTAGAGCCTCGGCTACGGACGTGAGGAGAGTGGGCCTGGTAAGAATCCGAGGGAAGATAGCAAACTGCTACTCTCCCCCACGGTAGCAGTACGCTTGAAGCCGACCATGACCGGAAAATAACGGACCTGGTCCTCGACTGGAAACGGCTTTGTTGTACTGTTCGAGAGATAGTGGAGCATGCAAATACGCCCCGGTGGCCCTACGGCCCGGGGGGGGGGGGCAGGCTTAGATAGGAGGTCAATTCGCCTGCAACATTAGTGTCCTTCAGCATATCAGTTGGCCTCGCGAGCCCGATATCTTTCTTGAAGAGATCCGACTCTGGCAGGGGGTGGCGCTCTGGCGGCCGCCAACAAACCCACCAGCAAACCACGCCGCTGACCCGAGCGGCTCCTTAGTCTAGGCGGAGGGCTTAGACGGTCCTGCCGTAGACCTGTGGTGGAAGAACTCCTTCCAAGTCGGTACCTCCAGGGGATTAATTTTGTCAGTACCGCGAGGCCGCACTTTTTGGAAAATAGCCCGCGAGGAGGCACCGGCCCGCGATGGATGGCGAATGAAGGCAACTCTTACCTACGGGCTGGTCACTAGGCCCTGTGCGATGTCCGAGCTGGGCCTTTAAGTCACCCGCGCTCAAGTCTGACAGACTGCCAAGCTGAGGAGGGCCACCGGACAAACAACGCGATTATAGAGTACGGTTTTAGCGACAGGTTCAGCGAAGTCTGTCACGAACGTAGTAACTATGCGGAGAGGACCGAGAACAGTCTCTGGCGTATGCGGGACGTTAACAACGTCCCTCGCCCGCAAAAAAAAAAGACCGCCAGCGCTAAGTCTCGCCCCTAAGGTTGATCGGGGATTCAACGGCACCTAACAAGGATGCTGTCCATCCGGACCCCGAGGACTACCGGCGGGTTTAATAGCCTCGCCGTGCCTGGGCGTTTAGAACACACTGATCCACTTGAGTCGCAAGGCCTGACAAGGAAGAGGACTCCCGGCGCTACGCTTGTTCTGAGCTGCCTCGTACCCCCGGGAGACCTCCTGAGAGAAGAGATCTGGTATGGGGAAACGTCTTGGCGTCTTTCCTCCCCAACCTTGCCCGGAACCAAACAGTGAAAGTCCTGGGGGCCGCCGCTCGGCCGCGGCCGGGAGGGTCAAGGATTGTCAAGCCGTACGGGCCCGGAACGTCGGCCGCTCTAACTGTTGAAAAACGGCGAAAAAAAACTGGTCTGTAACATCGGCCCGCAGGGCTCGCGGCTTGGCAATCCAATGTAAACTTCTCCGCCTAGCCGCTATCCGAAGCCGAGCAGAGACCTTCCTGGGAAGGATGTTGACGATTGTGTAGGCGGTGCCTGTAGGGCTTGGATCGATCCCTGGTCCCATGGATCCCTGGTGTCCCCACTGGGGCTGGTTGATGCCTGAGCCGTACCGGCCCGCCGGATCCGCGGCCGCGGGACCCGGTCCCGAACAACTCGTCGGGACCTCCGGGCTGTTTCGAGGTGAACCACACCCCGATCGGTGCCTGGCGGGCAGGCCCCCCCGACCTCTCCTGTCGGGACCTCCGGACAGTCCCGGGGTGTACGACACCCCGTTGGACCCGGCCAGGGCCGGACGCCGACACTTTAAACCAGTCAGGCCTGGACCAGGCAAAGACGAGACCACTCGGCCCGCCCGCCTGGGTCGGCCCCGACCCACCTGTCGGAACCTCCGGACGTCATGAGGTGTAACAACACCCCGTTCGGGGTCCGGCGCCGAGGAGGGACCAGCAGAGCCGGCCTCCGCGACGTGCGAGACGAGCCATTTCGGCCCGCCACGCCAGATTTAGGGTCATGCTGACCAGAGCTCTATGCCTGCTGGGGACTCCGGTGCTAACAAGCACCTGCCCCCGGGCCACCGCGAAGGGGGCCAAGCTGGGTCCAGGGGTTATAGTCCCCGGAACATCCCTTTTTCGAGCGCCTCCCTATCACTGGGTCTTCTCGGCCGTCGGTAGGTAGTCTTCGTAGACATGGCGGCGCCTCCCAGCGTTCCTCTGTCCAAAGGTAGCGACATGGGGAGGTACGGTAACGACACACTTTACCGTATCTGAGGAAAGTCCGAGTACGGAAAAATATCCTTAGGAGTATACCTCCTCCCGAACGATATACAATAACAATATCAAAAAATGGAATCACTTCCGACATGATATGTGATATGTCAGATTAAGAGTGTATTGCCAGTTATAAGATTATACAAAATACAAAAACATCAGATGATAACGAACGGTATACAATCGCAATATCACAAGATAGAAAATCATTTCCAACGTGATAGCGAATTCATACTACTAGTTAGTGTATTGGCAGTATACGGAATAGACAAAAATACAAATAATCGGCCGGTTGTAACAATATACAAATAGGAATCACTTCCGAGATGATAAGCGAAATGTCATAGTACGAGTGTATTGCAGTATTAAGCATATTACAAAATTCCAAAACTCAGCCGAATAACGAACGGGTATATACAATAGCAATATCACAAGAAGGAATTATTTCCGACATGATATGCGAAAATGTCCTAACTTAGTGTAGTGCAGTATAAGACATACAAAATCCAAGTAATCGGCGGTAAAGAATAACGATAAGAAGTTAACTTAGACTCAAGCCCAAGTTAACGATCAAAAGTATCCCCCATTCCCCCGACTCCACCCGTCTTGCGTAAATTACCTAGAGCGCGCGCGGAGAGACACACCCCCCCGGGAGAAAGGGACAGGGAGGGAAGGGGGAGGAAAACCCAAGGAAGGGAGGGAGGGGCGGGGATATCTAGGGAAAAGCACCGGACAACAGTCCAAGCCCTACTGGAACCTCCATAACCACAATAGGAGGCCCAACACCCGCGTTGTGTAGGCTCGGGGGAAGCATGCACCAGCCCTATTGGGATAGGAGCAGCCTAGGCTAATTGGAATTACGCAAAACGGATCCGAGCAGGAGGAAAAAATCCAAACCAATATCACGCACACCGCTAAGGATAAAAATATCCTGATAGACGACGTCGGAAAGAAAAATGTCCTAGCAAGTTTCTGATTGTTGATTGAAAGCAGAGTGGGTGATTTTCGGCGATGAAAAATCGATGAAATTCTTAACCAAGAGCTCATGCTCCAATGAATCTGGCAAATTTCCAACATCCCAACCAACCAATAGGGTTCCTAGAATCGTGAATAAGAAAGCTATGCACCACTGAATATTTTCAGGTTTTCAGACTTTTACCTATGGTGACCTTCAGAGACCTTGACCTGACACAAACAATCTGGGTCATTTACTCATTGTGGAGAACACACATACCAAGTATGGGCCTCTCCATCTAAGTGAAGTTGAGTTATCATGTTCACAAGCGAAATTGGGCAAAATATCGATATTTCCTCAAGTTGTCAATTCACCCCGACTGAACCAAAAACAATCGTGGTCCGTAACTCCCATAAGAATGGCTACCACCAAATTCAAACTGATCAGACCCGACCAACATTATGGATTACCTGTTCACCAGGTTTTCAACTTGACCTCTGGGACCTCCAGACCATTATTCCAAAGCAAGAGACCATGGGCTGTGTAGTCACAAACTGACACAATGAACCAAGACAAATTCACAAATATGGGTAATATGTTTGAGATCTGAAGTCTATCTAATCTTCCTCTGGCCACAGCCGGTCTTAGAGTCAATATAACATTGCTACTCCAGTTCGGTTAACAATCCATCAAAGGAATAACCAATGAGAGAGAACGCGGCGTGGTTTGATCTGCCCCAAGTCTCTCCAACCGGCTCGTGCACATCAGTGGTTTCTCCCATTAGAAGGAAGCATTGACTAGCTAAACTAACATGTTGATTGAAGATGTAGTTTTTAACAACTATGAGAGAGAATTCCCACCCATTGGGGAAATGACAATCTAGAATTTGTTTTTAAACGGGTTCCAACTAATTAGCATATTTTAATGTGAATGTGAAATTAGGCAGTTAGAACCTGCATCTTGATTATATGCCAAAGTAAAACAAATCATTATGCTTGTATGGTCCTGGCATTAAGCTTGCTAGGAGTGTTTGTAAACAATAAAATCAAGGAATAGGCAAGTTATAATTATGGTGATGGGACTTTTAATTCGATTAGATCACCTACTCCTTCTTAAATTTGTTGCTTATTAATGTGATCAATCAGCCTATAGACTGAATGAAAACCATACAAAACATTGTCATATTTCATGGGGCTGCATTCCCGGTTCTGCTAGTGCGCAAGGCAAGGACTGGAAGTAATCTGTCTGCGGGAACGGTTTCACAATAACTCTTGGCAGTCGGCTGTAAACAGGCACATGGAGCATGAACGGTGCTCCCCAGGTTCTGCGGGAAAGTGGTAGGATGCTGGGATTCACCGATTGTCGTTGCGGTGGGAAACAAAACATGGTGTCCTGGGAACAGGGTACACCCCTGCCTTGAATCATTTGACCACTTCTTGAGAAGCGTAGGTGAGTTATCCAAGTTCAAAATAACCAGGAGGATCCTAGATGAGGCTCGGAATGGCTTCCTGAATTGTCGTGGTGAAAAGCTGTAATACAGCAAGGAAGATAACGAAGAAGCCTACGGGCAGAGAACCCAGCAGAGAAATTGAATTATGGGTGAAATTGTGGTACACACTGATGGCTACTTAACCAGTAGTCTTTGTTGTGTGGGTACCGAGGTTCTAATGATAATATCAGGACGAATCAGCTTAGTTACATGAGAAGTATCTGCAGATTTAACTTTCAAATCTGAGCATTGTAGTTTATGTGTTGAGTGTGTTCAAGCTATTATTCCCCCTCTCATAACCAATAGACGGGCTGTTGATGTGCAATTAGCCCCGAGGGTGGATACTACAGGGTGGAGGCTGCACATTGGCAATGGGTGCCTGCAGCCAGTATGCAAGAGGTGACCGCGAGCTCGGTGGAGCTCGAAGGACATGGCATCGGCTTTTGGGCAATTGCACATGGCTCTGGGCCCCAAAAGTGACTTCTTTCAAGGGCCAGAGCTGAGTGGAGAAAGAAAGAAAACACTAGGTAGTGTAGCAATTATACTATATGGCATTTTCACAAAGCATTGGTCTGTGGTACTGTGCACCAGATTGTATTTAAATGAAGGCTACTGCACAGTTGACTATCCCAGCCTCAGATGGGGAGAGGGGGGATGTTGTCAGGGGGTTACTTCTATTGCTACTGGATCCAACATTTTCAGAAGGGAGGTAACTTGTCTCATATTCATACAAGCATTAAACACACAAACTTCTGGTTAGGGGAGTGGGTTAGCAAGATTTTTCGGGGGAGGAAGGGTCAACTCATCCCAGCTTATCCCAGCCCAGATGGGGAGAGGGCGAGTTGCAGGGTATTTTTCTATTGTACGTGATCCAAAACATTTTCAAAAGGGAGGGTAACTTGTCTCATAATCATACAAGCATTAAAACACACAATACTTCTGGTTAGGGGAGGGGGGGTTGGCAGATTTTCGGGGGCAACTCGTCCCGCCTATCCACATAAGATGGGGGAGAGAGGGCGATGTTGTCAGGGTATTTTTCTATTGTACTGGATCCAACATTTTCATAAGGGAGGGTAACTTGTCTCATATCCATACAAGCATTGAAACAAATACTCTGGGTGGGAAGGGAGTTGGTTGGCAGATTTTTTGGGGAAGGGTCAAACTCATATCCCAATTGAGCATCGTACTATATGAATCCTAAATGTAGAGCGTGCCTTACACTTGCTAGGAAGCAGTGGGGATTGTCGGCAGTTGCTGAATTGCAATTCCACTGTATATTTTTCACAACACAAATCATTATATTTCCTTAATCTAGATACTTGTTATGCAATTGCATCATTCCATTTCTGATTTCAATTCCTATTAATTTTTCAAGGAGGCGTGATAGGCAAATGATTCTAATTATACTCTTTCTCATGTTGTTCTGTCATTACTTACTGCCTTTTTCTAGGGTTTTTTTTTGTAAATCCCAGAGCTACATAAGAGGCTACTCTAAAATTGACTTTCTATAAAATTAAAAAATTCTGAACGGCACCAACAAATTGAAAGAGGAGAAGCATTTGCGTTAATCCAACATGACGGGCTCTTCAGGCCAACTGGGCCTTGGGTCCCAGAATCCCTGGGAACCATGGAAGGTATGGGCGATTAACCAGTCTTAGGACCGAACATAGCCACTGTGCAACTAGATGGTAGGAAATACTATATTTCGCAGTAGTATTTCAATGATGGGCCCTAAATTCCTGGACGAACCAACTGGCCGCTCACCTGAAGGACCATTAAATTGTAACGTTGAAGTAACACAATTGAAGCTTGTTGCCTTTTGGGAGGAGATGCATTTCGAACACCTTGTGTGAATTCATCAAATGGGCGTAGACCGAGCAGACGCTTGGAATCAGAAATCTTAACACCCCAAAGCTAATGTCCATCAGCCAATTATGACCCGAACATCAGCACTGTGAAACTGAATTGTGTGAATGTGGTGAAATATCATGAAATGCCACCGGCCCAGGACCCAGTTTGGACCAAAATACCTGAACCCCCCCCCCCGCCACCCAAGGTACAGCTGTCAGACCATTATGACCTGATGTCAGCACGTTTCGTACACGTAATTGTAAGAGGAGAAGCATGTTCGCGAAATTCCACATGTATGGGCTCCATGCCCGACACGGGGCCTTGGGACCTAATTCCCTGGCACCCGAAAGATAAGGCTATTAGACCACCATCACCCTGACATCCGCACTGTGCAAACAAAAATATTAGGTAGGAATCCAAAGATTTTCGGTATTCATCATAATGGGCCCGTCGGCCTCGGCCCAACTTGGGTCCCTGCCCAAAATTCCAGACCCTCCGATGGCTCTCTAACCAGGACCATTACAGTAACCTAGAAGAACCATAAATTGAATCGTGTGGGAGGAGATGCATTTCAATCATATTGTGTTGAAATTTATAAAATGGGCCCTTGACAAAATTCCTGAACAGGGCCCATACGGTACAAGCTGTTAGACCATCATAATGACTTGAACATCACACGGTGCACACAATTTGCAGGAGATACATTTTAAATTTCACATAAGGCCCCTTCTAATGGGCTTTTGGACCCTTGGCCTTCACAAGGTTAAACATCTCCACTGGGTCATGAACATTGTGTCCAGTTTGTCGACATCCTCGCCGAATCAGCATAGCTGTTTGATGCTAAAATGTTACAGTATTTCTTGAAGGTCTAATCACCCTAATCAATTGGTTGGTAAAGATGTTTGCTTGAGGGCAGCTTATAACGCACAATTGTCACCGGAGCAATGGTTTACCCGTTCCTCAGTGCTTTATTCTAACAGAAGCTATATATGATGGAATTCAAATATCCTGAACATCAAAACACATTGGATCCAGAAAATGTTAACAGACCCATATGTAAGAGTTGGAGGAAATTCTTACATAGTTGGAAAATTGGAATTGTTTTGCAACTTAAGCACATACAATGACTTCTCCTGACCCCAGATGACTTCAAAAGATCAGGATCAAAGGTGGATCACCTCCACCAAGTTTTGTGGAATCCATGCACTCCATGAATCAAATGAAAATTTTGCCTTAAAATATGCAAATTAAACACCATTAAATGACCTCCAGTGACCCCGACTTCACTAATAAATTCTCGGGAACCACCATGGTAGACCACACAACCAAAGGTTCGTGAGAAATCTGAAAACTTGAAAAATTAGCCTAAATTAGGCAAATAGACCACTTAATTAGTAAATTTTAGGTGAAATCTAACAGTTATCTACCTGTCACCCAGGAGGTCTAATGCCAAATTAATTCACGTAGCACATACGGTTCTCGCGTAATCATGCCTAAGAGCTGAACAATATTTACTGTATTCATTCCGCTAAGCGCACAGGGCGCTTGTCAAGTTCCAGGATGGGCGCTCCCGAGATTCAATGCTATTTTTCAATTATCACAAGCATTCCAGCGTGTTTATACATGTAACTGAACGGACATTATAGCGGGAATGCACCGCATATAACCTAGTTAGGGCAGAATGGAACGATCGGTTTTGGTGAGTTTCATTCATGGTGGAGAGTGGGTGGTAAGGGGGGGGGGGGGAAGTGGAAGCAATGTATGTGGAATTAGCAAGGACATTGTTTGCCTCAACCTGTGCATATTTAACTTGAATGTGTGTTTATGTACACAGTGTTTCCATTTCACGCAATAAATGTTGCAATTCTGCAGATCATGACGGTTAGGGTAATCAATCTGCATTGCCCAACCAGAAGCCAAAAGGCTTAGTATTCCTTGACTCTCTGACACAGGACAAATGGGGAGGAGCTCATCATGGGGAAACATATCATTGACAAATTTCACATTTTTCCCAACCACCCAATAGGGTTCACTATATACTCTTGATAAGATAGCTACACACTAATTGCGAGGATTCAGACTTGGCCTCTGGTGACCTCAACAACAATAGGGTCATGTACTCATCATGACCTCCTGACTCGACCCCAAAATGATAGGTTCATGTATCATCATGGGGAAAACACCAACCAAAGTCATAGTCATCCATCCGGTGGGGTCGCGTAATCGTTGGTCCCAAGCCTTATTGGCCAAAACAGTGACTTTTCACAAATTCCATTTCAACTATTAAATTCACCCTGACCTATACAAAAAACAATAGGGATTCTGTAGTCCCCATAGGAAACGACACACCAAATTTCAACGTGATCAGACTAAGCATTTGGACTTTTTCATGTGTTCACAAAGGTTTTAAACTTTGACTTGGATGAACTCAGATGACCTCTGACAGGACCCCCAAAACAATAGGGTTCATGTAATCATCGGGGAACACACATACCAAGTCTGAGGCTTCATCCATCAAGGTGGGGTCAAGTTATCGTGTTCAAAGCCGAAATGGGCCAAAAATAATGCTTTTCACAAATATTCTATTTTCACACAAAAATTCCACTCGACCTAGACCAGAAAACATAGGGTTCCTGATTTTCCATAACGAAAAGCTACACACCTGAGTTCAACCTGATCAGACCAGTAATTCTGGACTTATCATGTCACAGGTTTTCAGGGACTTTGACCTATGGTGACCTCAGATGACATATGACCTGCCCCCCAAAACAATAGGGTTCATTACTCACATGGGGAACACACATACAAGTAAGTATGAGCTTCATCCATCCAGTGGGGCGAGTTATCGGTTCACAGCCGAAATGACCACCAAATATTGACTTTTCCAATTTTTAATTTTCACAAAAATTCACCACGACTAGACCCGAAACAACTCGGTGTCTGTAGCCCCAATAGAAAGCTACACACCAAAACAGAACCTGATGCAGACCAACCATTCCGGATTCATCGTGTTCACAAGGTTTTCAGACTTGGACCTCTGGTGGACCTCAGAGACCTATGACGACCCCCAAAACATAGGGTTCATGTACTATCATGGGAAGCACACATACCAAGTATGAGCTTCATCCATCCAGTGGGGTCAAAGATACGTGTACCCAAGACGAATGGGGCCAAAAATATCGATCTTTTCACAAATTTCTATTTTTCACAAAAATTCACCCTGACCTATAACAGAAACATCGGGTTCTAGTACTCCCCATAAGAAAGCTTACAACCAAAGTGAACCTGAGCAGACCAACCATCTGCGACTTACCGTGTTAATTCACAAGGTTTTTCGCTTGACCTCTGGTGACCTCGGACCTGACCACCCAAAAAACCATGAGGGTTCATGTACCCATCATGGAACACACATACCAAAGCATGAGCTTCATCCATCCAGGTCGCGTTACAGTGTTCACAAGCCAGCGTACATACACACATACACACACACACACTGTCATGGACTGCATAGATTTCTCGGACTTCGTCGCAGGAATAAAAAAGTGGCGAGTGGGCGCTTACAGGAGATGGGCGCTTAGCGACTGAATACAGGTACATAAAATGAGCTAATTACCCAACCTTACTTAATGACTTTGCCTGCCCCCAAAATCTAGTCAGATGGTGTACACCCAATCCCGGTGCTACCCACACAAAATTTGTCATACGTCGGCCTCACGGTTTGTGAGGAAAATCCTTGCTAACGAAGAAAGTGTGACACACACAACGCCATAGTGACCACTGTCTCCTCCTGAATTCATTTCAGGCGAGACAAAATTGACTGTTTCTTTGTCTGTAACTCCTAAAATAAGCCATTTTTTTAAGATGACCCTTTGACTTTTGAAACTCGTCGTCAGATGTGGTTGATCCACTAAACCCAAAAAAACAATTGACAAAAACCAATACGAGCACCCTCACTTCAATCGTTATTGGACCTTAAAGCTCCATCAGCCTTTGCTTCCTTACCGACAATGAACTTGCAAGGAGCTAATTTCCCACCTAGATACTCGAATTTCTCGTCAAAAAAGAATACATACAACCAAGTTTCGCCACAATTATTGAGGTTTAGGGAGAAAAATGTCTCTGATTGCATCAGAATGAAAAGGCGGGCCGGCCCGAAATTAACGGAAGTGCCACAAGCCCACGTGTGACAGCCACTCAGAAACGTGATGATGAGGCCACCTCCATACGCAACTAATTATCACTGAAAACATTCTTCCATTCAAAGAGAGTAACATTGTAATCGATTAAGGTTAATGGGGTCAACAACCTCCACACTTGCGATGCAGACAGGATTATGGCCCCCCAAATACGGTTTATCCCACAACGCGGTTATATGATCTCGCCACCGAGCGAAGAAGGGTTGTCAATTCGGCATCTTGCTCCGCGGTAGGATTTTCATGAGCCAATCACAGTATCTTTATTTTTCTCAACATGACGCAATGATCATCGTAATCAGGAAGCAAACAATGCCTTGTTTCTATAAGAAAATGTCAAATGACTACATTCCATGCGGCTGTGAATTTTTCGGACCTTACTAATAATCTGTCGAGAAATCGCGGATTAAATAAGGAGACAATAGTATAGCGAACGAACCACGCTTATCACGAGTTCATACACATAATTTTTAGGTAACTGGCAACCCAAGTAACCGGCCGCAGCGCAGTAGAGAGTTGAGCAGGGTGCATATCTAAAAGTAGAGGCCTAGCGAAAAACAAAGAGGCGGAAATGATGTTCCCGATGATGGAGTAGCAGAGACGAGAGAGGGGGACGAAAAAACGTTAGACAGTCCGGGGAAACTGGACCCGACCATCAGCAGAAAGCTGGGACGATGTTAAGCTTGTAAATGGTCTAAAATCGGACATCGAAACTCGAAGTAGCGGCGCTTCTGCTGGACAGGTAGGTCAATAATTGCACTGGCGTGAAGATGCCTGATGTTTTGCTGCAGCTATTCATAGCGGGCCTTCTAACAGGCTCCACTGGCCTATTCACTTGTAGGTGTAGCTTGAAATATATAGATTGTATGTAAGGTGTAACCAGCTGAACAAGACCTCGGAATTAATACTGAGTGTGATCGCCCCAAAGAAGATTCAAAGGCGCCATACTGTCTACTGGGGAACCGTAGGTTTCTGCTTACGCATATGCCTCGTGATATGCCCGAAGTGCTCCAGCTGACTAAGGTGTAGGAAATCCTTAGGAAATTGCAGAGGCTCCAGTTTTGCGGTGGAAGGAAACCCCCACCACCGGCGAATCTTGCTATACTCTTCTCGAAGAGTGCTCTGAGTAAGACTAGGGCAGAGGTGAAAATTCCTGCTCCAGGGATCGCCATTCAACGTTCCCCATTCGACAGACTAGAGTGTAGGCTTCAACGTTGCGCCACGTTCCTACCCGGAATGTGACAGTGGTATTAGTTAGGGAAGAGGACGGGAGGAGAGGGGGTTTGAATCGGTGACCTAGGGCATTGGCGACACCGGGATTTGTGACGACACCAGGGGTTTGAACCAGGAGGGACCCCAGCGCATTGCAGACGGACACTCTACCAATCCTGCCACCTCACCACTCGGGAGTAGGCTATATATAATGGAGTGATCTTGAGTCAACAAATAACGAGTAGCAAATTCATCTTTTTCCTTTATGCACACCATTCTGAACACCATTCAAAATCCACAGAAATTGGCAGCATCGTTTATTGGATCAATTTCCACATGCCACAGTTTGCATCGTTTCCGTGGAAAAGTACTGAGAATTAGAATTAAAAGCCTGAGTCGGTTTCTATTCACAGCTCAGCAAATTGGGAAATAATAGGAATTATAGCGAGTCAATCAATGTGCGGTTGAGTTGTGCAATTTGCTACTCAACATGAACAAAAGTCGACAACGTGAAAATACGGTATGTATGATGCAATTTTTCTTGGGCATGCTAAATTAAAGAGAAAATCAGAAGAAAAAATCGGATCGTTATTCATATCTAGTGGCTATTTGAAAAGGTGTGTCAAAAACGTCACCAGTCCGATCCAGATTTACTAAATTTGGGGGGGTAGGGGTGAAAATGGTTATATTTGCATTCTCAAGTGACAGGGGGTTAGACTATTTTTCCAAAAAATGACCTCGAAGTGTGACTTGAATATTGATACATGTTTACATTCTACACATATGTGCTGTAGGCATTGTAATAATATTTTTCCGCACTGCTTGACTCCGAGAAACGATCAACTCCCGGATTAAATACTATGCGATCTTAGTGGAAAGAATTTAAGCCGCGGTTCCATGCACGCGGGCAGGCGGGCGTTTGGGACTCGTTTCAATGTGACGCGGGGGTGCGGGCGTTTTCTCGAGTCACGCACCTCTTCTCACTATTAGTGTGGGGGTTATAAGCGCATAGATAGAACCGATGAGCATAAATTTATTATTATTGGTATTATCAGTGTTGTGTTATTATTATTGTATTATTATTATTATTTCCTTATTATTATATCAAACACGGACGCATACTTAGTTTATAAACCTAAACACGGTGTTCATTTTGAAACCATTGTTCTAAATGTCAACGATTACAGCCCACTATTAAAAACATCACAAGTGACAGTTTTGGAGATTAATGAGCAAATACTTGACATATAGATCGGTCTTTTATTAAAACGTGTAAATATGTGTTCAAGTAGGTGTCCAGCCGTTTGAATATAGACACAATCTGTATTAAAATCTCATCCCTAGTGTGATTGTGACACAGTTATGGAATATTACTTGGAAATTATTTGAAACCTAACTTGTCTTACTCTCCATTATCCGGCCAAGCCGGTCAGATTGGGGGGAAATCCCCGGGAATTGATTTACGAAAATACTACGCGGACACGCGGGTGGGCAGAAAAAATCGCTACATGACTGATTCGAGAAATGTAGACACGCCCGCGACGCAGTGATGGGGAACACGGGCTCCATATAATGAAACTAGACAGGTGTAGACGGGTAAACCGCCCCATGTTATCCATGGCTTTTGAGAAATCCTTGGGAAGAAAGTATCTTACACCCCATGATAAAATGAGTAAAGAATAGTCTAGGAGGATTAATGTGAATGGACGGCGTGACAGAGGTAGGCCGGAAGACCTGGGATGACGTTATTCGTAGTGATCTTGCAGCAGTAGTAGAGACCATTCTCTTGAACAGAATAGGGTAGAGTGGAAAGCAGGCTTGCCGTCGGAGACTCCGTTAGCCCATGCCAGCATGGAACTGACGTTAAACTGTCTATGATGATGTTGATCCTCCAAGGTTCGTTCAAATCTTACATGGTCGAAAAATCACAAACTTTACAAATTTGACCTAACGATGACCTCCGAAATAACTTCCACATTTTTCGGGATCAAAACTATAGTCCTACCCCCAAGTTTTTTCAAATCTGACCAATTCGAAAATTTTGCTTCAATTATGCCAATTTAGCGGCCCCGCAGTGGCAGAGTTGCTCACTTTCGGACTCATCGAGATTTCCTAGGGCGAAAGGTGTACCAAGTGTCAGATCAATCGGTAAAGCGCTGAAGAGTTGTTGTGCTACAGTCTAATGTTTTCGACAGCAGCGGAGCAGGGGCGGGGCGACAGCTACACACCAAAACCATAAGATCCCGGGACACTTCCAGAGCGTGGAAATATAAATCACTGCAACATTGAGGGAGCTTTGTGCAAATGCACTTGGAAGTGGACATCCACAGCATCGGCAGAAAGATATCACTATTGGTCAGGACCTTTGAGGTGCTCCCTTAACCCAAGTTACACAAAATACCTGAATTCCCTTATTTCTATTATTTTTGGTCGAGTGTTGATGATTTAGTTTCTATTGGTTAACCACCGCTCATTCCTTTCCCTTTCGTTATAAACGGAATAATTTCAGGACATATTTTCTTGATACAAGCTATAGCTAGCATTTGGGGCATTGTACAGGACTCAGGGTTCACTTCGGAGGTGAAGCATATCATACTGCACCATCTGGACCGTACTTCGCAATGATATGGTGAATAGGCAAAGTGGAGTCAAAAGAGTTTGAGGATCAATTTTCCTTTCGTCCAAAAAAGTTAAACCTAGTATCATTTACATATTGAAGTCTGAAGTCTGGGTGAATAGTTCGTCAGAAAAATTTTCATCATTTTTCTCCCTTTGCCGGCACAGAAGAAACTTCTCCAGGGGCTCGGGTAGATATACGTGTATGCCAATGAGGGATGGCACAAACCTAAATGCCTAAATTCCAGAACTCATGAAAGCAGTCTGCCAAAAATGGACACAAGATGACAGGACTTGGGGAATGTCTGTCTGTTACATGCTGGAGAGCGATCTACGCCAGGCTGCCCCCAACCAGTACCCGCCGTAATCCACTGTCCTGATTGGTTGAACAGCAATAATGCCCATGATATAATTGAAACTCCCACCAGCGCAGATACAGGTTTTTTTCAACAGAGTGAGCGATTTTGTTTTGTGAATCGAATGCAGATGACCCTATGCGTGCGGCGTACATCCTCGGCGTGGTTCAAGGGCCTGCCTGAGCCCCTGGAAACTGTAGGAATCTAGATGCTCTCCAGTGCAATTTGAGGCACATTCGAACATTTTATCTTGATTTTTGTAGGGCAGTTATCAAAAACCCTTCATTCGTTATGCGGATCATGGAACAATATGTCTGGAAATTGTAATAGGTCAGGTCAAGGTCATTTCACCTTTCTGATGAAGTGCGGGCCAAAGAGGTCAAATCAAGCATGTTTCAGGGAAGATGCATCGATGGTCAAAGGGGTACTACTTCAGTTAGGGAGGCGGGAGATCAATCTCCACCCCTCCCCCAAATTGATCATATCATAAGGACTGGGCATGTCTATTAGCAATATAAACTCCCCAACTGGGTCCATCATCTCACACCTCCTTATTAAAGGGATTCTGAGTGGGGTGAGTTTGGAAGGAATGATTGGAATAAAGGGAGGTAAGGACAGGAAGCCTTTCGAGTGGGTTGGGGGTTGGAGTAACAAGTAACGATGGATTAGGGGAGGGTTTTGTCTTAGATGCTAAGATGCAATGTTGGTCCAACAGTTTACCGGTTTTTACCCTGGCTATGAATAAACTTGGGATTCTCCATGATTTTTTCCTGCAGTTAGTTCCCCTCCTTGATGGGTTTAATGGTCCCAGTATGTCAGTGTTTCTAGATTCGATGCTGAGAAACTCCTCGTTAAAAGACATCCAAACTTACACTGCACCAGGTATCTTGTCCAAATAACGAAGACGTGCATTATGTAGCCTGATTGAGTCATTGCTATACACCTATTATTTGTTAGTGTCAAATGATAGAAAACAAAGGGAAAAAACGTATATTGAGTTGACATCACCCACAGTCTTACAGGTGGTCATATTGGCAAGAATCCTGAGATATAATCTCAACAGGGAAAGGTATGATTATAATATCCTATCAATATTCACTGGACCGATTCACAGGGGTGGGGGGGGGGGCACATAACAAGACTAAACTCAATTATGTTTCCAGGGCTTCCTTGCCAAAAATCCCAACTTTGGATCACAAGAAGACGTTAGATCACCTAACATCTTGATTTGTTTCTAAAGCAGTCAAGTAGGAAAATAATAAACTTACCACACACCAACATGTCCCGATTGTGGCGTTCCAAAATTTCCAAGTAACACGTCTTTCTTCCTTTCTTGCCATCGACTACATTAACACTACCTTGTGGCTATAACCTTCTGTTCCCCCGGAATGGTAGGTGTTTTTATCGCGCCTAGCTGGGATAGGCAATCACAATATGGTGTTGGATATCATAATGTATAATTTGAAAAGCTTGGTTCACTCCATCTTTGAGAACAATATGGCAAAAAGTTGATGATTGTCCAATGTGTTTATCCAATACCAGCTGGACATTTGAGTAAATAAGTTGGCTCCCGGGGTAGCCACACAAAGGAACAGAACTTCTTTCCTTCGAAATGTTCAAGTGCCTAGGGGTCAATGTCGAACATGGGAATTCATCACATTATGTGTACCCTGTACAATTCCGGGCGAACTTGGAAACAACTCAAGATTGGGGTGGTCACATGACCAGCTTTTGGCGGTTTGCAAGCGCCCATAACTTAGCGTCCCTCGTCATAAATTATCAAGCTTGCCTTGTATGGTTGCAGCGTGTGTACCTCTGATCACGACCTTTTTAACAGTCATTGTTCATCATCAGCTCATGTGCACTCCTGTCAAATGTCAGTTTTAATCCCCCTATGATCCCTGGAGGGCGAGGCCTGGCCCCAGAATGGAAAACAACCGGGACCTATACACATAATGCAGTGTTTCACCCTTTTACGAGGTTATATAACCGAAAAATGCAACGATAGTAGTGTTTTTTAGTGAGTCAGGGTAGTTGACTTATTGGTTTGTTGCAACACGATGAGTCTGACCCAGGTCACAAGATCATTAGGGCAAATGAGGACAAAAAAAGTCAACCAGATGTAGCTTTCGTAACAAAATTATTCATTACACCAACACCTAAAATATTTGTTGGCGAAGATAAAGATTTTAAAATGAGTAGTGCTTTAGAGGCTGTTTACAGAGGACATTGCTGGAGCTAGCAGGTGATAGCATTGTTCCAGTAGTCCAGCAATTGACTTATTGTTGTGTTGCAACGACGCTCTGGTTGTCACAAAAACTTGACCCCGAGGTCAAATGAGGTGAAAGTAGGTCAACCAGCCGTGGTTCACCTAGCGAACATGACTTCCATTACAACATTTCCGTTGCCAAGACTAGAAGGATTGCCCTTTGGTGACGTTTCCAATTATCTTAACCCTGACCACCGAAAACAATAGGGTTCCTCCTCATCATATGTGCACCCACATACCTAATATATACTGCCCTCAATCCTATATTGTGCTGACAAATTTTTTGAACTTGGCCCTGTCTGAACTGAAACTGCACAAAAACAAAACTGGTTCATCCTCTCCAATGAGTCAACCCACGTGCCCATTTTGACTTGATACCCGTTTGCATTCGTTAGATATCGTGCTGACAAGGGGTGTCACACAGATACCACCCCCTCACGGACATGACTGGCAGATTCCTTTTCCCCTATCTACCAGTATCAAAAGGTGTTCTGCCTGATATAGAGGGGAAGAGAAAGTACCTTCTGGGACATCTTTGACCCCATGAACTGTCATGCCCGGTCAATAAGAGGGCACAAATGCCATTGGTGTGAAATGCTTTTACCCAAACGGTCCATCCATACCGCTTCTGGCACTGCCGTTTGGCTGGCAAGCTCAGACGGGAAGGGATTCAAATGAAGCTGACAATGGGTGGAAGGAGACTGGGTGTGCAAGACGCAGTATATAGGTCCAGACTGACACCTGGGAAATCACAATAATATTAAGTTATGCCTCATTGAAATCTGTCAATGTGTCGGTGCACATGTCTTCTGGCGGTGTGGTCAAGACATGCCCCCCAGCAAGTTTGTGGAAAATTTATTTATAAATTTATGCTATTTTTAATGGAGATTTATGCTTATTTTATGCCACTGTTTTGAAATTTTTAATGAATGGCAATTTTAATGCCATATTTTTAGGTCATTGCTAATGTTTGTTGAGACCACACTGGTGAGAAAAAGGGTTTTGTAAACCGGTCTAAGCCCATGTCATGGTGAATAGAATTGCAACATTTATGTCATTTATACCTGCAAGTTTTCCACTGTTCTAGATACGAGAACAACTTGGCTTCAGTGCTATACCACCTTAAAAAGACATGTGGCATACATGCATGCATACCAACTGTCCACTTTGTACTTCTGCCCCATCATGCCTAGTCCTCCTCTCGCCATGTTCCATTTTCTCAATGGCTTTCCATAAATGGAATTTGCACTGGTGAGGGAACATGAACGGACATACATGAATTTCTTTCTTCCAAGTTACTATTCGAGTTTTCTTTTCACAAACTAATAATCATATCACCCATACCAATATGCAGGAGGTACTTTGTAATCCCCCTCTTCATCATGTGACCACTCCTTGAGACAATGGCAAACCAACAGGGAACTACAAAAAATGATTCTGCACAAAACAATCACAACCCTTTGCTCTTTCTGGTCATTACAGTACTGCTGTTCCATCAATACGCTGCTTTTATCGGCGAGGTTGTGGTTTCATCCAATTTGAAGGCAAATGGGATGTCCTGAAATTTTCACGCTCAACACTGTCGTTAAGATGGTACATGCCCCCTGGACACCATACTTCATCTTTTCTGTCCTTGTTATGGTTCTTGCAATATCAGATCAGGGACATACCTCTGAAGCAATCTGCATCAAATCATCTTTGTGCTTGCTTAAGGAGTAGGTGGAAATCGATACCTTTCGATGGCTTGGACAGCTTCAACCTTCAGATGAATTAATCCTTTATCAATAAAATGCTACCTTCAGAAGTTGGGACCTTTGATGCCTGACCTTGACGTCCTTTCAAAGTCTCTTTAGCGACCATGCCTTACCTTTATCGTTCATGAGAAAGACCAGAGGCCTCCACTCTGAATTACAATTTGCAGAACACTACCGAGAAAGCCCTATTGCACTGGACAATATTGACAATAAACCAGAACGCACCATTTTGATGCATATAGTCAAACCATTGTATGAAATATCAGCCACTGTAAAGTTTACCAGTGGCAACGTTTTATGAACTCCAAAAAGTACAAACAACGCACTGCTCCTGAACACACCGGAGTTGAAGTGACTCTATCGGATAGCTAGAGTAGATAATAACCTGCTAACATTTGCAATCACACCTGGCCTAAGATGGCCTTTCCCTCATGCAAAAAAAAAAAAAAAAATAAACACAGGGGAGCAAGTAGTTTGGAAACTATGATCAACACAGGAATATGGCGTTTGCCTGATCAAGTTGAGATTAAAACACAGGAGGAGTGCCGAGCCCATGCCCCGTCAAATTACTACAGAAAGATGATGCAGTACTATTTTGCTTTTCAATATGGTTATATCTTTTAAATGGCACTAAAGAACATGACCAAGACTCTGGGTGGACAATTGATGGTGTGTGAATGTATTTTACTGCAAATCATGTGTCACCAGCATAATTACCCTGTTTTTGGAGCTAACAAAGCACAGGGTGCTTTAGCTCGTATTAATCCACTATTACATTTAACTGACTGATTGTGCAAAATGTTTTACCGTACATCAGCCTACCCATCAACCTAGAAGCCTCTGATTGCTTATTAGCAAGTTCTCTTTCGACAACTTGCATTGAAATTAAGACCAAATAGTCAATTATAGTACTGACAAACTATGAGACAGCCACCTTCATCTGTGAAAGCAGCAAGATTTTGTGCATTTCACAAAAGGTCATCAATTGCCTCAATTTCCCAACACCCCCCGTGCACCCGTGACGGACAATTCCCACCTGGTCAATTCCCCCTCACGGAATGTTTTTTGTGTCAGAATTAGGTCGGGGACGCAAATTGTCCGGGTTGGGAGTTGTCTGGAACCGTGTCACCACTGGTCAGTGATGGCACTGAGCACACGAGCATGACTATCCAACTTATTAGAGAAGCAGTATTCTACCTTTTCACCCCCAAATCACATTTAGCGTCAAAGTGAGAACTAGATGACCAGTGCCAAAAATTTCACACAGTCCCACATGTACCATTGGTCAGTGATGACATTACGATATCATAATCCTAGTCCAAATCAATCTATAGGAGAATCTCTTTGCCTGTTGCCCCCCCAAATGCCCTTTGTGACCCCTAAAGAACTTGAACCCAAGTTCCTCCTGAACACCCCATATGCCCCACAAGTCGTGATGACATTGACCCCATATCATGAATCAACCCATTGCAATCTGTCTAAGAATGAAGCATTTTGGCCGTTTGACCCAAAATAACCCGTTTCGGGTCAAAATAAACCCCTAAAGAATCTTTGAAATCCCTAAACACCCTGAAGGTTATTAGTTCATGCACTACTGACCAATTATAAACAAAATCCAACTTAATTCTGCAGGGAGCATTGGCCATAATTGTCACAAATGGCCAAACTGACCCCTAGATGGACCTTTTGACCCTCAATTTTTAACAGACCACCCTAATGACCCTTCACTGGTCATCATTTGGAGGACCAAGTGTCATCATATATCCAATGGAAAGAAATGGGGAGAGAGCAATTAAACACCAATTTTGAATGGGCAGTATAACTCCATACTTGAGCTTATACCACCCATGCCAGCTTCTCTCCCTCAATCTAATATTCACAATTTCATGCTCAGTGATTCAAAAGAGGTGGTATAGCTGATACTTCTCTAAGAGGGCATAGACTAGCAGGGGGATTTATAATAGGGAGGGTGAAGGGGTGATAGACTATTTTGAAAATTAGATGTAGGTCATGTGTTCATGTTATTTAATGTTCACAGAACAGCATCAGATGAACATTGCTTTCATTTAAAATCCTCTATAGGCCTAAGTACTGTTCCTGAACCTTGACAGTGGCATGTATTAACACATGCAGGAGCATTGAAGGCACAAGCGTATCCCACTGTGAGCTATGTGGGTACATAGGTAGCCTACAACACACGAATGACATTCAGGAGATATTTATAAGCAATACATCATTTTATCAAAATTTTATCAGATTTTTTATGATTTACCCCTTCATTTTATGCTACCTGCCCATTTTCAAACCATATTTTTGAATTTATGATTTTATGACCTCTAATAGGCCTGTCCCAATAACGGAATTGAGAGAATCTTTCCACATCCCATACTCAATTTCCTGTACCCTGCTGGAACTGCTAAAACGGTGTGTTGCAATGCATTTGTTGGCAAAGGCATGACATTTGTCATCTTCATCGAACTTCAAAACCACACTTTCCAGTATCCCTGAAGATCTTTGCATTACGGGGCATTTTGCACTGCGCATCTGGGCAGTGGTTTGCACAGCCTACTAAAACTTGTTCTAATCTTGTGATCAACCGTTGAATGTTTTGACGTCCACTTCCTATCATTTCCCTACTGAACTTCCGAATTGACCGATGGGCTATTGCCATTGTTGTGAAAGATTTTCTTTGCCCATTGACTGAAAAATACTATTGACCCTCTTTCCTTGTGAATTGTACGTCTGAATACCCGCCCATATTTTTCTTTGTCTTTTTCCTTTTGATTATAGTTGACTAACTTGACCCTTCATGTTGCTCATCAAATAGTCCAACTTTTTGCTGCCACGAAAGTAGCTGTGGAGAACATAGAGGAAGCCAACTCACAAACTGCTTAGTGGCCTGTAATCAGCTCTCATGTTGTCATTAGACTACCCTGATATTGCCAATCATGCACTCCCGCACAGTCTGAGATAAAAAGAGAAGATTCAGCTAATGAAAGTCAAAAACGTATCTTTGGCAACTACTTGAAAGCTCAAAATACATTGTGGATGGAAACTTTGTTTACATGTACCTCATACTTTAGGTATTTATACATAACATGGCAAATAGATAATATAAGAGAGTACTATTATCAAGATATTCTTCTTCACACGCTTCTTTCTAGAATAACAACCTCTGAGAATTAAATCTCGACATAGCAGTTGTTTTTGGGGATCATCTCTTTGGCAAGTACTGGAAACTTGAAATGTTTGTCTAAGTGAATGGATAGATATGAGAATCTAATGAATGTAAAGATTTATATTGAAATAATAATATATACTACTTATATATATGATATTAATAAAAGTTTGCCTTTTGCACTCGTCTATAATACATACAGCAGCAGCGAGCAGTTGATTTTTCTCTTCTCCAACACTTTATCTGGTAATTCATTCTTTGAGAAAGATTTGTCCAGCCGCACGTATACACAGAAAAATTGCGGAAATGATTTGAAAGTAACTACTGACTTTTACTCTGTGACACTATCAAACAACAAAAAGATGAACGAAGTTCAAGGAATCATGCTTAGTACACAGTGTTTATTTTCTTTCCCACTGGGGTAACCAGAGTTCACACACCCCTCATCAAGTTGGATGTATGTTGGTATTTTTCAATAGAGAAAATCTTCACGCTCTCCCCCCACTACCCATCCCCTTGCCCTCACCAATAGGTTCGTCACTGGGTATGACAACAGTCAAACCAGCCTAGCTGGAACTCTGAAAACAATCAAGCCACACCTGCTTGGCATTTGATCTGGGAAGTTTTCTCAAGTACTAATAACCAAACAGCGCGCTTGGATTACCAACGATTCTCTTCTCCAAGCCCCATAGTTTTCTACAAGACAAACTGTCTATAGGCAGCATACCTAAGTCCACGATTGCGATCGCCTCGATGCTGCTTGCGGTGAAGATGTCATTCCTCATTGCCTGTGCCTTGACCAAGGACCATGGGTTGAGGACCTTTCGCTCCATTTCCTGAATGGGAAAGAATTTTAAAAAGGGAACTAGTATGATGTCTGTACTTTTTGGTTGGTGCAGACAACGTGCAACAATTTTGGAGTGCTACTGGAGAAATTGGATCGAACAATAGCTTTATATTTTGGAAGGCTTTCTGGCTTACTGATTTTTTTGCCCTCCGTACTGAGGGTGTCCTTCTGGATTCTGATTGACGGTTCTGTTTCGAGCCATGTCTCCTCATTCTCAATGCCATCTGAGCTTACATCTGCGAGGTTTCTTTAATCCCCATGGGGCACCTCCAGGACTTTCCGTGTTTACATTATCCTATTCAGGGTTCACTGTCTTAGAAGGGCTCAGACAAGGAATGCACTGTCTTAGAGGGCTCAGACAAGGACAATTTGGTGTGCCTTCAGACAATTTTACGAGAAAGGAGGGGCTGGAAGCTAGAGAGGAACCTTGCATTCCATGCCAATACTCTCCTGCTGTTTCATTCCTCAAGCAAGCCACTCCTGACCTATGCATGCTGAGATTCCAGTCTGCAGTAAAGACATGGGGTGAAGCCATAGGAATCCCTGGCACCTAAATAGCCAAAGCCGCTTTGTTGACATTAACATTTCATGAAGCCATGGCTACTACTCCAACTCTCCATAATGACTAGGCCCAGATCCTTTGGCGGCAAGTGTCTTTTTGGAGATTGCACGGCAATGCAGATCAAATGACAGCACAGTTTTCCAGGTGCCCCATTTTGGCAACAGTACTAATAACAGTATCACTATAAACACATTTTACTTACTGGTTGTACAGTCAGACAGACTCGGAGTGATCCTGCAGCATATGTTCTCCTCAACCCGCTGCATCATCCTGCCACAGGGCGCACCACTCTGATGATCCCTGAGACAGCTTGGCTGGGTGTCCATGGTTTTCTCTTCCAGTGTCAAAAAAATTCTGGATGGCGCTCTGCAACTATGAGCAAAATTGCCTGTTGTCCCTCTTCAGCATCGTTTTGTAATTTTCTAAAAAAAACAAATAACATAGTTCTATATTAATAGAGTCAGATGAGGATTCCCAGTGTTGTTTGACAATTCCTCATATCGGGTACTCTGTGAGCTTTGAGTGGTTTCCATAGTAATCGCAAATCCAAATTAAGATCAAGTATTAAGGTCTAAACTGTATGCCATGGCAGCCATGTATATGATTCTCATTTTCCCAAGACAATAGGCTTCTCAACCACTGCGGATCACAAATATGTGTCTGAGCATGCTTGTTCTTGTTAGCAGTGAAACAAGTCTCACAACTCTTCTGGAAGCTTACCTCACACCACCTACACCCCTATCAAATCAACTGGACCTTTACTTCAGTTTAGTTGTTTTCGATAATTTGCCATAATTTGGTGACCTCAGAATTACCTCCAATTTTCTCATGATATAATAGTCAACATCCACCAAGTTCCATGGCCAGAATTGACTTCTAGATGACCGTAAACCTGAAATTCCTGACCAAATCCAGTTCATGAACACCCCATATCATATTTGGTGAATGATAATTGATACTGATTAACTCCTCTGATCATCAGCCCATTCTGTATAATCTGCAAGGCTAAACTGTGTAAACAAGAAGCGAAGATTGACCAGTAGATTACCCTTTACCTCTAGTTCTGAATACCTGTATGTCCCATGGTCATTGATAATTCTGATCATGACCATCCAATCATCTGAACAGATAGATAAGTAAATAGAAATATGGATGGAGATCTAGACTATGGAGTTATTGACATGCCAATATTGCCGGGAGGGAGCTAGAAACGATTGGGGAATAAGAACTGAATACTATCTTACTCTGATGTTTGGCTGCCTCTCTTTTCCTCGTGCTTCGTTCCTGCGGCAGAGACATGTCTTGAACAGCAGCCCTCCCCCACGTCCTCAAACCTGTCTCCTGGCCCTCCTGGGGCCTCTTCTGCCTGCTTCTACTCGTTTGTAGCAGTTCCTCTAACCCTATATAGGCCAAAGTTTGAAGGAAATTGTAAATGCTTCCACCTAATCAGCATACTGTAAAGCCTTCTCTGATGCAGGCAGTATATAAAACTGTCCATGCATACAGTACCGAACAACTATGATGAATCAGTTCCCTGCATCGCTGGACTGGGCTGCATTTCTCAAAATTGCCAGTACTGTATAATCAATGAAACGTGAGAGGCAGAGGCTCCAACCTAAAGCCTTTATACCATATCGGTGCGAAGCGCTGACAACTTTTCTGGCCTATAATAACCCCAGGATTACTATAAATAACACTTCCAGGAAATAGGATACATACAGCTACATAGACACGGAGGCGATCCCTCCCAGTGTCTCGCCTGGTTACGCGGTCAGTGTTTCCATCTATTAGTTCACCATGCGAACAATACAAGACAAGGCATTTATGATTGCTTTAAGGATCTGGTATTAGCATTTAACCAAAACCTACTAATCAGTGACCAAATTTTAATTCAAGGACTGATTATTGGCGCAGTCTACCAAAGGTAATATTAGTTGATGGAATGGGGTGACTAAACTTGCCTAAATTAGGCAAAGTTAGACACACAAATATATAATTGATTTCCAGTGACCCTTTTCTAATTTGATAAACTCAGGAGCCTAGTGTACTGCCCCTTAATAATGTTTCATGGGAATCCAACGAACTGGAGATGAATGAAGCATTAACCCATGAAAAACCCCCAAGTGAACTCAAATCTATGTTAAAGGTTAATTGGAATTGGGATTGAAGGCACACCATACAATAATCGATAATTGTGGGAAATCGAGAAACTTTGGATACATGATGCAACTTAGGCACACTGTTCCCTCCAGTGACCTTAAATCTATGGTTAACACAAGTGTTGGTGGCTAAAGCCCCATACCCCAGGTTTTTTCAGAAAAATATGGCGAACTTTTTGAATTAGGCCAAATTTGCAATTAACAGGTTGCGACCTCCAGTGACCCTGAATCATGTAAAACAAGTTCGGAACCAAAGTAAAAACATCACCACCAGGTTTCAGTTACAGTACAAAGCCTTGAAGCTAACCCCTAACTTGTCATAACCCTTATTATGTTCAATAGGTCACATTAATCATCTGCTGTATACACAAAACATAATATGTCCTTTACCACAACAATATTGAAAACAACATTGGAATCAATACAGTTAGTGTAATTCCTCACCTAATATGATAAAACAGCCTGTAGTAATATCCCAACCAAAGCTGGTTTTCCTGCCTGCCTTTCAGCTGATTTAGCATTCCAACTATTCCCACACCGTCAATCTGTCAATGTAGAATGCTTTCTGAGAGGGCACACTGTTCCTTTTCACTAGTTACTACTACTGCCCTATGTAAGCCTTCACCCCAGCATGGAGGGGGGGGGCACCCACAGGCAATGATTGCCACTTTGCTCATTTTTTGCCCATTGTCCAACATTATAGTCTTCATCCAATCAGGAGACACCGTTCCTGTTATGAATTTTCAGACACGATCTGGTCTACACAGATCTGGGGCGCTTATGAAACAAATCATTGTCAGAGGGGGCCAAAAGAGAGGTTGACAGGGATGGGAGCACTTGAGAAAGTTCTGTACAGTAGGCCTCAAGGTAGGGGCTGGCGAGAATCTTTTGAATAATATTAGATTTGATAATCAGCCTCCAATACCTTTTGATTGACTATAAGTGCCTTCAAATGACTTTTGATGACATAACGGTCTTATGAAAAATGTTTCCCTTGAGATATGCATTATGTCCCAAATATCAGCCATATCGCATAGGGACCATCACTGAAGTTGTGCAGGAAATGTTAATAGTTGGCAGTTTTTTACCTGAATGACCTTTGATGACATGTGGGTTTTATGGAAAATGCTGCCTCTATGTGATGCACCCAAGCTCCAAGAGCATTATTTAATCAGAAACACACACCCCTATGATATAGCCCGAAAGGTATCAAAACGACGCTTTGACCCCTGCTACTTGAAAACCAGGAGTCGATCAAAGCGGGAGTTTTTTTTCGTCTATGTAGCAGACAGATCTCTAGCACATATCCACACTGAACCGTTTTTATTTATTTTCCCTATAACTCCTAAATAAGCACATTTTTGTAGACTTGACCTTTGACCTTTCGACATTATCATTAGAATGATGTTTGATCCACTGACTCCAGAATGACCATAGACAAACCTCTATAGACATCCTAACTGCACTAAGTTCAATCATTATGTCCATTTCGATCATAGGTTACCATTTGAGATCCGAAAATGGCCACGAAATTTGATTCGGCTAAACCATGTAATGTCATTGAGGTCAAAGGTCACACAGATTGAGGTTCAATGAACTCTGACCTGACCCCAAACAATAGGTTATGTATCTTATCAGGGAGAACACATACCAAGTCTGAGCTTCATCCTCCTGGTGGGTTGAAGTTATCGTGTTTACAAGAAGCAGAGTTGGCCGAAATTATTTTTTAATTTTCACAATTTTATATGTTTGACTCAAAAATCAACCTCGACCTGAGCCAAAAACAATAGGTTCCGGTACTCCCCATAAGAAAGCTACCACTAAATCTCAACCTGATCAGACCCCTCATTCTGGACTTACGTGTTCACAAGGTTTTCAGACCGACCTGCTGGTGACCTCAAATGAACTCTGACCTGACCCCACACAATAGGGTTTAATGTACTCATCATGGAGAACCACATACCAGATAGCTAATCCATCCAGGTGGGTTGATTATTGTGTTTACAAGCGCAAATTGGCCGAAATATTGACTGTTCACAAATTTAGATTTTTGACCAAAAATCACCTCGACCTGAGCCAAAAAAAACATAGGGTTCCTGTATCCCATAAGAAAGCTACACACGAAATCTCAACTTGATCAGAGCCCATATTCTGACTTATCGTGTTCACAAGGTTTTCAGAACTACCTGCTGGTGACCTCAAATGAACTCTGACCTACCCCAAACAATAGGGTTTATGTACTCATCATGGAGACTACCATACCAAGTAGAGCTTCATCCAGCCAGTTGGGTTGAGTATGTGTTTACAGCAAAATTGGCCGAATAGACTTTCACAAATTTTAATATTACTTGACCAGAAATCACCCCCGACCTGAGCCAAAAAAAAATAGGGTCTGTACTCCCCCCCTAAGAAAGCTACACACGAAAATATCAACCTGATCAGACCCCTCATTCTGGACTTACGTGTTCACAAGGTTTTCAGACCGACCTGCTGGTGACCTCAAATGAACTCTGACCTGACCCCACACAATAGGGTTTAATGTACTCATCATGGAGAACCACATACCAGATAGCTAATCCATCCAGGTGGGTTGATTATTGTGTTTACAAGCGCAAATTGGCCGAAATATTGACTTTTCATTTTTCACAAATTTTTTATATTCTTGACCAGAAAATCACCTCCCGACCTTAGGCCAAAAACAATATGGTTCCCTGTACTCCCCATAAGAAAGCTACACAACTAATATCAACCTGATCACTACTCAACCATTCTGGACTTATCGTGTTTTCCATACCAAGTTGAGCTCATTCCTACCAGGTGGGGTTGAGTTGTTACGAGCCAAATTAGCCAATATAAATTTTCGGCTATTTCCTATTTCTCCCAAAAATGACCCCCATCACGCCCAAACAATAGGGTTCTTTTCTTCTACTCCCCCAATAAAACGGAAAACGCTCCAACACACCAAATTCACGCTTGATTCGGCCCAACGTTTTGGACTTATTGTGTTTACAAGGATTTCAGACTTTGACCTCTGGTGACCTCAGATGACCTTGACCTGACCCCAAAACATTAGGGATTCATGTACTCATCATGGGGCAACCACCTACAAGTATGAGCTCAATCTATCCAGTGGGGTCGATTGTGTGTTTACGAGCAAATTGGGCAAAATTCAATTTTTGACTATTTCCTAATTCGCTAAAAAAAACCCCCAATCAACACCAAAATAATAGGGTTGCCTTGTACTCCCCATGAAAGCTACACACACCAAATTTCACTTTATCGGACCAACTGCTTTGAACTTAAGGCGTGTTAACAAGATTTCCGACTTTGACCTCTGGTGACCTCAAGATGACCTTTGACCTGACCTCAAACAACAGGGATCCATGTACTCACTATGGGGGAACCACATATCAAGTATGATTCAATCCATCCATGTTGGGTTGAGTAGTGTGGTTTACAAGCAAAATTGGGCCAAATATCATTTTTTACTATTTCCTATTTCTCCCCCCAAAATGACCCCCAATCACACTCAAAACAAAGGGTTCTTGTACTCCCCATACGAAAGCACAACACCAAATTTTGCTTGATTGCTACCATTGTTTCTGGACTTATCGTGTTACTAAGGATTCGACTTTGACCGCTGGTGACCTCAGGAGAATGATCTTTGACCTGCACCCCAAACAATAGGGATCATGTACCTCATCATGGGAAGCACAGATAACATTAGCCTCAATTCCAATCCGGTGGGGTGATTAGTGTGTTTCAAGCCAAAATTGGCCCAAATATCAATCTTGTGATATTCCTAATTTCTCCCAAAAATGACCCCCAATCAAGCCCAAAACAATAGGGTTTCTTCAACTCCCCCATAAGAAAAGATACACACCAAAGTTCAGATGGGATCGGACCCCAACTGTTTTGGACTTAGTGTTGTTTACAAGGAATTTCGACTTGGACCCCTTGGTGACCTAAGAGGACCTTTGACCTGACCCCAAACCATAGGGATCATGTACTCATCATGGGGAAAACACACCTACCAAGTATGAGCTCAAATCTATCCAGTGGGGTCGGTTAGTGTGTTTACGAGCCAAAAATTGGGGGCAAAAATATAAATTTTGACTATTTCTAATTTCTCTAAAAAAAGACCCCCAATCCACACCAAAAAATAATAGGGGTTCTTGTACTCCCCATGAGAAGTAAACACCAAATTTTCAGCTTGATCGGGCCAACTGCTTTGGACTTAGCGTTTGTTAACAAGGATTTCATACTTCGATCCTTGGTGACCTCAGATGACCTTTGACCTGACACTCAAAACAACAGGGATCATGTATACTTCATCATGGGGAACACACATATCAAGTAGAGTTCAATCCATCAGGTGGGGTTGAGTAGTGTGTTTACAAGCAAAATTGGGCAAAAAGTATCATTTTTTACTATCCTTAAGTTTCTCCCAAAAATGACCCCCAATCAACACTCAAAACAATAGGGTTCTTGTACTCCAAATAAGAAAGTCCACACCAAAATTTGGCTTGATTGGACCCCATTGTTTTGGAACTTATCGTGTTTACAAGGATTTCAGACTTTGGACCTCTGGTGACCTCAGATGATCTTGACGGACCCCAAACAATAGGGATCAGTACTCATAATGGGGAAACATATACCAAGTATGAGCTCAATTCATCCAGGTGGGGTTGAGTAGTGTGTTACAAGCCAAAATTGGCCAAAATATAAATCTTGGACTATTGCTAATTCTCACCAAAAATGACTCCAATCAACACCCCAAACAATAGGATTCTTGTACTCCCCATAAGAATGGAAACACGAAATTCCAGCTGATCGGACCAAATGTTTTGGGACGTTATTGTGTTTACAAGGATTTCAACGTCGACCTCTGAGTGACCTCAGATGACTTTGACTGACCCCAAAACCAATAGGGATCATGTATACTCATCATGGGGAAACACACAGACCAGTATGGCTCAATCCATCCAGTGGGTTGAGTTAGTGTGTTACCAAGCTAAAAATGGGCAAAATATCATTTTTGATATTCCTAATTCTCCCAAAAATGACCCCCAATCAACACTCAAAACAATTGGGTTCTTGTACTCCCCCTAAGAAAAGCCTACCGCAAAGTTGCGATCTGATCGGACCAAAGTGTGGACTATGTGTTTACAAGGAATTTCAGACTTGAACTTCGGTGACCTCAGATGACCTTTGACGGGACCTCAAAACAATAGGGATCAATGTACTCATCATGGGGAACACACATACCAAGTATGAGCTCAATCCATCCCGGGGGAGTTGAGCTTAGTGTTGTTTACAGCCAAAAATTGGCAAAAAATATCATTTTTTTACTATTCTAATTTCTCCCAAAAATGACCCCCCAATCAACACCAGAAACATAGGGTCTTTTACTCCATAAGAAGAAGCTTAAACACCAAATTTTGGCTTGATGGACCAATGTTTTGGACTTATTGGTTTTACAGGATTTCAGACTTTGTGCTATGGTGACCTCAGATGATCTTGACCTGACCCCAAAACAACAGGGATCATGTAATCATAATGGGGAACCACATATCAAATATGAGACTCCATTCATCCAGGGTGGGTTGAGTTAAGTGTGTGACAAGCAAAAATTGGCCAAATATCATCAATCCTTGACTATTTCTTTAATTTCTCACAAAAATGACTCCCAATCAACACCCAAAAAACAATAGGGTTTTGTACTCCCCATAAGGAAAGCTACACACGAAACTTCAGCTTGATCGGCCAATGTTTTTGGATTATTGTGTTTACAAGGATTTCAGACTTCGACTCTGGTGATCTCAGATGGACTTTGCATGACCCCAAAATAATAGGAATCAGGTACTCATCATGGGAACACCACATACCAAGTATGAGCTCAATCCATCCAGGTGGGTGAGTTAGTGTGTGTACAAGCCAAAATTGGGCCAAAATATCATTTTTTAATATTTCAATTTCTCCCAAGGGACCCTCCCAATCAACACTCAAAGCAATAGCGGTCATGTACTCCCCATAAGAAAAGCTTACACACCAAATTTTGGCTTTGATTGGATGCCAGTGTTGGACCTTATCGGTTTAAAGGGGGGAATTTCAGACTTTGTGCTATGGTGACCTCAGATGATCTTTGACATGACCCCAAAAACAATAGGGATCTGTACTCATCATGGGGAAACACTCATACCAAGCTATGAGCCCAATCATCCAGGTGGGGTTTGAGTTAGTGTGGTGTTACATAGCCAAAATTTGGCCAAAAATCTCAATCTTAATATTTCCTAATTTCTCCTAAAAAAGGGGGGACTCCCAATTCAACACCCCAAAACAATAGGATTCTTGTACTTCCCATAAGAAAGCTACACACGAAACTTCAGCTTGATCGGACCAAACTGTTTTGGAATTATTGTGTTACAAGGATTTCACGGACTTCGACTCTGGTGACTCAGATGACCTTTGAACCTGACCCAAAAACAATAGGGACATGTACTCATCAGGGGAACACAGATACCAAGTATTGAGCTCCAATCCATCCAGGTTGGGGTTGAGTTATCCTGCTTACAAACCAAAATTGGGCTAAATATCAATTTTTGACTATTCCTAATTTCTCCCAAAAAGGGACCCCCAATCAACACTCAAAACAAAGGGTTCTTGACTCCCCATAAGAAGGCTACACCCAAATTCAACTTGATAGGACCAACTGTTTGGGACTATCGGTTTACAAGGATTCAGACTGTGACCTTCGGTAACCTCAGATGACCTTTGACCTGACTCAAACAATAGGAATCATTTACTCATCATGGGGCACACAATACCAAGTATGAGCTCAATCCATCCAAGGTGGGGTGAGTTAGTGTGTTACAAGCAAAATTGGGCAGGCCAAAAAAAACTTTTATCATTTTTTTTACTATTTCCCAATTTCTCTCCAAACTGACCCCCAATCAACACTCACCACAAACAATTAGGGTTCTTTTACTCCCCATAAGAAAGCTACACACCAAATTTGGCTTGATTGGACCAATTGTTTTGGACTTATTGTGTTACAAGGATTTCAGACTTTGACCTCTGGTGACATCAGATGATCTTTGACGTGACCCAAAATAATTAGGATCATGTACCATCATGGGGAAAACATGATACCAAGTGATGAGCTCAATTAGCCAGGTGGGGTTGAGTTTTAATTGGTTTACAAGCCAAAATTGGCTAAAATTAGCATTCAATCTTTGACATTCCTAATTTCACCAAACTGACTCCCAATCCAACCCCCCCAAAATAATAGGGTTATGGTACTCCCATAAGAAAGCTACCACCAAAAATTCATTCTTGTAGGACAACTGTTTGCGACTTACTCGTGGTGACAAGGATTTCAGACTTCGACCTCTGGTACCTCAGAGGACCTTTGACCTGACCCCAAAAACACAATAGGGATCAGGTTTACTCATAATGGGGAACACAATACCAAGTAGAGCTCAATCCTCCAGGTGGGGTTGAAGGGTTAGGTGTTTACAAGCCAAAATGGGCAAAATATCAATTTTGACTATTCCATTTTTGCCCAAAATTCACCCCCGACCGAACTAAAAACAATAGGGTTCCTGTATCCCATAAGGAAGATATACTCCCAACATTAGCAACCAAACCGTGATCGGACCAACCGTTCTGCTGGACTTTAAGTGTTTACAAGGTGTTTCAGACTTTGCCTCTGTTGACATCAGATGAACTCTGACTGACCTCAAAACAATAGGGCTCAGTACTCATATGGGGAACACATAAATAAGTATGAGCTCAATCCATCCAGGGGGGGTTGAGTTTATGTGTTTACAAGCCAAAATTGGCCTAAATACAATTTTTACTATTTTCTAATGTCTCCCAAAAATGACCCCCAACAACACCCCCAAAACAATAGGGTTCTGTTCTCCCATGAGAAAGCTTTACACACCCAACATTCAGTTGATCGGACCAACTGTTGTGAACTTATCGTGTTTAAAGGATTTCAGACTTTGACCTCCGGTGACCTCAGATGACCTTTGAACTGACCCCAAAACAATACGGGTCAGGTACTCATCATGGGGAATACAGTTACCAAGTATGAGCTCAATCCATCTCGTGGGGTCGAGTTATGGTGTTTACAAGCAAAGCGTCACACACATACACACACACACACACATTACACCACATTACACACATGACACTAGCTTCCTCGACTTGTTGTCAAAGAATCAAAAATGTAACCCTAGATGGGTTACACCCCCTGTCCTGAAATTTAATCCACATCAGGAAAGGTCAAGTTGGAAGTTGTTGCAGGAACACATACTATTTGGCAGTTATATGCCCACAAGTGACCTTAAACGACCTTTGATGGACATGATGGGTTTTAGGAAAAAATGTTCTCCACCATGACCGTACACCCTGTCCTGAAATGTCAACATTGCAAAGCAAGTCATGTGAGAAGTCTAACAAAAATATTTGGATTTTTTTAGGTTTTTTGACCACAAGTGACCTTGAAGACTGTGATGACATGTCAAGGTTTTTATGAAAAATGTTACTCTTGATGAGATGCAAGCAGTCCTTACAAGCAGTATGTCATCCCAAATTATTTACTGCCGATGCTTTGCTAATTGCCAAAAAGGTATCAAAACAAACCTTGGACCCCTTGTAATTGAGAACGAGTGACCGATTGAAGCGGGAGTTTGTTTCGTCTAGTCAGCACACGAGCTCTGTCACATATGGAAAAATTGACGGTTTTAATTTTCTTTGCCCTGTTAACTCTAAAAATAAGCACATCAGTCGACATTTGACCTTGACTTTTGACCTCTTATCAGGGTGTTTGACATGCTGATTTCTAAAATCACAATGACAAATCACTATGAAACATCCTGTAACTGCACTTAATTTCAAATGAAAAAAGTTTTTGTACCCGATTAACTTCACACACAAAAGGTAAACATGGAGTCAAAATCATGTCCATTGATCAGAAAGTACATTCTGAGATCCGAAAAAAATGGCCACGAAAAGTAATCGGTCAAAAAACATGGTTAAAGGTCAAATGGGTGGTCAAATGGTCACACAGATGGAGGTCAACAAGAAATCACAATGGTATTCCCAAAACGCGGAAGACATTTGGTTCCCAAGTTATGGCAAAAAAACAGCTTTGGACCCGAATTACCTTTGATGACCTTATTTTACGCTTGGAAATCTAATAGTTCACTACCTTAATCCCGCATTATGGGCCAAACCAGTCACCATGGCACTACGGTTCATCCGTAATCTTGCTCACGAGCCTAAACAAATAAATACATAAAATAGGCTAATTGCCTTACTTAATTTAGTGACTGCAAGGCCCAAAATCTAAATCAGATGTGGTCACCCACCCCGATGCTACCCTGAAATTTTGTCGCCCCAAGTTGCACTTGCACATTCGAATATAGATATCCTGCTCACGCGGAAAGGTGACCACACAACACACAACACCATACACAACACACACGCCATAGTGACCATAAGTCTCCTCCTGAATTCATTCAGCAAGACAAAATGTTACTCTACATGGATGCATCCACTCCTAGAAGCAATGCATTCCAATGAACACGCCCAATGGTTATTGCCGAAAAAAGCTATTAAATTAAACGTTGAACCCTTGTGGACTACCAACGTAAGGTCAACGAAGCGGGATGTTGCGTACCCTCATAAAGCACACGAAGGTCTAGCACATATCCAAAATTAACTAGTTTCTATTTTTTTTGCCCCGTAACCTTAAATAAGAACATGTATTCAAGACTCAACCTAACCACATGACCACCTACAGAGGTTCAAATTGAGGTCAGAGGTCACACATGCAGGTCAACAATTATATCACAATGGGGGACATTCCAGCCTTCACAGATATGCACCCAGTTTCATGAGGATTTCAACCAACTTTTTAAAATATTTTGGCATTAAATTATGCAAAATTCGACTAGGTAAATGCAGATGTAAGATTGAATTACCTCTGGGGCCTCGTCCACTACTGTAAATTCATGGGACTATAGATAAAACCATCTCCACCAATTTTTGTCAAAATCCACAAACTTCAACAAATCGCAGAAATTATGCAAATTAGATACTTTAATTAGAATATATCATGCCAGGAATCTGATCGATCCGTGTACTCTTCAGGGTTATATTACCCGAACGGCATCCCAATGATTCTACGATCAAGAGATATTTGTACACAAGCTTCCGGTGCCAATATTTCATAAAATATGCAAATTAATGCAAATGAGTATGGTCTTTCGGGATGTGAAAAGTGAAAAGTGGAATGCACATCGGCAACTCTTCACAGCGCACCTCAACAAAAAGGTCCCAGTTGATGGCCTTCACGGTTCAGGAGATATCGAACCGCACATACGGACGAACGGACAGACAGACGCATGGACAGAAAGACGGGGACCAAAACAACAAAAGTGACCACTATGTTCTCTCCTGAACATGTTCAGGCGCAGGACAAAAATGACCAGAAAGATATGCTGTGAGGGCTGCCCCACCTCTTGGCTACATGCTTGTTTTTAGTTACTCCTTACTGTTGGGCCATTTTATTTCTTCTCTCTGTCCTCTCTGGTATCACATTTTACTATCTTTGGAATCAACATTTCTATTTGGACATTGACTGGTCAATACCCCCTCACCCCCCCCGGCCCAACTTCTGACTGAGGCCGAGCTGCTGTTCATTTGAGTAGAGTAGGCCGTTCCTGACATCACTCTCTGGTATATGGCTTCTATGGTCGATATTACCCAACATATCAGTGACGGCCTGTTGTTTTTTAAGGCAAATCTCTGAATGGGGTTGTAAAGTGTCATTCTGCACAAGTGAATGAGGCTGATAACAAGGTGAACAGAGTCAAACGTCTGTTGCGCAAACAGCCACTGTTCATGTTACACATACGTCTCCATCCTAATTTTCTCAACAGTGACAGCTCAAGATCATCCAACTAAAGAAAACAGCAAGTTCCCAACTGATCTACTAGTAGGCCTATACATGTCATCATCTGAAATTATGCTCGGTCTACTATATACTCAATCGCACACATAGTCTGTCCTAACACGGCCTTAACTTGGTTCCATTTATCGGGCTAGAACTAGAGATCTCAACCCTGCACAACAATATTGAACACAAATTTCTTTACAGCCTACAACAATATGCTTCTGCCTGGTTTAAAGCTCAGAAGAGTCTACCTATCTGCAGAGTATATGCTGAAAAAAGACATCATCTGCACACATCCATTTTCAACTGTCTTGGGAGTTTTTATAATTCTGAAGAATGACATCCAACTGATCCGTATACAGCCTCATAATGTCAAGACTGACTTCTTAGTAGTAACTCAAAAATCTTTACAGATATACTAATAATAGGAACTGGTATGCACTACTCCGACAATCCGAGAGTATGTGTCAGCATTTATCGCGCCAGTTTGTACTACGACTCCAAGTCCTCACAAGTCCCTTTAGCACCTGGGTGGCGAATGGTAATAATCCCCTTGCGACAAACGTCTTAACTTTCCAAATGCTGCCACTACTTGCCCACATGAGAAAAGCAGTTAGAGAAAAGATTTTTTTTTTACATTTCAAATGTATTGCATGAATAAATAATCAACTGACGTAACTCTGATTTTACTGTTGTTTCTTCACATCACCAAACTAAGGCATTTATTGTTCTACCTATATGAATTACTGGGAGCAGACCGACCATTATTCTACAACAGATCACACAACCCAAATATTGAAATGGATACTGGAACTGATCTCAATCAGAATGGCGAATCGGATCAGTAAATACCATAATTCAAACGTTAACTACAATTAATCTGTGAACAGAGTGAATGTTTCTATTTGAAATGACACCCATGCTAGATATAGGCCTACATTCATACAAACAATTTGATCCTTCACCGTCCATGACGTCCTGTTAATGTAGATTTCAAGGTGAGACACGCTAGCAGCTGGTGCTTTTTCATGTAATCAGCACAAAGCGTGCTGCACCACTTTGTTGGTCTCTATTCAAGGCCCTCATACATTGTTCCTCCTGTAGATAGGGAATTCTCTTTAGGCACACCCATGCTTGGTAGTCCTCCCTGTAGTTTCAAACCTTCCGTAGCAGCGGTCAAACTGCCCTGCTTCGATTGTTCCAAACTCTCCTCGTGATTTTGGATTCTATCTCGAACCTTTATGAATGACCGAATGATTGTTATCAATAAAAACGAACTAGACTATCGATTCCCAATTTCCTCACTTTTCCTCAATGTGATTCAACGTAAAATTATGTTGAGTATGACAGTCATTTCAAACTCAAGCTTAGAGTAGGACATATATATGTCCACCTTGTTTGGGCATGATTGCATGATGTATACCCATGCTTATTACTTGTTAGGGATTAATAGGGTGTGGTTAGGGTCGCATTTCAATTCCAGATGTAATCTCAAATCTTATAGTCACTAAGACCAAAACCTAACCTCCATTCAACGCCAACCACATTTCTAATCGGATCCCTAACAATTATCCCATAAATACATCCTACACATCATGACATGGGAATACATTATCCAATCATACCCTGGTGTGCATTTCAAGGCTCGTCAATCTACATACGACCTACGCCTATCTGGAAAGTCGTAGCGGGAGTGGTACTAACAACAGTAACGATAGTATCAGTTCCTGGCTACAATTACTACCAGTTGACGTGGGGTTTTTCTTGAGACACAGTGGGAGCAGAGGCTTTCGAATCAACGTAGAGGGTATAGTTTCCACCTACCTGGCTTCCATAGTACTAGCAAGTGAACGACTCATTTTATCGCAGTGAATGTCTGTGTTTGGTCAGTCCGGTTTGCATTATGATGAATCGATGCGATGGGCCAAGCTCGGGTTGTCAAAAATCCCTTGTAGAACGCGAAATGTTCGAATCAGTATATTTAGAAGTGTTGTACACGATGTCACCAGATCATCAAACCTTTCTTGGCAAACCCGATTCACATCTTGTATACGAATATTCATGAGCTCCAGGGGAACGACGAATGGCAAAACGGTAAAATTATCTAAGACATTTTCACCTCGTTCTTCAAAACTGAGACCGTTTTTCCTGTTTTTGGAGGGTATCGAAACATTACTAAATGTCAAGACATTACTATGGATGTGCTTGAAGTTGCTAAAACGTCGACCAAAATGTGAAACAAAGGCTGTATGAAGCTTTAACAAAACTTCAAGAAATTTTGTTAATTCATGCAAATTATTCACATTAAATGACCTTCGGTGACCTTGACACTGTTGTAAAATTATCGGGATTGAGACCAAGTTTCATGGGGATTCAACCAACTCTAAAATCTGCAAATTTATGCAAATTGGACTAGTTAAATGCAAGTTAGTAAAAATAGATGACCTTTGGTGACCTCGTCTTTAATGAAAATTTATCGGGACTATAGATAAACCACCTCCACCGAGTTTCATCAAAATCCAACAAACTTGTGAAATCGCAGAAATTATGCAATTTAGACTACTTAATATCATGCCAGATATCTAATCAGTTCATGAACACTGCATAGTTGTTACATAGTCTGAACTGCATCACCAATGCATCTACTGATCAGAGATATCTTGTACACAAGCTTTCGGGCCAAATTTTCATTATATATGCCAATTTATGCAAACTGGTATGGTCTTTTGGAACGAAAGGTGGAAGCACATCGACAACTCTTCACCGCACCCTCCACAAAAAGGTTTCAGCATGACCGCTTTCACGTTTCAGGAAATATCGAACCGCACATACGATGGACAGACAGACGGACAGACACACACAACAAAGTGATCACTATGTTTCAAAAATCCTCAAAACATACCAGGTTTTCGTGTCTACGAACGATAACATCCTATATCATACTCACCCCTATTCTTCCCAACTCCTTCTCCCCAACCAGTTCCATCTGTCTAGCAAACTTCAACCCTATCTCAACTGGCAAACCCATCATCCTTTCTACCTCAACTTTCTGATGAAGCCTTGGCAATCTTTGTGAGAGGCATTTTGGATGGGAGGACTTACCTCTACTCCCACTCACTTATGCCCCATACTGTCAACCGCAGCTAACAGCAGTGGGTCCACGAATCTTGGACAAAATTTGTTGGAACCATCACAAAGTCCATACCTAAAGCGGTGGATATACCCCGCTCCCCCCACACACTGTTGAATGGACCGCACACTGTCGTAGCAACATTGTTCGGGGGAAGGGGTGGAATGTAGTGATTTATTCCACAAAATCCTATTTCTTTCTAGTGCCCTGATTCATGTGTGGCGTAGGTGATCCAACATTTTTTTCCAAGATTGCGGGTGCTGGCTTTGATAAAGTGAGTGGCAATTTTCCTGTCTTGAGTTGTGTAGATACAGACGGGGTATGGGTCATCCAGGCCACTGCGGTTGTGATGGCCTCCACAGGGCACTTAGTGACTACGTTCTTGGTGGAAGGTCACCTCCTGCAAGTTTAGTGGGTGGAGCCAGGCTGGCTTCCGTAAAAAAATAAAGACTAACGCACCATTGCGTGAAATGCACTCGGTGGTTATTCCCTCATAGAAACTCTTTTGAAACTGAAGATATTATCGGGGCCCGTCTCATTTCAAGTATGGTCCCAAACATGACCGCGAGTACAAAAGTGACAATACACAAAGCCTTATCAGAACTGGCGACCTAATCTAATGACAAGTCACTGAATAGGATCCTAATTCTGGTAACGACATGGTGGCGATCTCAAGCTGTCTGACATTAATACCGAAACAAAGAATTGTATGCAAGGTGGGTAGAAGTCATAGAGCTATTATAATAACGGCGCGGAAATGACAGGCAAATGCATAAACTATTTGAGGAGAATAATGTCCCTGTTCAAGCTACACTGATGACCAGACAACAATTGCTTGTAAGTGTAACATCACTATTCTTGACCCCAAATGACCTAGATACCACTGAACTTCAGATTTCGAACCCCACCCACCCCATAAGTACAATTGGTTCCCACAAAATAGGACAGGCTTGTGGATGTGTGAACGGTGAATTATACCAGTGCTGGAGTCGACTCCTCTCAATCCCGCGGTTTGATTGAGTTCGAGTCATCAGTATCCGAGTCCGAGCATTGGCTTCCTCGTCCGAGTCACAGTGTCCGAGTCCGAATGCAAATTTACCTGTACTATTTCACAATTAAGGCATACTTAACACCGCTGTATTTGCGTTGCTACCATTCAGGCATGTTTTGATGCAGCGGCTACTGATAACATGTACTGACATAAAAAAGAAATTTAAATAGAGGACGGGGCTGGTCTACCCATGACGGTGCTCCATATCAGATTCAGATTGGTCTAGTTATTTTACTCCTATAAGAACGCGAGATATAGGGTACTAATGACTATAACGTTGGGTGGGCAACACTAATGGGAGTCGTCTTAAGGCCTGATGGTATAAAAAATACGGCACATACACTTCCAATGAAATATAATATTATAATTTGTAAAAGTTGCCTTGCCTGCATTTATCTAGCATTGAAAGCAAGAGAAGGAATTGCTCTCTTCCACGTCCATCTCCCTTTTTTCAACGGAAGCTTTCTTCTACAATGAACCTCCTCCCTCTCCTCCCTGACCATTCTTCTAATTCACATTCATTTTACCTATGCCACATGAATAAAGTGAGCTGACGCATATCGATTAGGAAATATCACAGTGTTACGACAAATGTTACATGGGCGAAACAGCTGATTGCACCTCAATAAATCACGAAGAATTACACCCCGCCGTTACTTTCTTTCCTCCCTGATCTATTCACATGGATTTCACCATGTATGCAGATAAGGTGGAGTACCCCCTGCCAGTTAGGAATCAAAATTGAAGAGCACATGGTTTAGGAATATCCTAACATACTTTATTTCGCAGGTGCAATGAAGCTAGGCTACACTCTTCCTCAAAACATGATCGTAATATCGCCAAGATTTGAGTTTTTCCAGGTTGTGTTAATGTTCAGGTTGGGGTTAATGTCATGTTATTACATGATAAAATTTGGTCCATGTTCATAGTTTTTTTTCGCTCGCATTTATCTTTTCTCATAATTGATTTTATATGTGACTATAGAACAGGCAGCGTGTGAGAATGATTGTTTGCTAGTTTCCCTCCGGATTCATATCGGACAGTCAGAAGTGTGTGGGAAGAAGTTCGGCTACTTTTTGCAGGCGTTGTGCGTACTAGTTTGATTGTCTTGTACGTCGTAGCATCAAGTTCTGTATTGATAAAATATAGTACTCGGACCTTATCAATGCTGGAGGACTGAAGTCGTGACTAAAACCGAGTTACTATTTTCAAGGACTCGGACTCGCAGTTCAATGACTCGGACTTCGGACCCACCCAAATGACTTGGGACGCGTCCGAGTCTGAGTCCTTGAATTTGAGTCCGAGTCTTGACAATAGTAACTCGAGTCCGAGTCACGACTTGAGTCCCCCAGCACTGAAAAATAAATACCCTCATCCTAATCGGCAAACCCTGCCCTACCTCTAATATATTCAACCTGACCATTTTCTTTTGACCACTGGTCCAAGGTTGGCCACCCAAATTGTCCTTGCTTTTCCCAGGCTCGGGCATTGGGACGAGGCCACATTGGGGCCCTAGGACGATAATGACCTGACCACATAGGCCCGGAAGTGGGGACGGAAGATGGGATCCCCCCCCCGAATTAGTAAATTATCACAGTTCACAGACTCACAAACCCTTCTGTTTTGTGTAGTACTTCATACCCGCTAAGATAGAAACCTCGAGAGCAACACGTTGGATTGGGAATCTGGCCTTGTTGCAGTTGCTAGAGGCTGAGTGACGGCGTAATCGAACACTCTGAAGATGAAAGTCCATCCAAACTTGGAGAGTGTCCATTCATTGGGATCCAAGGCATGTAGCTCATCCGCTTCCCTGTTGAGGGATACCCTAAATGATTCCCGAGGGGTCAGCAAACAACTCCAGATCCAGATCCTTTGGAGAGCAGCTCAATGGGTCTCTCCCTGGCGGTTATGTACAACCCTGTTGTCGTACTGTTGTCGGAGAAGACTGCGATACGGCAGGCAAGCTTCATCCATCCAGGTTGGGATGGAGCTATCGTGTTCACGCAAGCCAAAACTTGCCCATATAAACGTTTTACTATTTTTGACCAAAATTCACCCCTGACCTAACCCAAGAACCTAGGGTTAACCGTACTCTCCATAATACAGCTATACACGCCATTTCAACTTGACCTTGACTCGACATTTTGGACTCTCAGACTGACCTCTGGTGACCCCAGATAAACTCTGAGCTAACCACAAACAATAGGGTTGTTGTCCTCATCATGGGGAACACACTGGGCCTTTCCACATTATGGGGTCAAATGATGTCAAACTGTTTGAGTGAAGGTACGCATCAATCTGCTATAATATACGGTGACATGTTGTTAAAAGGTGATGTACATTCCAAAAGATAATAAAAACAATATTGGCATTCTTTTACATGCATTTTTATTTTGGGGAGATTTTATCTTCATATCTCATTAGATAAGCTCCTTATTCGTGGCATCAATTGCTCAGGAATTTTCGACATAGTCGAGATAAATGGCACCACCCCAGCTCACAGTCCTATTAGGTTTCCTTACTTGACAGCACTAAAAAATAAGAATTATGAACTCTTCAAATGAATATTCATTAAGGAAGTTGCTTTCTACAGACACATGTTTGTACATGTAACGTATTAACAGTGCCGTCCAACATGTTACAACACACCTTTTCATTCACCTGCCCCTACCTGCCCTTCTTTTCTGTTAGAACACCCAGCCCTTTTGGTTTACATAACCAATTTAACCCTTTATTGCTCAAGGACAAAACCCAGGAAGGGTAAATACTTCTTGCTGATATAGTTTTGAAGTTACGGACTATTTGCCACCACATAAATGTCCTTCCACAATATTGTAACGTATGTAACAAGTGTCCGTCCAAATTTTACACGCGTTCATTCACCTGCCCTTCTTTTCTGTTGAGCCCAGCACTTTTGTTTACATACCCATTTTAACCTTTATTGCTCAAACAAACCCAGGAAGGTAAATACTTTTGCTGATATAGTTTTAGAGTTACTGACTATTAAATGCCACCACAGAATGTCCGTTCCCACAATTGTAACAGAGTAACATTGAAATATCTAAATAATTTTCTATGAGGATATTCCAACGTTAAACCCCTAAATTAGTTGTAGCTTAGAATAGTTTTCTTTCTTATAATGACAACAGCAATGTTTGAATATAAACATTTAGCATGCAGAAGAGTAGTATAGTGTCCGTCCAACGTACGCATGTAACATTTGTCCTGTCCATGTCCATACGTTACAAGAAAATGTCAGGCGTTTCAAATCACTTCATCATGAAAATTGTTGCCAATGAACCCATTTGATGCGGGTCTCTATTTGATCGGTCGACCATTTGTTCGCCAGCAACAGATCACTTTAGTTATGGAAATTCCGTCCATGTTACATAGTTCAATCGGGTTCGGATATACACATAATTATATCCATTACAGTGGGTGATGCCGTATTCTTAGGAAAGAAAATATATTGGGTCCTCAAATGTACACATTTCTTTGCTTTGTTGAAAAACCTTTTTTCAGATATGTATATTCCCGGTTTTTAACATATTCTGTCCTTCCATGTTACGTACGTGAGTCTTCTTGCTTTAACCAACACTATTGTCACATGTTTAATTGTCTATCGTTATACCTCATATTTGAGGCAAGTAGCAGCTATATTCACATAATATGTCTTCAGAGAGAGAAACCATTCCATACTTGAAATTTTCTTCCAATGTCACCCCTTTTGTACCCCATTACGGTGGAAATGCCCACATACCAAATATGAAGCTTCATATTCCAGTGGAGGTCGAGTTTATGGGTACAGCTGGCGTCATATACATACACACATACAACCACAGACTAGCATGACTGCGTAGATTCCTTGACCTCCGTCAAGGCATCAAAAACAATGTTTCACATTACAGTGGGGCATTCGTGTGCATTGCACAAAATCAGGTGACACTGTTTTACGAAACTGTTGCACAACCAACATGTTTGTTTCAAGACTGCTGTGGTCTCGACTGGTCCATGTTTCACAAAATCCATCAAAGCTTCCAATTTACTGTTCCAGCTATAACCACTAACCTAAAAAATGGTGATGTAGTTTGTGACTCGGTAGCAGCAAGTGCAGTTTATTTGGGTAGGCTGGCATATGCTGCTTGTGCTCTGGTTTTGTGCAGGTGATTGAGGAGGACAGGAATAGTGCAAAACAATCTGTTCGCAGGGTTCCAGGCTTTCTGTCATCTGTGTGCGCTAGGCTTCCGGCTCACCGCATAACTGGGCACCTGGTAATTTCCATAATTTTATTACATTTCTTCAACTTCAGTGGATGAGACTATCTGGTCCTGACAAATGTGCAAGCCTTCCAGTGGAGGTTGAATTTGCCTAATTCCTCATTTTCTATTTAAATAATCAAATCCTATATTGTGAACCATACTTGGTAAATGTGATCTTTTGTTTGATATCTTTCGCTGTTTACCTCATCAACAGGTTTCTATTTGACGTGAACTTGCACTGTATGTAGATGAATCAGTGTGTCTCAATTACTGCCACAATCTTGTTACGATGTGTGGCAAGAGAGGCAAGGGTGTCCTGTACAATTAATACATAATTTTCTTCCACACACAAATGTTTCTTGTGACCACCTTGCCCCCCCCCCAACTTTTAGCCGCAGTCACACCCTTGAAGATATGGATCAGCCCCGATGCAGCTCCCTGAGGCACCCGGCATCACTCACCTGCGCCAGTCCAGCCAGGTCAAAGAAACAGCCCATTACAGAGTTTACACGACCCACAGCTTCGCTGGACTTCTTCTGAGGGAGTATGGATCGTCATGAGGCAATATGTTTTGTGGTGACTTTGCCTGGAGCTCCGTAGTCAATTTCTAGGGCAAGATACAGAGAGCAATTCTGAGATTATTCCAGAAATCCTGCCCACCGGAGGATGAAGAAGAACTTGCTTAAGACTATTCAATACCATTTAGGTAACATACACGGCGATCGCCGGAAAGAAATGTCAATCACAGCCCCTAGGGTTTGCGGCGATTGGTGGTTTCTATTATTCCTACACTACACATATAACAACCACTAGTTCATGCAGACCATCGTCATCACGAATTTTCACATATAACACATAAAATTCCTAAAATAACTGACCAATAGTTTTACTCTCTATTACAAAGTCCCCTTAATTGCTTTTTTTTCTTGCTTTCAGAAAAACAACCAAAAAAAAAAACCAATCAAAAAAAAAAATCAAAAAACAAAAAAAAATGTTGCGTGCCGCCCCCTTAGCGGCATGAGCACCCCCTCCACCTCCTCTTCTCTCGCATAAGCCAAATTTGAAGAAGGTTCTATCGCTCAGTCAACTCACTTCTTTGACCCAAAATCCAACTTGAAATGTTTTTAAATCCCCTTAGCAGCCCCGGCATCTTTGCCTTTTAAAAATCATTTCCTTCATTATTCATTGTCTTGTATTTTCCAAGCAGCCAGGGAATGCCATTCCCCCCCCTCCTGCCAGGCACAAACACTCGCCCCCCTCCCACACACACCCCCAAACTATCCCCACGCAGCCGTCAAGGAGGTCCCAAAATAAATCTTTAAGAAACCCCCACAATTTTCCCAGTCCCCAGCAAGAGAGAGGAAAGAAGAAGGTTACAGTATTTTTGAATTGTCTAATCACCTAATCACATTGGTTGGGTAAGAGAGGGTTGCTTGTGGGCCACGCTTATAACAGCACGGTTGTCACAGAAGCTATGTTCACTCGTTCCTCAGTTCGTTATTCTAACAGAAGCTATTATAGGTGGAATTCAATCAAATCGATGAACATCAAACACATCAGATTCAGAAAATGTTAACGGACCATACCTACTTAGATTGGCGAAATTTTCTTACCAAGTTGGAAATTGGAATAAATTGTGCAAATTAGGCAAATACAATGAGCTTATAATCATCTTTAAACTTGTCACAGGAGTATGGTTTACTCGTTCCTCAGTGCTTTATTCTATCAGACGCTATTATATGATGGATTCCAATCCCTGAACATCCAACACATCATATCCAGAAAATGTTTCACGGCCATACCTACTGAGTTTGGCGAAATTCTTACCAAGTTGGAAATTGGAATATATTATAGGCAAATTAGGCACAATGAATGACCTCTACTGACCCCAGCTTTTACGTTCAAAATTATCTGATAAAGGTGATCACATCTACCAAGTTTTGTGGAATCCAACAAACTGTCAAAATTGCATAAAATACGCAATTAGACACATTAAATGACCTCCATTGACCCCAACTTACTTGTAAATTTCTCGGGAACCATGTAGACCACATCCACCAAGTTTCGTAAAATTCCCGACAAACTTAGAAAATTCGCATAAATATGCAAAATAGACCACTTTAATTAGCATAGTTCATGCTGAAAATCTGATCAGTTCAACTACCTGTCATCCGTTACTATATGCTAACTTCATCACTGTAGCACTCGGTTCATCTCGCATAATCTTGGTAACAAGCTTTAACAATAAATCCATAAATAAGCTAATTACCCACTTAATGACTTGCTGGCCCAAAATCTGAACAGATCAGTAGCACCCCACCCCGGTGCTACACACAAAATTTGTTATAATCCGGCCTCATGGTTTGTGAGAATCAGGCTACAGAAGTGTGACATACACACCGCACACTCCATAGATGACACCCTTCGGAAAAAATCAAGCCGAAATTTAAGCCTATATTGCCAGTCAGTTTTTCGTACCGATGGGAACGTGGCCCGGCTTAATTTTCAAGCTTACTTCATGCTTATTTTTCAGCTTACAAAATCACACCCTAAAACTGAACAAGCAGGGAAATTAAGTTTGCAATTTCTGGTGGATTTCAGGGCTATATCCTGAAAAGGAGCAAATTCCAGGCTAATTGAATCAAGCCTGAATTCTGGTCGATTTCAGGCTTAAGCCTGAAATTGCTGACCCCCCATGCAATTTCAAGCTTAAACAAGCCTGAAATCTGGGTGGAATTCATACTTAATTAAGCCTGAAATTCATGGTGGTTTTTCCAGGCGTAATCCAGGTTGGGAATCATGGCCAGTTTTTGACAAAATGATTGAAGAAAACAGCTTGGCCTGATATTTATTGCTTTAATAGATAGCAGACAGGTTACCATTTTAGGTACCTGTTTATTCCCAGATAATGGTAATACAATATGTGATAAGATAAAGGGGGTGGGAGGAGTTTTGGGTTAAAAGAAGGTGGACTCATATGGTTCAAATAATTGGTGTATTAATTTTCCTCATATATAATGCCTTTTACCATACTAATAGGCCTAATTCCTTATGGGATTATACTTATACCTGTGTAAGAGTCTTTAGCAACAATCTCAATTATTTGGGCTATTTAAAAGTATGGGCCCCCTCACTTTGTCAAGTTTTCGCCTGCATAATTTTTCTGCCATATTACCTTTGAGAAGATTTTTACTTTACTGTAATGCAGTTTAATGTATCGATCCATGCTTGTTTGAAAACCTGACCCTAATTGTCTAGGCTAAACAATCACTTCAAATGGTCACTTGCATCCATGGCAAGATATGAACTATACTATTATTGGCCTATTGATCATGTCAACTAAAGCAAAACTCACCATATAATTGACCATTTTAGCACTTTACCCAATTAGCCTAGCTAGAAAGTAGAAGCTTGGTCCTAAACTGAGACATTGACCTTTATTTATTATATGGCATTTACAGTTAGGTCAAACAGCAAACACACTATGAAAAATTTAGGAGCTGCATAATATGGGGCCATTTGTTGTTTTGCCAGTTCTGAATACCAACACCCATTCAAGCCCTATAGACCTGCTACCTATAACCTAATTACTCAGTTCATAATTCTTACTTATTTCGGAGCATGTGAGATCTCTAACTTAATCTCCTTCTGATTCCATGCCATTCAAATGCACATTTCTGTATTAAGTTATTAGTTTATATATAGAATTACTCACCATCAGTTTTCCTGATGTTTGAAATTCCTTGTAGATGCTGCAATCTCAATTAATTCCACACCTGTAATGCTGACAAATAGGTTACTGCAAGCAGTCTGTGTACTACACAGATACACTACTGATCATCACCTATCCACTGGGTGACTGACCCTTTGTTCCTCTGCACAGGTATTTAACTTCCCCCCAAACAATTTATACTTGAAACTAACCAATCCAGTTGTTTCGACTGTTGACCCCATTCACCATGTCATAATTCAAGTATGCCATAATCTTACATTCTGATAAGCCTGAATTTTGGGTCAGGCATCCCCATACAACAGTTGTGTTTTTATGTATAGAAAAGTCAAGTTCTGATGATGCTTGTAAAACCTAAGTCCCAAATATCTATCCCTTCATTGCGCAGCCCAAATTCCTGGAGAAAGAAGTTCAATCTAGTCAGTTAAGCCTGAAATTTCAGCCTGATAGCTTGAAACAAAAATAAGCATGAAAATGATCAGTCTGGCAGAAGTCGAGTTTTTAAGCCTGGTGGTGCCTTGATTAAGTCATTTTATCTTTAAATTAGCAGAATAAGCGCCGGCTCATTTCAGCACAAAACAGGCTTAATTCGACTTATTTCATACTTAATTTCCAAAGGGCACTGAGTCTCTTCTGAATTTCATTCCGGCAAAGACTCAAACAAAAGCCAAGAGTTTAGCGATACTTGTGGACCATGAGAAGCGTTTCTGAAATTTTACAACCAAAATTTGCAAAATATCGACTTTTCAACTCATTTTCTATTTTTGACCAAACTTCACACCTACCCGAACCAAAAAACAATAGGGTTCCGGTAACCCCCCACGAAAAAGCTATACACCGAATTTCAACTTGATCGGACCAACCATTCTGGAGTCTGGACTTATCGTGTATACAGATTTTTCGGACTTGAACCTCTGGTGCCCTCTTACCTGACCCCAAAACAATAGGGTTCATGTACTCATCATGGGGAAAGCACAGCAAGGTATGAGGCTTCAGCCATGCGGGGGAGTCAAGTTATTTGTGTTTACAAGCTGGGCGTCACATACGCACACACACACATACACACTGTCATGACTGCATAGATTCCTCTGACGTCAAGACGTCAAGGAATAAACATGACTGCATAGATTCCTCTGACGTCAAGACGTCAAGGAATAAACAAGGCGATCACCGAAAAGTGTCCCGCCTGGTCGCATGATCGGTGGTTCCTATTATCACTACATAAACCCCCTAGTTTCATGTGCAGACCATCGCATTTCAACGAACATCTACATTTAACACATACAAATTCCTAGAAATCCCTAAAATAACTGAAACTGACCAATAAGTTTGACGGACCATACCTACTGAGTTTGGCAAAATTCGTACCAAGTTTGGAGCATTGGAATAAATTATGCAAATTAGGGGCATACAATACATAAATGAGCTTATAATACAGTAAACTTGTCACAGAGCTCTGGTTACTCATTCCTCAGTGCTTTATTCTAACAGAAGCTATATATGATGGAATTCAATCAAATTCTGAACATCAAACACCTCAATCCAAAAATGTTAACGGACCAGGCCTGGTGATATAAGCCGGGCGGGCGATCGCCCGTGCCCGCCTCAATGCCCGGCTCGGCAGTTGAAAAAACAGTTTCAGGCGGGCGACGATGCGCCCTCCCTAATCTTTGGTTGAGCAAAACTTTGCCCGTCTTCTTAGCGTCGCGATGCCCCGGGCAGATTGCCTGTACCAAAGCAGTAAACACTCGCGCATTTGATTCTTAGAAAGAAATAAACATCTATCAATTCTAAATTCCCTTCACGTCTGAACTTCCTGTAATGTATCACGCATGGCACATATTGGCACTGAGTAGTGAGTATATCGCATAGTTGCACTGTATAGTAAACTCCTCCTCATTTGCAATGTGCCGTACGGACCGTGGGGCCTACACGCTCCACCAGCTCAACTTCGCGATCCCTTGGCCCCCTCCCCCCCCCCACCCCCCCCCCCCCCCCCCCCCCCCCCCCACCCCCACACACCCCCCCCCTGCCCCCCCTCCCCATCCCCAACGCCCCCGCTGTTGACTCACGACCAGCCGGCGTATCGTTCGTTCGTGCGGAGGGCGAATTCGCCCCCAAAACGCTGAAAAAGCACCGAAATTCGCTGTGACGGGGGCGAATAAAAAGACAACAGAGCAAATTCGCACCCGAAAATTCCGCCCTGATGCTCCATCTCGGAATGGGTCAAGTTGTAAGTTTAATGGGGAAAATATGTCGCCAAATTCTCCGCTGGAGAAACCTGCAAAAACGTGACTCAGAATTCTTAAAACATTCCCCAGATATGGGCTGATACTTTCCTCCGTGAAAAGCCAAAAATACAACGGCAATATAATCCAATATAATTGTCTGAATAGGCGGGAACGACCGGCAGGTCCGATTATGGCATGATCCGTATTCAGTATCAGTATCAGGGAATTACTACAATGCTAGATAGGATCGACATGCCGATTTTGCATTGTCATAAATTGAGACAATTACTGCACAAAATTGGCCGATATGATCGCTAAATACAAAATGATGAATTCACTTGACATATCATGCATACGTACTGGAACGATGTTTTGTAATTTGCTACTAGTATTTTCGCACATAGACACCCCCCTCCCCTCCCTTTTCCGATAAATAAAATTCAGAAAGAAACATGAACACAGTACACACTCATTCCTCACTGCATACATCACAAGTAGCCTACATGAGTCGATGTTGCCACGGAACTATTGCCTCAATTCAGCTTAAATACTGAAGCACCGCACAACCTCAAAGTCGTGTAAATGTGATAAAAATCATTGTGGAAGCTGTTATTTATATTTTTTGAACTTCCATTAATCAGTGAATTGACCATATTCTTGTAGGTAACACATGAAACAGTTCAAAAGTTACGATGTCAAATTTGGGAAGCACATGGCTTAGAAATGATAGCCTAACAACACACTGTAGTCAATGGGAAAATAACATAGCTTACATCGTCTAGATATATGAAATTGGGAATGATTGATTTGGTATTGAGGGTTTTTTTAGGTGGGCTTTGCAAATTATGTATGATAGATATTCAGAACCCTCTGGTAGTGTATTTTATTAGTCTAACATGTTTCGGCACATTTACGATGAATTTATTCATGTTGAAACTTTCCAACAAAATCGGGAATGTTCCCAGCTGAAAAGCATCTAGGGGCCTAGGCTATTATAGTTGAATTGTAATGGAGTGATGACATCTGTGTTATACTATCCAACGCTGGTACATGCATCAATAAATTGATGCATGGATTGCAATGAACATGCACATTATTTCGTTTGGCTCAACAATTAATACAGGGAGATAATCGACGTGCATCATTGACCAATTTAAAAACAAATTGCGATGCAATTTATGCACTGTTACACTGCAAGAGTTGCAAGCAAGGAAGGCACATTTTTTTTTTTTTTTTTTTTTTTTTTTTTAACACAAAGGGGACATGAGGAAGGGCGAAACCCATAATTGCTAAACAAAAAGGCAACCCCCAACGCAAAGACTAAAAGGAAGAGGAGAGATCTAGCTTGTTAATTCTACTCTTGAACCGCTGGAGGTCAAAATCAGGAGGAAATTACATCCCGAGGGAAGCCTATGCAGAACGCGAAGTGAGAGGTGAAAAAGGACCGCGAGCAGAGGTTTCGGTGCGAGATGACGTGGAAGATGCAAACCGAAAGGGTGGAGGAAGAAGAAGAGAGAGTATGGCGAGCGAACTTTATAAAGGAGGAAACAGATACCCAAGCTCAGGAAGAACATTGACCTAAAAGAACGGTAACGGAGGCAGAGAGATGATTAAAGTCTGCGAGGGATAGAGATTCAAGTGAGGAGTAAGAGATCATCGTTGATGAGACGAATGGACTTTCTCTGGATACGATCAGGGACACTGAGAGAGGATGGCGAAGCTACACCCCAAAATTTATGGCAAACATATCCCTAGGGAGCGAAATTTTGGTTTGTAAAGGACAGAAGTAGTAGCTGTTGTGGGGGAAGTAGTTCCTTGTGCGGACTAAGAAGCCCATTCTAGAGCATTAGTAGCGATAGAATGATATGGAGTTCCAGGACAGGTTGTTGCTGATTCCATACCAAGGATATTAAGAGAAGTAGACTGAGGGAGGATATGGTCAGCCATGATAATGCTGGTGCATCAGAAACACGCCGGCCAGAAACAGCAAGTCTGAGTTTGTAGATTGGTGAAGGTAACAGATTAGCAGTGCCCCAGTTCAAACTGATGAAGATCATTGTTCAGCTGATTGGCAAAGAGGGAACGGTTGTACCAAAATCGTTCCGCTTCCGGGGGCGAGGAAAGCACAGAGCGTGGGGAAGGGTAGAATCATCAGCACAAGAGGTGAATACTATAGGAGGTAGAGCTAAGAGATCTTGAGAAAAATGAGAAACAGTGTAGGATAGGGAAAACAAAACCTTGAGGAACACCAGCATGATACGGAAGGTCCGGATGAGAGAGACCATCAACCCTAACAGAGCTAGAGCGACCGTAAGAAAACGGCAGTCAAAGAGGTTAGAAGGGGGTGAAACAATGAAGTTAATTTGGCCAAGGAGGAGTACGGCGTGCCAAACACGGTCAAAAGCCTCTAGAGATTATCACGGGCAATAGCCTAATTTCACACCCGAAAAACTCAATGGCTGGGCCCACTGATGGGTGACAAAAGATAGTAGGTCCCCAGTAGATCGGCCATGCCGGTAACAAGAAACTGGTGGCACTGATGAGAGAGTGAAACTCAAGAAAGTTCAAAAAAGCTGGGTTAATTGTTTCCAAACTTTGGGAGGACCGGAGGTGAGGCAATCGCTAGAGGCTGTAAATGGCCGGGGTTGGATTTGTCCACCTTTTTAGGGATGGGGCAGACATGAGAGATGTTCCACACAGAAGGGAGCATCCAAAGAACAAAGGCGGTAAAGCGTGCGAAGGATAGGCGCACAGTTCGGGGGCACACTTCAGGAGGACAAGGAGGAATGCCATCAGGACAGATGCTTTATAATGTCAACATTGAGTGTTTTGGCGGACCCTGCGAGTAGTGAAAACAACATCCAAGTAGTTCACAAAAGCTGGCAAAAGATGGTGGGAGGATGAGCATCTGTGTTCATAGTGGAATTAGAGGAAGAGACTAGCTCGGCAAAAGTATTGGCTTTAGAGGTGGCATCACTAGCCAAAGAGCCATCAGGCTTGACCAGCGGAGGGATTGGAAGTACAGAAGTTTGGGACACCAGATTTGGCCAGCGACACCAAAATGAACGGACTACCAGAAGGGGCCGGATGAAAGTTATAGCCATACGTGAAATGAAAGAATTTTTTGCCTCATCGATAGTCCAGAAGCAAACATTAAGAGCAGTAAATAGGCTGACGGGAACAGGTGAAGGTGAAGATAACCAAGCACGAAAAAGTCGACTCTTCTCCTGGACGGCAGTAGTACATTGTGGTGAACCTATGAAGTGATGAAGAGGGACGCCTGATTTACAAAGGGTAGGGAATAAAAGTTTTCATTCCTTAAAAGAATAATTTCCGAAATAGCAGAAGCAGAGGTAGAGGGGTCATCTGAGAAGGTAGTTCATACCAGGAAGACTGAAAAAATCACCGAAGACCAAACCAGTAAGCTTTGGAGTAGTTCCATAGTTTCTGCCTTTGGGGGGGGGCTGAATATAGGATGTAGATTGATGAGGACAGGGTAATGAGGCAATGGTCAAAGGAGCCAATAGGGGCAGAGACAGCTGCTGGACTGTAAAAATAAAAGGGGCGGAGTAGTGAGAAAGAGATCCAACAAGTAGCAGAGTCCGAGGCCCTATCTGGGATACGGGTGGAGAATTGATGAGATGGGTGAGACCTTGTAATAGCAAGGACTCAGATTCGACACCAGCTCTATCAGAGCGTAGGTGTATGAGCCCATCTGGTTATGCACGTGAAATCACCCCAAGTATAGCAATTTCACAGTCGTTACATCGTTGAATTAGTAATTCAAAGCAGAGGTGGATGCGGCGAATAGAGCCTCGTGAGTATTACAATTGGCTCGAGGAGCGAAAGGTAAACAACAACCGAACACTCAGTCTCAAAGAGGAAGAGAGATTTGAGCCAGAGAAGTTGAAAGTCATCAAACCGAGATCAAATTCAGATAGGCGGCTGACAGGGATGCTGGAGGGACAAAGGGCACCTCAGCTAAAAGAAAACAATCTGAAAGAATATAGTGGGACACTGGAGTGTGTTAAATCAAGAGGTGATGTAATCTGTGTTTCAGTTATTAAAAAGAGTAGATGAGGACGCTGGGCTATGAGGAGTTGGTGGACATGGTTGAGATTGCGGGGGAGACCGAGTTTTCGCGATAAGGAGAAAGAAAAAAGAGAAACCAGATGTCACCGTGAGGGGCTTCAGTAGGTGTCGTATGAGAAACTGAAATAACCCTGATAAGGTAGTAAGAGGAGGACAAAGGAAGGGCAAGGTGGCAAAAAACCCATAGGCTTCGACAAGACACCAACAATGACTAATTCGGAGAGCACGGACGTCGAGTGGGCACCCTGACACCGACATAGGGGAAACCTAGTCGCGAACTAGCAGAGGGGGGTGCTCGGGATTTTTTGCCAGAGGACAAGGCAGCCTCCCCAGGCGCTACACCGGGGTTCGGGCCTCCGCACTATCTGACGGCAGGCCTGCAGGCATGACTACACCTGTATCATCATGCCCGCAAGGAAAAAAAGAACCATGGTTATCAAGGCGAAACCGGGGTAAACCCAGACCTTCCAGGGGCCTCAGAAGAACCGGCAACCGCCCCCGAGAGCGTGGACTGATGCAAAGGTACAGCAAAAGAGGGCATGAAAACGCATAGAACATCACTAAAGGCACCCATAGTCATGTGCCAACTGCCTGCTCAGCCTTATGACACTACAGGTTCTAGCGAACTGTGCATGCCTGTACTGTGCAAAATTTGAATTGGGGGACTATAATATGCAGATCAAAGCTTTATGCAGCACGTGATCCGCACTCAGCTTGCAGGATGGGAGGTACGAGGAGAGCTATAGCGGTGTTGCACACGCACATGCGACAAAACATCCCACAATGTCACAAAACGATTTTGAATCATAAAACGATGGAATGAAATGTACGGAATTAAAATCTAAATAGGAATATATTCACGATATTTTTCACAAGCAATGAGGTGAAGAAGGTTGCGACAAAAGCAGGATTTAGTGGAAATGTCATGTCAAAATTGGTTGTACAAAGGGATATGTCTTCAACAAGCGATAGCCCCCAGTGCTCTCGCTGGTTGCGCGATCAGTGTTTCCATCTAATAGTCACCATTCAAACATACAAGGATTCAATGTGTTGCTGTAAAGATTTTGGTATTATAGCATTTAAAACCCTATTAATCAGTGATCAGTTTCAAATTTCGTAAGGACTGATAATGACATGTACTACTGAAGAGTGTACGAAGTAAAGTTTTGTGGAAAATGGACTAAGACGCCTGAAGTATGCAAATGAGGGACACAATATCAACTTCCTATGACGCATTTGCTGATTTTCAATATCTCAGGATCACACTTAATACATGGGAATTCAACAAAACTTGAACATTTTTGGGGGGGGGGGGGGGGGGTGGGGGGGGGGGTATGAATGAACAATTTCTACCACTGCATAACCCACCAGTGACTTGAGTCCAAGTTATGGTTACATTTTGGGGGAATAACCTAAGGGTGACCATACCAATCAAGCTTCAGAAATCAAACCAACTGTGAAATTTGGGAAACACCATCGAAATAGACACCAATGAATGAACTCCAGTGGTCTACCCTATTTGAATATTACAATTTTATATATGTTAATAAAGCGTGCTTCTTCACAGAATGAGTGGTGATGGGAATGAAAAAAAAATGTGATGTTTTTTAAACCGTGAATTTCGCATAAATTATGAAATTAGCGAACCATTAGATATTGCCTGAAATCTATCCGTACATTACTTCATATCCCGAATCTATGTGCCAAAACCAAAGTACACCTAGCACATACGGTTCATCGGTAAATCTCTAACAGCCCTGAAACAATAGATTACCAAATAGGGCTAATACCTTATAACTAGACACCGCATGGCTGGTAAACCACTCAAATGTATATCCCCACTTTGCCAATCACCAGTCTATTTTTTTTGCCCGTTAACTCCTGAAATAAGAACATTTATTCAAGACTCAACCTTCAACAACATGACCAACCGACAGAGGTCATTGAGGTCAGAGGTCAAGACACCATGCAGGGGTCAACAATATATCACAATGGTAACCTTCCAGCCTTCACAGATATTCAATTCTCCGATTATGGCGGGAAAACAGTTTTTGACCACTGAGTGAAATTGAAGGACCTTAATGACATGGCAGTTTTATAAAAATTGTAACTCTCCATGTGATACATCCACTCATGGGAGCATTTTGCATTCAGTTGAACATGCCCAGTGCTTAATGCCAAAAAAGATTAAAATCCAGTTTGACCCTACGTGACCCTTTAATGGACCTGCGATGACCTGGCGGTTTTTATCAAATGGTTACTAGCCATGTGAGCATCCAACTCTAGAAGCATATTGCAGTACAATGAACTGCTAATGTTATTGCGAAAAAAGCTATTAAATTAAAATTTTGACCCCTGTTAACTACCAAAGTATGCGTTCGATCGAAGCAGGAGTTGGGTTCCTCATAAAGCACACAAAGGTCTATACATATCCCAAAAGACCAGTTCTATTTTTTTGGGCCCGTAACTCCCTTAAATAGACATTTTCAGGACTCAACATTTAACCACATGACCACCTACAGAGGTCAAAATTCAGGGCAGAGGTGACACACATGCAAGGTCAACAATTATATCACAATGGGGAACCTTCGCAGCTTCACAGGATATTCAATTCTCGATTATGGCCAGAGAAACAGTTGTGAACCCTAAGTGACCTTGAATGACCTTTAATGCAGGCAGTTTTATGAAAATTGTAACTATCAATGTGGACATTCCACTCATAGGGCATTTTGCATTCTGATGAACATGCGCCGTGCTATTGCCAAAAAAAAGTACCTAAAATCAGTTTTTGACCCATACGTGACCTTTGATGACTCCAATGACCTGGCGGTTTTTATAAAAATTGTTACTCTCAATTGTAATGCATCCACTCCTAGACAGCATTGCATTCCAATGAACACGCCTCTAATGTTATTGCGAAAAGCTATTAAATTAAACTTTGACCCCTGGAACTACCAAGTAAGTGTCGATCGAAGGGGATGTGGTCCCCTCCATAAAGCACCCAAAGGTCTATCAAATATCCAAAAAATAACAGTTTCTATTTTTTTTGCCCGTAAATCCTTAAATAAAGCACATTTATTCACGAACTCAACTTTAACCACATGACACCCGGACGAGGTCCAAATTGAGGTCGAGGTCACACACATGCAGTCAACAATTATATCACAATGGTGAACCTTCAAGCCTTCACCGATATTCAATTCTCCGAATTTAGCCAAAAAACAGTTTTTGACCCGTAGGACCTTGGATGACCTCAATACATGGACAGTTTTATGAAAATTGTACTCTCCAGGATACATCCAAGTCCAGGAGCATTTGTATCTGATGAACACGGCCAGGGCTATTGCCGGATAAGTACCAAAACAGTTTTTGACATCAAAATTGACCTTAATGACCCTCGGATGACATTGACATTTTATAAAAAATGTAACCTAGAGGGTACACTCGTCGAACTATAAAACCACATTCAGGAAAGGTCACTGGAAGTGTTGCAGGAACACATTACTAGTTGGCAGTTATATGCCAGAAGTGACCTTGAAGGACCTTTGAGACTGATGGTTTTATTTGGAAAAATTGTTCTCCACCATGACGTACACCATGTCCTGAAATTTCAACATGCCAAGCACTGTCAGTGTAAGTTGTCTCAAAAAATTAGTTTTTCCCCATAAAGGACCTTGATGACCTTTGATGACAGCAGTTTTCTGAAAAAGTTACTCTCGATGAGAGCACGCATTCCTACAAGCATAATGTCTCCCAAAGTTAACTGCCGAATGCTATTGCCAAAAGGTATCAAAACCAAACCTTTGGACCCTCGAACTGGGAACGCGGCCCGATTGAGCAGAGTTGGTTCGTCTATCAGCACACAGAGCTCTGCCAGATATCACAATTTTTACCAGAAATTGACAGTTGTAATTTTCGTCTGCCCTGTAACTCGAAAAATAAGACATTCATTCAAACATTTGACTTTGACCTCATATTCAGGGGTCGTTAGTTGAACCTGCGATTCTAAAATCACCATGACCAAATCACTTACGAACATTAACTGAAATTAATTTCAAATTGAAAACTTTGACCTCTGTATCTTCACACACAGAAGTCACAGGGTTCAAAAATTATGGGTTCATTTCGATAGGAAGGTACTTTGAGATCCGAAAATGCCACGAACTTTGATCGGCCAAAAAACATGGACAAGGTCAACATTGAGGTCAAGGCACACAGATGGAGTCAACGAGTGAATTCACAATGGTGCACCTCCCAACCTCGCAAGACATTTGGTCCCAAGTGTGGCCAAAAAAACCAGTTTTGGACCCCGCCGAATTGACCTTGATGACCCTATTGTACACTGTGAAAAAATCTACAGTTCATACCTCATATCCCGCATCTAGTGCCAAACCAATTCACCATAGCACCTAGGGGTCATCCGTACTTTGCTCAGAGCCTTAAACAATAAAATTATATAAATAGGCTAATTACATTACTTAATTAGTGACTTGCGAGCCCAAAATCTAATCAGAGCGGGTTAACCAACCCCGATGCTACATGAAAATTTCGTCGCAATTGAATTGCCGTTCGAAAGTATCCGGCTCACGAGGAGTGCGAACACACACACACACAACACAACACACACACAAAACACACAACACACACACAAACACAAGCACACACACAACATACACACACACACACGCCATAGTGACCACTAGTCTCCTCCAGAATGTCTTTGGCGAGGACAATAAAGTGGCCGCCATGACATCTGGCTTTGTGACAGGCTTGCAGCAACACACAAATATGAAGAGAAAGCGACCACACAATGAATTGTTGAAGGTAATTTTGAGTCAGATCTTGGAAACAAAATAAATGACAAGAAGTATTGGACGATGAGGAATATTCGTACATCGTTTATTGTTGTATTCTCTACAAAAGAACAGCTACTACACTACTAACCACTACACCAAAAATGCAAAACTCAGGGAAGCACCTAATTCTGTTCAATTTGTTATGTTCCTTGGAACGCGATCTGATCAGCTGGCAGGCTGGGAGGTACGAGAGCGCATCTAGGCAGGATGGGAGGTACGCGAGAGCATCTAGCGGTGTTGCACACACACAGGCCGAAAATCCCACGAGTACAAAAACGTTGAATCATAAAACGATGGAATGAAATGTATCGGAATAAAAATAAAATAGGACTCTATTCAAGATATTTTTTCACCAAGCAATGATGAAGAGGGCGACAAAACGCAGATTTCAGTGGAACAATGTCAATGTCAAAAGTGGTTGTACAAAGGGGATATGTCTTTCAATAAGGGGCGGCCATGTGACCTCTTCTTTTGGGACAGGCTTGCAGCAACAACACAAATGAAGAGAAAGCGACCACACAATGGAATTGTTGAAAGTTAATTTAGAGTCAGATTTTGGAACAAATACTGACAATGAATATGGGCCGATGATGAAATATTTGTTCAGTCGATTTTATTGTGCGTATTCTCTACAAAACGAACAGCCCCCTCTAACAATACTAAACCCACATACACAACATGCAAAAACTTAGGGAAGCCCTAAATCATGTTCAATTTCGTATGTTCCTTGGGACAGCTGTGTTCAGGGTGACCCCTTCTCCCCCCCCCCTGTTTTTCTCTCTTTTCTACGGGGAGTGTGAAGAGTATTATCTGGTTGTTTAGGTGCAGTCGAGTTAAATATATGCTTCATGATGAGGCCAAAATTTCATGATTTTAGCTTTGGACTGAAAAATGGAGGAGCGCTCAAAAATCCAAAGTACCATGAACTAGATTTACGGGTGCTCTTTTTGGGGAAAGTAGGCCCCCGCCGAAATGGAAAAAAAGTAGTTTAAGCCCTGATACTACTATAACATAGGAAACAAGAAATAATACTGTATAGTTCATGAGTGATCCAACCTGGCAGTAATTGGTTATTAATTACAAGCCCATTGAATTTGTGTATGTACCAGTATTTTCACGAAATTTGGATTGCCCGCCTCTAATGCTAGGAGGGCAATGAATTGCCCGCCTAGATAAATTTTGAGATAGTGTCTAGGAGGGCAATCAGTGCCCCCTGGCCAAATACTCCCGACCAGGCCTGTAACGGACCATACCTACTGAGTTCGGCGAAATTCTTACCGAGTTGGAAATTGGAATATGGAAATGGAAGATGAAAATGGTTCGAAAAGATGAAGTAAAGTAAAGAAACATGTCCCTTGCCTGTAGTTCCCCTTAAGTGTTCAGTGATATTATGGTTTTGGGGGTGTAGCTGATGCCGGAAAAACTTTAGGCGTTAGCCCAATAAACCTTTAACGCTCCATCGATTGACCTGAGGATTGGTACCATTTTCTTAGTTGTGACTTAGTGACTCTCAGGTGGGAATTACACTGATGTCGTGGGAGTCTATTTTGCAGGTTTTACATGAAAATAATGGGTTTATCCTATTACCACGAAACTTGGTGGGTGGACGAAAAAGTCGTTAGAGTCCTGAACACATGCAGTAATTTCAGTCACAGGAGGTTAAAGTTTGCATAAACCATGCAATTTTCCAACTTTGTAGGATTATTAAAACAAAACTTGAGGAATGTGGACTACAGTTGGTCCTGAACAACAGGTAGGGCATTTCAAAGTCACTGGAGGTCAAATGTGATTTCCCTAAACAAGGTCCACAAGGCTGTTTCTGCGCGGGGATTATATTACAAGTTGGCGTTTACCGCCTGCACATGTCTAAGTTTATTTGGTAGATATATTCAATTGGTGAGATTGCAGTGAATCTATGTACATTTGGTGCATCCGTATTGCAGTTAGAACTGTCAGGTGAAGTTTTGACATTGTGTTGTGAAAATATGTTGGGAACAGGGAAAGAGTAGTTACGATTGTATGTAATTGCGCTAACGCCTATAAAGTTTCCAGCAGCGGAGCCCGGGACGGCAGCGGCGGAGACGGCTACACACCCAAAACCATAAAAAACAAAGTTTGCGAGGTATCAGCAAGAGGGGAGTGAACGCAGAGTTCAACCTGTGCCGCTTTGTCAATGTGGTTGTAAAATGGAATTACATCTTGGTGTCGTGGAAGCCATGCAAAAACCTCCTTCAAGGTCATGACTTCCTCTGCTTTCAATGCTCCATCTCTGGAACATAGCCCACCATGATAAACAGCGAAGGCTATGCCTTCATGGAACGCATATTGAATCAAAAACCAAAATAAATACTTGTTGTGAGTTGAGAATTATCCAACTTTCTGTGATATTCTGTGAGGTAGAATGTCAACAAACAAAAAGCATGTGATGCACCCACAAACTAGACATGTGCTGCACTACGATGTACACGGCAGCACTGACGACACAGCGCATACTGTCATTCTTGATGTGTATATAGGTAATATTATCACGTTAATATTATCGCTCTCGCAGCCGCGGTTTGCCGGTCACTCTCTTAGGCGGTGGAATGCGCAGTGCTCGTATTCAGTGAGCTCCATCACTGAAATGTGCAGTGCACTACACAACAATACCTAGTAGCACATTTCGTTTAACGGTGAGCGACGACCACAAACTCCACCGCATACAGTTAACGTCCATGGAATTTTTCCATTGACACTGTGATTTAAGGATAGAGTGAATTTATTCACGATTGTCGATAGAATGATACTGCAGTTTAATTTGCGTGGGCCTACAATTCTATGAATGAATGACATGAATGTGATTAATAAGGTATATAATGGGTGAATAAAACAATTATATGTAGTTTATCAATGATGTATGGTGGCGGCTTTACGGCCTATTTTCGACCGTGGCTTGCCTTTTCGGGTTTTCTTGCTAAATAATCACAGTTAGTTAGACTTACTAGTAATTGCACTAGCAAGGAGTTTGTTGCGGCCAACCAGCGGTGCATGACGTATGGAAGAAAGAAAGTTTTACATACATGATATTTGTATTGCTGGTGATTATTTATTCGGGGTCTGATTGCACTGATGGGTTGGTCAATTTTCTGACAGTTTAACATTGGCTCTAATTTAGAATCAGTGCCGGAGAATGGACGTGTACACATTGCATTGCTTAAATGTTGCACAGAGTCAGAGTTTCTATCACAAGGTTAGGGTCAGTGAACACCTCTGTACTTCCGGGCACCGATCTAAATTCGTACCCAACTTTTTTAGTATAGGCCTAGGGCCTAGGCCTAGATTAACCATGTGCTCAACATTGGAGGTAAGAAAATCAATTTGGAGCAAAGAAAATGCATAATATATTTTTTTTTATTTAAAATCTATTGATGTCATTTTTGGGATCGAGGACGGATGTGGATTTTTGGGAGGGACTCGATTCCGGGACTCGGTCACAGGCCCTAATAATTAATGGCCTAGGCATAGGATGGGGCCTTGATAATTCATGAGATGAGTTTCTCTACACATAACGTATGCGCTTGGCAACATAAAATACTAGGCTAGGCTAGTCGCTATCAGAAGAAATTTTACTGTAGCATGCACTTCCCATTGAAGGTGACGAAGTCCGTCACCTCTTGCCTCCAAATCCTCCCTATGACTACACGCCTCTATAACCGTCAAAACATCCATTTCAAGAACATTCCAATCCACTACAATGTTAAAATTTCATTAGTATAAAGTTGATAATTACAAGCTAAATTTTGGACCGTAATAATTGGGGAGGAAGGAGGAAAATCAACACCTGTTTTTTCCCAGCCTGTCTTGTTTTGAAACAAAGTTTTGTAAACACAAGTATTGCCACTCAGGCCTCAGTTTGGCGATCCTATTAATTATTCATATTGGGCACATGCAGGACATTACTAATAGGACCGTTACAGGAAGTGTGACGTCACATGAAGGATCGTGATGAAACAAACAGGACCTTCCAATTAAAAGTGTACAGGGATCAGGGAAACACAGACAGACTCTATGAGAGTGTCATACATATTTCATTGTGCTTCGGATTTGTAGCGAGAGAGCTGTCAGGTGAAACATTTGAATATTTGAACTTGTAAAAGTGCTAAACCTATGAATACTAATCTTCGAAAAGGAAAATTCAATTATTTCAATTTACACCAAGTCGAATGGACCAATCAAATTCTACTCTATCTATGTAGGGAGAAAACAACTTTTCGCATGCATGCATGTACTGTACAGAAAAACTTCAAAACATGCGACAAGTGCAGTGTCACAACCCAACTCTCTACTTGGCTTGAACTGCCGAGCAGCGATTCACAGCTCGAAACAAAGTCCATTTCATAGGTTTTTTCTCATTATTTTGGACTGTTGAGAGGTGAGTTTTTCCTTAATCATGTTCACACAAACTGTGAATCTTTCCCAGCTAAACTGATAAAACGAGGTCAGAAATGGGTAGAATAGACTTCGACACCATTGACCATACCATTCTAATCGACCGCTTGCAAAGTTATGGTATACAAGGCACTGCACTTCAATGGTTCCATTCATATCTAACGTCAAGGAATCAACGAGTTGTTGTCCAGGACAACGTTTCAGAGCCCAGTGATATACTCTACGGAGTTCCACAGGGTTCTATACTTGGCCCATTCTGTTCATACTCTACACGAAGCCATTAGCTGATATATGCCGTGACATTGCATCCATGTTCATCTGTACGCGGACAACACACAGCTCTACCTGCCCTACGATGTCACCACCCCGCTGATGCCCGACGTGCTATCTCCCGCATGGAATCATGTCTCCTGGCAGTGAAATCCTGGATGACCAGTAATAAAAATCAAGCTGAACGAAGACCAGACTGAAGTTCTAAACATAACATCCAGGTACTATTCAACCTGGTACCAGGTACAATCACTTAAAGTTGGCAAACGTTACTGTAAATACATCTAGTCATGCTCGCAACCTCGGATTCGTTTTCGATGGTACCTTATCTATCAGTAACCACATCAGTGCACGTGCAAAAACAGCATATTTCCACCTACAATACTTCAATTAACAGGAATGATCCCGCAGTCTTCGAAATTGGTTTACATTTATTTACTGACAATGAAGCAAAATGGTTATTTTTGTACTAGAAATTTTTCACGAAAAGACATTTGTTAATGGGTATATTTAATGCTGAAACCACGATGTGCGCGGCCGCCTAAATTGACACTTACTACAAGCCCATCATACATTACGTGCATATAGATCCACGATAGCATGCTGTCACGATGTAGCCTATAAGTGGCTGATTAGGCACAAGTTACAACTTTAGTGTCGGTAATCACTGAATCCGATGACAGCCAACGTTTGTGCAGGTCTCGCCTATATGGTGCATTGCATATATCGTCAGTTTTGGCAGAGCGATCTAGCTGTTTCAAAAGTCAGAGACTTTTGACAGTGTTAGTCACATTTTTTAAAGATTTTGGGGAACTTATTTAAGACATACATTCTGTACGAATAATTTATTTTTGGCCAGTGGCATCGGCGGCCATAAACCCAGGGCACGACGGCAGTTTTGGCTGTCAGTTAGCCATGATTTTCAGGGGGCATGCGGCAATCATGAGGGCAAAAAAACCGACGGCTATTGCCGTCGGTTAATTCGAGCCCTGTATACTTAGAGTTGCTAAATGGTTTTCACAAAACCACACTTGTGATGAAGTTATTCAATTAAGGAGATTCCTGACTGATTCCGGGTAATATTTGTGAATTCGCTCACCTGCCAAAGACCAATAATCCCACAATATGGGAAATAATGAGTTCTGAACCTTTTTTTTTCTTCTTAACTACAATAATTGGTCTTTTGGGTAAATCAATTTAGATGCAAGCTTTTCAGAAATCTGAAGTTGAAACGGGAGTTGGCTGCTTAGTGCAGCGCTAGCATAAAAAACAGCCTAGGCCGGGAGTTGTGAACGCAGGCTTCAGTACAGTACTACAGGTACTAAAGCCTGTGACGTGAGCGCAGGCTAGGCTAGTCCTTGAACAGGACTGTGTGTTACAGCCGTACACTCACCTCCACATCACAGTCCTGGCCGGTGTGTACTAAAAAAAATTGCACACAGTACAGATAGCACATACATTACAGTGCAACTGTGCATACAACCAAAACATCATGTTTGAGTCAGATTTTGTGCTCTTTTAACAGAGAAAAATACTCCAAAACAGATTGATACAAAGCTTCACATTATTCGAAGGTGGATTAAGTTTCATGTAATATCCTTGTTTTGTGTTCGTAGGAGGCCCAGTACGCTAGCGTCCCTGGACCTTTACAGCGCTGTTATATAGCAGGGGCGGGGGCCACAGGGGGGGACCAGGGAGGGCGGCTGCCCCCCCTATGGGTTGAGGGTCGAAAAAATAAAATCGGACCGATGAGGGGGTTGTTTTAAGTAAACGTTTTGTTGGGGGTAGGGTGAAGTGTCAAAATAGTTATCCAACTTAAGTTATTTTCTAATCGTTCTCATCGAGACTCAAATCGAGACTCAAATGTTGCGGTAATATAGCGTTTGCAAAGTAGCGTATGTTCATGTTTGAGAACACTGTGATAATTATGAGCCACCGTTTGTTAATATTAGGTGAACGGACTCAATGTTAACTTGCAAACTTTGCAGTGACTTCCGGCCTTATGTGTGACCACGGGCATGCGTGATCACTCAGACCCATGCCGATTTATGCCATCAGATATCTTTTAATTGCTCAGTTTAGAATGTAAAACAGGGATTAGACTTATGAATATTTTGAAACTTTCGGAAGGTTGCCTTGGAGTTCGGAACTATATAAATTTGAAATTGTCATGACTAGAGTCTAGAAAGAATTTTACAGCATATCATTTGTTATTTCGGGAATCAGGGCCGTAGCGAGCAGGGGGTGTGGGGGGTGTCACACCCCCCCAATAATTTTGTCGCTGTCGGCAAAATTTTCGGTGTGTCGGCGAAAAAGGAGAAGGATAGGATGAAGAAAGGAGAGGAAAAGAGGAGAGGAGGAAAAGAAGATAGGGAAGGGGAAGGAAAGGGAAAGTGAGGGAGTGTAGGGGAAGACAGGGAATGGAAGAAATGGCTCTTCATCTAATTGGCCCATTCAGCGTCGTCAAGAGAATGGCACGTCAGCAAAAATTTGATAATGTCCACGGCTGTCGCCGCGGGGTATTGTAATCGGACGAGTGACCGAGTCTGTCGGCAATTCGGCAAAAGGGGCGTTTTTATATTTACATCTCATTTTCATGAGTTTGACAGTTCTTTGACAGTTGTTGTTTATTGTCCTATATTCCAGAGATAATACATTTTTTCAAGCCATTTTGCTTGAAAACAAGTTCCCAGAACTTAACAATGAACACAGTCGGTTAGGCGGGAATCATGCGAGCGGCATAGTTAAAAGCGAGATATAGAGGGCATCCCTCCACTTTTTTTTTTTTTTTGAGATCGAGAATTCGGGGCAGAATAAGTTAAAATCTGGTTAGAGGATATCCTGCAAAAGTGGGAAGATTGTCTGAAATTTAGTATGTCTGAAATTTGTACTAAATGGCCGAGAATTTGATCAATTGGCCCCAATTGAAGTGTCAAATTTTGCATGCTTCGCGCGCAGTGCGTGTTATGGGTCTGCTTCATACTCACAAGCTGCAGTGAAAATTGGGCATTGTTTAGGATTCGGACAGAACAAAATTTTAGCGTTCCAAATTTTTAAAGGGTCCGCGTTCGTGGGAGCGGGTGGTAAGAATTAAATTGAACGCCCAATATTTTTACTGAAAATATTGCAACCAGATTGCATCTGAGAACATTTCAATATTACAAATTTCCAAAGGGGGAGGGAGTTCCCCCATATCAGTCACCATTGCCAGATCCATCAAAAAACACAATCTCTACACCCCCCCAATTCTCAACCCATCGCTACGCCCCTGTCGTAATGGCCTCCTCACATTAGGGGCTTACACAGGCTCCTTGGTCTCACGTGCTGCTATGCTTGAGAAAAACAGAACAGAGGCTCAGACTGAGATTGTCTTCAATATGTTACGTTCATCTTGGACCGTCAAAATTGTGGTGAGTATGGATAGCTCTATAGATACAAATTGGTACCGGTAGCCGGCGGTAGGCCTTGATTGTCACTCTGAGTTCAATTCGAATAGCCGCGATGATTATTTACTAATATGATTACTCTTTCGCCCCACAGCGTCGCCGATGGCTAAAAGCGACGAAAGGAAAAATTATTGGAATTACAGAAAAATTAACTAACAACTGGTCATTTTGCTTTTATTTATTTACCACCATCTTTAGCATACAAACATGCAATAAAAAAAATAAGTAAGCCTGCCTACCTGTACAGAATGTAGTTACAGTTTCATTGGGTTTCTTTTTTGTCAGGTGTATCAAATGAAATATGACCTGCCTGGAAAGTGTCATGCATTTTAATTTTTTCCAGAAATTTATGGATTTTTGTCAAAAACTCGTTGACGTAGATACACCTACAAAGTGTATAAAATGGTGGCACCCGGCCACCATTTGCTCTAAGCAGTATTAATGACTCAAAAAATCGCAAGGGGAGGGGGACACCCCATCCCCCATGTCAGACATCCATGCCAAATCTGCCCCCCTATCATAAAATCCTGGCGCCCCTGGTGTATAGGATAGGGCAATGACTATAATATGGGGTTGGTGCAACAGCACTGTAAATGATTAGGGGAATGATCGATGACTAGGCTAGGCTAGCATAGTCACGTATCAGAAGAAATTTCACTGTAGCACACTTCTCATTGAAGGTGACGAAATCCGTCACCTCATGCCTCCAACTTCTCCCTTCAATAGACCATATCGCAAATAGCCGACCACAATGCATTGTGGGGTCGGATGTGTTACGCTCATAACTTTCGTGGCGCGAAATCCATATATGCAAGCAATGTGTACTGTACATACGTACATCAAAACAGCAACAAAAGTTTACTCCTCTTGTAGCCGGATCGGAGTTTTTATCAGCGATATTCAGCTGAATTCACCAAGTTGAATAATAATTCGACATGCCGGGCCGGGGTCGTGATGTCTGCGCAGTGTTCTGGTCTGCGCAAAAGCATCTATCATCCAGAAAGGTTGGTAATTAGTTAGCAAGTTGTGATTGTATGTCGAAACACATAAACTGGAGCCAGACCCAGTACTGTTTGGGTATAGCCTTGTTAAGCCTCGCTAAGTAAACGCTACTAAACTTTAGTTGAAAATGAGTTGTAACAGTAGGGAGGCATAGGGATAATTCCAAACTGAATTTTATTTTGTTTAACTATGTCCCACATGTAGGAAATTGGCTACACATGGAAGATTAATCAAAATTGAAACGTAGACCAAAGAACATTCTGAGGGCCCATGAAAATTAAAATCTTCTAGGAACATTCTCTAGCAAAATGACATTCTCCTTGTATTAAAGTTACAAAATGACCTTTGAAAAAGCAATGTCACACACAAAAGCAAGCACACTGGATACTCAAATTTACTTAACCACAGGATCAGGTGAGCTACATGTAGTCTACAGTACAGGTACAGGTAGATACAGTAGTAAACTAGTATGGGAATTGTGATGAACAAACTACAAACTCATCACAACTAGCAAAGTCTGCGGTGGAAATTCCAAATGCACTATGATGGTCAATTGAATCTGGTCACGGTTCCAGTGAAATGAACAATTGGTATGATTTTTTTCTGATATATTTGAAGACATACTTCTGGTATATATAAATATTTATATTATATAATAAATAAATATTTTGAATTAAAATTGCAGCATTACTGATATTTGGTAAATATATGTAAAAAGGAAGAGGGGAAAATTATATGCCCATATGTTTCAGCCTTTCAGGAACACTAGCCGATATGAACTAGAATATATAAAGTTAGATTGCAATGAAAATGAAGTGACGTATCTGGCAAACATGTGCCCCGTATTATATATGCAGCATTTTATTCAGACATTGTGATCACTAGCAGTCACACTATGATTTCTCTCTCTCCAGGAATGTTGTCAAAGAGCATGTAAAACATCTCAAGTTTCATCGGTGCCCGAAACGTTAATACCGGCTATGGACGAGGCTCTTGGGCTGGAAAAACTGGAAAGCTACCAAGAATACAGCAGTGTGCAGCAATCACTTCAAGTATGCTGAACCTTTCCCAGTGGACCCACATCCTACACTATACTTGAGAGGTGAGATTGAGTATATTTATATAAATTTGGGCTGATCCCCTGATCACAGGCACCATCAATTCACATGTTTAATTTTTTGTTGTTGTTATTGGAAAATCTGAAGAAGAAAGCCGCCCTCCGGCATGTGTGTCATTTGTCCACTGTACTCCACTCAACTGAAAGTGTGTCATATGCCAATTACTTGTAAGGTTAGGTGACCTATTCTGAAATTTGAATAACAGGGACAATCACATGAAAAAAATTGGAAAGTCTTTCATATCATTTCTCATCAGGCTATAACGAAGACTAAGTCACCGAAAAACCCTCCAGAGGCCCACCAGAAACAGGGAAACGGATGATGACCCCTCGCCCATTGTGTCCAAAGGATCAAAGCAGGTCAGTGTTTACACTAGGTTTTGAAATGTGGGGGGAATCCTCCCTACAAATCAACGAATCTTGGTACCATGCATACTGCCGAACATTGCCATAGATGGCCAGTTTTTAACAATAGGGAGGGTGTGGTGCTAAGGGGTTTTCAGCCTCCCTTTTGGCCCAAGTGTGTCTCCCTGACTCCCTCAAACTTGACCTAAAACAAAAATGTGACCATTTGAAGACACCTTGCAGTGTTATGATGTCTGACACAAAATAATATGAGTATGCATACATTGTGCCTGACGTACCAAGATTGTGACTGATTGGAAAACAGTGCAAAATTTGTGATTCCTATTATGGAAATCATTGCGGAATTTCCCGCATATAAATTATTTTTGTGTGGGATTTTTGAGTTTGTGTGCACAGATCCGGCACAATCCAGCACTTTAGCATAAACACTTGTTGTAAAGCAGGGTTTCCCAATCTTTTCCAACTGGAGTACCATTCCACATTGTCGTGGTGCCACTGAGTACCACTGTATTTTACTATCTAAGCAGAGCGCCACCATAGGTTGGTGAGGAGCGTACCCAGAATTTTTTGGCCCCCGAAAGGCTCCCAGATGCCAGATTGCATCCAGGAACATTTTTCTGCTTTGAAAACTGTCTCTTAATTGGCATTTCTTGTTCTGAAATTTTGTATGATCCGAAACCTTCTATCAGAAAAATATTTTTCCAGCTCCAGTTGGTGAGAGGGATATTCTTGATGACCACACATCGCCGAACAGGCAGCGCCAGATTGTGAGACGAGGGGACCGGGTCCAGTGAGGGGGTATCTTCCTCCCTTTGTCATTTTTCGAATAATTAGGTACCCTCACATGCAATCTGGTGCAATTTAGCATCATTAGAAGTCAAATTTCGTGCAAGATGCATGAGGGAGAATAAAATAGAATGCAAAAGAAAAATGGAGCACACTGTGTACCAACCCGCGTACCACCATGAAAGTCCAAATGTACCACTGGTGGTACGCGTACCATCATAATAAACTATAAACAATAACATTAAGGCATGTAGGAAATATTTCACTGTTGAGCAAATTTCTCACTCAGATGATTTGATCAAGTTGTACACTGGACTACCCTCCTATGCACTCTTCCAATGGGTACTCTCTGAGGTGAACCCATACACGGGGCATGAAATATCACGAAGGTACCAGCTCAAGTAAATCCAAACAATATGAAATACATGGACAGGACCAGCCTGGTAAAAAACGTGCCTAACTGTGGAAGATGAACTGCTCACGACATTAATGAAACTCAGAATTAACCTGAACCAAAGAGATTTGTCCATCAGATTTGGAGTGACACAAAGTACTGTGTCACAAATCATTTCAACATAGGTTCCATTTCTGGCCCATGAGCTAAGGCCTCTTATTTACTGGCAAGTAGAAAACAAGTTTATAAGTATTACCCTTCATGCTTTCAGGCTTATAACGGATGTGTCCGGTGCATCATTGATTGCACGGAAATCAAAATCCACAGACCTTCCCTAGCTATTACAAATAATCAAGTGTATAGTCAGTATAAATCATCCCCAACACTAAAATTCCTAGTTGGCTTTACCCCTGGTGGAACTATTTCTTACATTTCTAAGCCAGTTGGTGGTTCCGCATCAGACAAACAAGTTGTCAAGATGACAGACATGACTGATCTTTAGGAAGAAGGCAATATTCTGCTGGCAGACAGAGGTTTCAATATACAGGAATTATTACTACAGAAACAGGTTACACTCTTCATACCACCCTTCACCCGAACCTCAACTAGTACTAATCAATCACAGAGGATGAAAATCATCGTACTAACTTGTTGCAATTCCCGAAACAACCAACATGTGGAACGAGCAATCGGCCGTCTAAAGGAATTCACGTTACTGGGCAGGGACCAATCTCACTGAACATGATTGATATGATGGAGTCTGCATTAGTTGTTTGTGCAACAATTGTAAATTTACAGCCTATCCTTGTACCCCACCTCTCGATCATAATTACCTAGTGTTATAGTTGGGACCAGATAGATAGATCAGTTTCCACCTGGAGTCCCTCTATAATTGCTTATGGCGGTTCGGGACCAGGCAATTCAATAAAAACTTTAGACGGAAACCAGCGATACATAAACGTTTGCTAAAAACACAAACGCAAACACTGTCTCTTCTTACCTCTACATGAACTGCACTTCCATGAAGCTTTCCGCTTCTTCAGAAAGCTTTCCTCTCCTGTGAGACCATTGCAAGCAAAGTGGCTCCATCGGTCACACTCATCACATGCAATGCTCTGAAGAGCAACAGAATTAGGATTTAGGATGCAGTCATGATTACAAATAATGCAAGAAAGGCCACATGAACAGTTTGTGATGACTTATCTATTACGCTGGAGCATATCTTAATTTGTTTTTGGCTGCCCGCATTCTTTATTACTCTGTTCTGTACCTTCCTGCCTAATATATTTCGGGGATTACACCTGAAAGAAAAATATTCCAATTTAGGCAAAACTCCAGCAACAAGCAACCTATCCTTGGTTATTCTTTCTACTGGAGATTGCCATTATCTGAGACTGAGCGTACGAACAACAAAGTCACACCAATCAAAACCAGTAACCCACAGTTGAAATTGAATTTGGAAATAATATTCATGATTTCTGTCTAATTGAATGATTCCATTTGAGAGAGTGAGGCAGCTGTCCTTCTGTGTGCCATAGTTGATTTATTGACATTCTACGACATTTATATGGGTTCTTAACTTGGACCAACCCTTTCCCACATTGCTGACAGCTGACCACACCATCTGGTGAGGCAGCAATGTACGAATGGGTGATACTTACCCATAAACCAGTACGTTCACAGAAAATAGTTTTATGATTCTTTACAAGTTTGTGATTAGCTAGGTAATGTTTAATAGAAACGTTCTCCATGGTTTTACCCCATTCTAACGATGGTGCAGTTGGAACACCATAGTAAATCATAACCTCAGCCAGTGATGTGTGGGATTTATGGTTTAAAATTGTGGACGTCCCGTCGACACTATCACTGCAAAGTTTGGCATTACTTGAAGTTAACGGACCAACTCTGTGATCTTGCCAAACCTTGGAAGCTGACTGTTCTACAGTGTCCATAATAATTTGCCTTCTCTGATTGTCTGTGATGTTAAGATTAGATAGAACTTGCTCATTGAAATTAGAATAGGAGGGATCGGAATATGAAACTGCCTCAGTAACTGTTAGGGGTGGAGTTGGTCGTCTCGACTTCTCTTTGAAGAGCAACCTCCTCAATGCAAGGCGTCTGCCTATGTTGATCTGGGGAACGATCAACTTACTTTAATAATCCACACTCACCATTAGTGATATCGGCCAACTTATCAAGATTAAATGACCTCACAGACTTGGAATTACGATTGATGAAAGAACGTGAATCTGTATGTGAACGATATAATTTTCAGGAACTGTCTGATTTTCAGCATTATTTTTAATTTTTAAAATCTGTAAATTCTCTGCAAGTACAGGTTTATTTTTAGTAGTGTTGCATGGTATGCCCCATCGGACCTTCTGGGAAGTACACGCCCTGTCAGCCCTTCTCGACTGTGTCCACAGCAGCAAACAGAACAGTTGCAATATGCTTACAACCGGATTGTGGACCCTGTTGAAAAATTGAAATGAAATGACCATTGATAAAATTATTTCAAGTATGCTGCATAGGTTTGTTATTGCTGGAGAGTATCACAGCTCTAGTGGCAGATCGGAAGATTTTGATGAGTTTTTCTTAATGATACTATGGGTGCTTTTTTTAATGTATTAGTGTTAGCTTGTATGTATGGGTATAAACATACCACCTATGGTAAGACAATGCCCATATTTGGAAACTAACAGATGATTACAGATCTACAGACTAAACTAAAAAAACGCACCCAACATAACATGACACATTGTAGTCATGCATGTTAATCTGTTTCTGTATGTCTGCATTGTCATATAATGATTGCTGGCCTACTGTATGTGAATGTCAGTTAAGGAGTTGCCAAACCTACCATGCTGGCTGGGAGGGGGACCTGCCAAAAAAATTGGATCATACATGTAGCATTAATATTTAGTATTTATATACTTGAGTTGCCGGCACAGTTGGAAGAGTATTGGCTCTTCATGCAAGAGATCAGAGATGACCTCTGGTCAGCATGTATATCATCTATGTGGGGAGATAGTTTTTTGTATATAAGCTCTCAAATCATGGCATCCAGTATTCCAGTATACTGTGGATGCACCTATGGCTTAGGCATGCTTACCCAACAATACAGCTACATTCCGCTGTAATCACAGCTCCATTAGTCTTGTTGAGAACTACCCACGGATGATAGGGAGGTTTACTGGACTTTGTCTGGGGCATCACCTGTGAGAGTAAATTAGGAATACTTGCTTATTGTATTAACATGGATATTGGAGGGTCAACAGTGCACAACTTTGAGGTCTCTTGCTGAACTTCATCTCAACAAATTGTGATCAGAAAATGTACTAAAGGCAATCTCCTGAAAGTTCTCTCCTTTGAAAATTTCCTCAACGTAGCAATAGAGTCTGTTTCATACTGATCACATGTTATAACATAGCCTACGTTTACCAGTTGTACAATATGATAACAATTTGATCCTACCTAAAGGATGGAAAGCCCATGTCACATGTAAACATTCTCTTGAATTCTAATCAGTCAACAGTTCTATTGTTCAAGTTTATTGGATAGTCTATCGCTAACGTTACGCTCCGCATTTTATCGTCACCATTCCGATGTGATTGACACTGTTGTGGTTGTGTGTGAGGGATGAATTTTATCATTATTGTTACAGTGTGACCATGCCTTAACTCTTCAAATGTCTTTTTGTAGCAATGAACTGCATACAACATACCTTCGCTCTGACGGAACAATAGTTGATGTTCGGGCTGATTCCATTCAGCTCTAGTTGCTTCACATGGTTTGATAGATACAGCTCCTTGCCTAATCCAAGTGTCTTGGCCCCAGTGCACCCAAGTTTTCGGCCAACTGTGAAGAAATGAAAATTAAGAATTAGGAGATTTTGGCAAGAGTACAGTATAGAGAACTGAAGAGATCTGTGAAATAAATTGTTATGATCCAGTAGGCAGAACTCTATACTCTGTTGTTCTTCTCGTTTTGGATGTTTGTTTGAGCATCCTTGAGCATCGCCGATAGGGAAACATGGTTGCAATATGCATTTGTTTAATTCATTCAGTTTTTCCGATTCCTGAGCTTGTGCAATGCAAGCTCCATTCACATGACAGCATAAACTCATTTTATGGAGATATTGTCATATGTGAACCATCATATCTGCCATGTAAACTCTCCCTAATATAATATAAACTATTTAACACTTGATCCAGAAGGGGAAAACAGGATTAGCATGGGCTTTTAAAAGAAAAACGGACACAGACACTGGCCAAAATATGAAACAACAACCAACAGCTTTTGTTAACAACAATTGCTCTAATGCAAAATCGGAGATATACAGTAGCATACTGTATAGTAGACCATCCCGAATTAACTGTTCGAGCCTCTTCTATTAGCCTTTCCATGGTGACAGTTATGATGATAAATCATATTGTGTCAAAGGTCGAAGAGGTACGCTTACTACGCTGACCGATCGAAGTTGCACACACAACCGTTTTTTGGAACACCCATGAGGGAAACTAGATCTTACCCGTGTGCTAAAAACTTTAACAGAGATTCCGTTAATGATCAACAAAAGCCAGAGGCTCTTTGCATTAGGGTGCTCTATCAAGTCATTCGTATAATAAGAATCAATAACATCTTATTGACAGATATACGTACCTACGTGACTGGCCTGGCTTCAGGGAGTAATGGCATAACTGCACAGGCATGCCTGGACAACTTAGAGAAGTCCAGCTCACTTGTATTTAATTGTAGAAATAGTAGGCCTACCCCCCAGCTATCACAAGAAAACTGGCCTTATTTTTCTCCATCACATCCCCTGAACATTGATACAGGAGGATGAAGAGATAACATGCTCTCTGACATGTTACTTATTCAAGTTCACTGTCGCCTAGGCCTAATGCTATGATACCTGTGTTTGTGTTACCTTCATAAAGGGCATACATTTCGCTTGGTCTCACTGCTAACCCAGTGTCGATTTAAGGAACCACTCCATTCTTTAGCTTAGGTCTATCGCAGGAAATTGGGCTGGAGTAAAGTACGTACCAGTGAACAGGTAGTAGGTACCGTTCCGTCTGTGAACGGGATAAGTCAGGCAAGTTGGTGGGCGATGTTTCCAAACCGGAGAGAGTTTCTGGGCGAGGGAGCTGGACAAGTCCGCCATCTAGAACCAACTTTGTAGACCTCGACTCTTTAACTTGTTGGGCAGCCTCGTCATCAGTGCATCGGGCCTTGGCGGCCTAATTTTTGCGCCCAGAAACATCTCTCCGCCAAGTCCGGGTGATTTTCTTTCCCGTCAGAAAGGCACACCTCTACTTCGCAGAAATTCTCAAACTATTAGTCTGATTGAGAAAATAACTAGCTTGCCTCTGTTCCATTGCGAATTGTAAATTCGAACGTTGTATTGTATGTAAACACGGAAACAGCTGACTGTGGAATGTATAGAATCTCGATCACCAAGGCAAACAAGTGGTAGTATAGTCACTAATATATCACCTAATACCGCCACGACTTGTTTACGTGTTGCCGTAACACATTTATCCCGACATGAATCTAGGGAAGCGCCCTCTATGTATTTGCGATCTAGGTCTATTACACAGGCCCCTCTATAACTTTTCAAAACTACACTCAAGAACGTTCCATCCATCTAGCAATGTTAAATGTCATTACTTCAAGGTTGATACTTACAAGCTTAATTTTGACTGTAATAATTGGGGAAAATCACACCTAGTTTTTCCCCAGCCTGTCGTGTTTTAAAATCTACTTTTAGTAACTTTTGTTAACTGTGCTTTCACATCTCAAAAGCATTCTTCCTAAATGAAAACCAGATTTCTCTAAATGGGCTCATTTTTCCTGGAATTTCCGATTATACTCACAAACCTACGAAAATCAACACACTGGGAGATAATTTCATTTTCCGAAATTTCCAGAATGGGCAGTTGGGGGGGGCACCAGATTTCCTGAATCTGGGGTGGAGTGGAAACACTGCTTGTGAATAAAAACACTTGATCACCAGTGAGAGCCTTTTATTGACTTTCCTGAGTAGAATTTTGGGTATTATTTGGTAATTCTCATCTGTCAAAGACGAATATGGGGAATTAATGAGTTCTAAACCATTTCTCAACTCACCTTTGGTCCGTTTTGGTATATTGATTGAGATACAAGCTTGTCAGAAACAAAAGTGAAACAAGGAAGTGGCGATTAGCGCTGTTAAAGCCTGTTAAGCGCTTAGCCTAAAAACAGCCTAGGGGCCTAGGCCCCGAGTTGTGAAAGCAGGCTTTAGTACAGGTACTAATGCCGCGTTCTTTCGGACCTCGTATATACCGTATATACCACGTAGAGCGGACAAAAACCGAGGGGGCTTGTTATTGCGTCACATAACCCTCGAGACGTACGGTTTGTATTCACTCCAGTGGCGGCGGAAGCCTACAAATTTAGGGGGGGGACGCAGACCAAACATTGGATGAATTGATGTATGTTATATCTGAGCGAAGCGCCACCATGGTTTGGCGCGGAGCGGGAAGGAAAATTTTGGTTTTACGAACCTCCCAGATGGCCGGAAACGAAACTTCCGAGCGTTGGGAGCCCCATTGTAACCAGTATAAAAAGTGGGGTCATGTCTGCCAAATGGTAGTTATTATAAAATGGATGTATGAGGAATGATAATGCATATCAGATGGGTTGGAGACAGCAAATTTCCGCTGAGAGAGGGCCCGGGGAAAAGGGATGTCACACAAATTCTGCGATCATTACGGTGGTGAATTTCCAATGTTATGATCGGAGATTTTTTTGTTTTTTTTTTTTTTTCTTTGGTTTTGTTTTCCCCCCTCCTGAGTAATTATGATGCTCACCAAGGGAGCCCTTTTCTGCCACAGTGCCATCCCACTGTGGTTCTGGTAGCGTATCGGACGTGCAGTCTGTTAGGGGTTTAGGTTCGACTCCCGTAGGTGGGACAACCAAACACTGGAAAGATTAAATGTTTTAGCACTTTCGGTTTCCTAACCATTTTACATAGTTGCCAACCAAAAAAATTTATTTGAAAATATTATTACGTACGTTTAGAAGACCCAAAAGTGGTGTCTTTGAAACGTACGTAAGACCTTTCACGCAGGGGATGAAGTGTTTGTACAAACAAGGGAATCAAGGTTTTAAAAATATGTTATTGTTGTATCGCCAAAGATCTGTAAGCAAATTTATAGCAATTTTACCACTATACAGTTCGATACATTAAATTGACCATTACTGCAAGATAGTAATGATAAAGTCATTCACAGACATGTCATTTTTGGCGTTATTTCCTTCATGTTTTCCCAAAAATCATAAAGCTGACAAAAATGCAAGCATCACTTTTCTTGTTTTTAATTAAGGACTTATTTTTTCAATCTCCCACTTTTGTTGCCGAGTAATGTATGTGGCCTTGTACCGGGATACAGCGGTGATTATTGTCAATTCTTGAATAATCTAGTGGGCTAGTCAGGGAGACTAGCATACAGTTCAGTCGAAGTCATCAACTTCTATTGCCAAAAATGCAGCCTCGGTTTCCTCCTTGCGTCTAGATTTTTCTACCGTTTTTTACATTTTCTCTACGCGGAGGTAAATTCGATTACAGATTCGCTACAAGCTGCGAAATATCGCAGACCAGGCGGGGCAACGGCGTTCGGTACGGCAACATTGTTTGAAATTGGGAAAGGATACTAGGCCTAGTTTCACATTTATTTAGGGCGGTTATAATCTAGTGTCTATTTTATGGAGTCGCCCGTACGTCAGCGCGTGTACGCAGTGACCTAATGTTATGTGTTACACACTGAAGGCTTATCCTAAGCTATTGAAGCGAATTACTCCCGTTTACTTAATGTGCGTGTGTGTGGCGGTTTTTTTTTTGCACAGGTACGAAACTATCAATGAATGTTTCACCTATTGGTGTGCCGACTGGAAGGAAAAGGTACATGAACCTATCTGAAACAGTTTGATAAGCGATGTCAAGAAACCACTGTCCCATTGACTTTGTACAGGGGTCAGCTCTCTTTACAATACACCTACTGGACGTCAGTAGGTGTGGTATTTGCTATTGCGACGTAAGACATTTTTGCGCGTATCTCCCAGATCGCAGAAGTCCCCTCATATCGATAATGAAGTTTAATTGTCGATGCTTGGTGTTAAATTTTTCAAATTTTTTTTGGGTCAAATTTTTAGGGGACTGCCCCCCACCTGAATTTTTTTTTGGGGGGACGCCTCCCCCCCCCCCACTGACGCCGCGTCCCCCCCCCCCCCCCCCTTGCGCCTCCTATGATTCGCTCTATCTGGTAATTACCCAAGTCAACATTCGAAGAACGCACCCTAAAGCCTGCGAGCGCAGCTGGGCGAACTGTGTTAGTCGGTATCCCTACTCTGTGATATGTTGTAAGGGAAACGGAATAGTCGCGAGTCAGCGACTTGGTAGGACTGGGCAGCTGGAATATGAGGCCTATGCTAGGTCTAGATAGTCGGGGGCGCACAATTATTGGCAAAAAGCAACGTTAATAATTATGAGTGAACAAGAAATTACTGGTCATGGCATTCGCAAGAAAACGCGAGAGAAGTTCAACCGCAAGCACTAACTCCACAAGCTCAGCCGTTCAGGTTCCAGCAAAGTTTTTTGAAGTTGAACAACTGTGTCGATACGCGTACCGTAGAGCCGTATCCCTACGTCCCCGGCCTCGGGTGCCAACCGTGCATGCATTATATCCGGCTCCATTGCCTATAGGCAGACTTGTTGGCCAGCATAGCGCATAGTTTTGTTGGGCCAGCCCAACTTTCCAGGCAACTATAGGGGATAACTGACCATATAGCAGTAGTAATCCGCTAAATGAACAGTCGTCCAGCAGATTGAGTTTGTGGCCGGGCCCGGATCATCTCAATTTCCCGTCGAATTCCGCTCCAAGTTCGAACCTAGGTTTTCCAATCCAGATTGAACCATGGATATTCCCGATGGCGGCTCGTTTGGCCTGTGAATCGACTGAAATCATATTATTCTTTGTAACGAACTTCTAATCGTAGCGAAATTTACATGGACATCTGACTAACCTAACGAAAAATGATGGAGCCCAAACCAGAATGCAATCATTCATACTCGCGATGAGATGAATTTCGATGTGGAAACGATGTAATATTAAAGGGGAACTCCAGCAAGAGGTATGTTTCCTTGCATTTCTCGATTTTTTGCCAGACATTCCTCACGGTGTTTTGATGGACTTGAAAGACCTCCGTTTATCATTGTCACAGTGGAATTCAAGTCCCCCCCCTTGCTTTCATGGTCATAACACAGCGGCGGTACAGTGCACAGCGCCATAATTGCACAATTTCAAATATCCCCCCATATACGTGACTAGTCAACGACCAAGCACCCAGCATAGCCTCATTGTGTGCATGTACGTACGCAGTGTCCGGATTTAAGCATGGGCCGACGGGGCACAGTTAGCCCAGGGGGCCCCCCACAAAAGTGTGCCCCACAAAATTTTCATAATCGTCTTTCAAGAAGTAAATGTTAATAATATTCATTCACGCCAATGTTAGACTGATGGAAGCGCATGGGTACCTTGCACAGACATTCCCTGAATCTAGTTGGCAAGGATGCATTAGAGTGCTGCCCAGTCGGCTTGGCGTTTCTTCTTTTCGTGAAAGAAATCTAATGTTTTCTTCACGGCCCTCCACATAACGTTTCGAGAACTGATTGACAATCTTGGAAACAAGTGACCGCCCAGTCCTCGTTCCCCCAAACGCATAACCTACCACACGCGGTGGTCATGGCAGAGCCGATGCATTAAAGACAAATCTATCTGGGTGCTCATTTCAAGCAGGAACTGGCCTTGAAGATTAGGTCAGACACCAACCCAGAGCGAGGTACGAAGCAATGGCCTCTTTGAGAAAATGTGTCGGCTAGAATCTGGCATCATACACAGTTTTCTTGGCACGAGATTTCGACAGGACGAATGGCCCCAGTCAATCTTGCGAAACGCAACTCGAACGCAACTCGACCTCACACAGCAGTTGCAGCCAGGCTTCTCTAAAAAGGTTCGTTGAGGGCGACGACAGTTATTTTGGCACATACGAGGCAAAGTGCGCAATTGTTCAGGTACGCCATCACTACTCCAAACTCGGAGGCGCAGCGGAATGTTCGACTCACTCCCCTAGATTACGTCATGGAGAAGAGGCTGTCCTTTCACCATCCGAGAAGTTGTGGAAACTTCCGTCAGTGGTGTTGACCAATTTGTTAGCTCACTAAAGACCGTCGATTGGCATCTATCTCTTATCTGCATTGATTTCGGTTTCCCGGGGCAGTGGGCTCATTAAGACGATCAATCAGCAATCCAAATCCCCATCCGCCACTGCTTTAGTACACAAGTACAGATGATTTAGATGATACGATGGGATTGAGCTGGTACAATTCAGGGAGGTTGCCAAACCTCTTTGTTGATACAAATATCACACGGGTGAGCCACCGGACTGCGTACGACGCACAATCGTTATATAGTCTGATCATCGACAGGGGTGTTAATGCCACGTTCCCAAATGTTGAAATCGCACTGCATGTACCTAGTCGAATGGGTTTTCAAACCGCAGGCCGGTGAGCGTCTTTGCCGGGTGGGCCAAGTCGGGGCGTAAGTTGTCCGGCCACCAACCGTGCTGTTCATCAGCAGTCGCGAAAATACGGGATGACGGCTATGCGGCGCGCCTTCGTCATTTTTGATCACGTGAGTGGTACAACAAGTGAACTTTTATTTTGGACATTTGATTGAAAAATCCGAGCCATCAGCACGAATTTTGTTCACTGTTCCATTTTTTGTCCCGAATTTTTCAATGTCTCCATCTCAGCATTGTTTTTTTGCCACGCTCTGCGCCCGATATCGTGATCCATACGTCAATCACGACTATACTTCCAACTGGTGGTGCAACAATCTCTGCCCTCTTGTTTTTCGTTACATAGTTTTTGTAATCAAGAAGCATCACATCAGTCTGTATAAATAAGGGTTAGAAGTAGACTAGATTCTAGGCCTATGGGTTACTTACTGTGCAGTGTTAGAAAATGGCGAGTTAGGATTCAAGCATTTTGGTGGGGGAACTGAATCGTGTCCCATACCAATTCTCCTCGTGCCTAATTCCCATATGTTCACGGCATATTCCATAGGGCCTACTGCTTATCCATGTAACGGGAGACAGAATTCAGCACGCGCAGCGCGGAATTCTTTTTTATTTTTGCCTTCTAACATAAACATTTAAAACCATACTGAATTAGCATGGCATTTAGTAGGCCTCTGTTATGGCTCACTGCCTTTGATCGTGCTCTTTGATAATAATTAACAAAATATTGGAGGACATGTCCCCACCCCCCCCCACCCCTCCGTTATCGCCGCCCATGGAATGGAACGAGTTTCTTAACCCTCCAGATGCTCCAGATCTCTGAACTTTTCCTTTGTATATCAACTTTAAAAGTCTTGGTGATCGATTAGCCGTGTTACGACGTCTTGTTGCTCGTTGATGTCAAATCTTACAGTGAAATCGTCAATTCGTCATCCATATGCTTACATTGCAGCGTTGGATCCAGTAAAAATCTGGTATTACCGAGTCTCAGTATTTGGTATTTAATTACATTTCGGAGAATCTGGCAACCCTGATATACTGGCCAGCCGTTGGGATGCCCATTTACGGTTACTAGGACGCAATCCCCAAACAATTCACTGGCGAGATTAAATCGTCTTATGTTCAACTTTGTTTGGTATATGAGACCGACGAGTAAAAAATCCAGCTCTCTTTGCCCCAAAACTAATGCCGGTTCAATATATCGATATTTCTTGCTTAAGGTGCTCTTTAGGTAGAGGTATATATATCTCTCGATCTCTCGATAGTCGCAATAGCGATTGGACCGTATTTTTAATCTAGTCATTTGAGCCATTGAGGTAAAACTTTACAATGTACTTTACTTTGGCATACACTACACAAAACCAATGAGTAGTTAACAGGTCATACATAAACGGCTGCATTAGGTACGGTGGGCCAAATGCAAATTCTGCTAATGACCTTGTCAGCGTAATGAGAAATGGTGTCCATGACCTTACCAAACAATGAAATGCGAACATCCATTCAAGATTTCATGAACAAAATGCAGAATAGTGGGTATACTGAGTACGACCGGTATGAAGTATACGGCAGGCTAGAGAGGTAATGATAAAATCATCTCTGAGGACAAAAATGGCATGTTCCTATGTATTGACCGAAGGTAGAACAACGACAAGAGGAACGTGCTGCTGATAAGGGCCAGTAGGAGTACAACTGGTCGAAATGAGAAAAGCCCGTTCAGAAGCTGTGCTCTTCTCTTTTGTTGAAGGCAACGCCGGCATCGCACTTCAATCAAGACATTAAGAAGCAGGTTAAAGGAACAGGTCTCAAAGTAAGTGTTGTCAAAAAATCTGGTGGTTTAGAATTGCAGATTTACTTTGCAAATCAATCCATTTCGTATGACCAATGTGTTGACCGTAACTGTTACTTATGTAAGATTAAGAAAGGTTTGGTAAGAAAATAGAAATAGTATAATTGTTTGATGTTCAGATTGCAAGTTTAAATATATAGGTGAGACAAATCAAGAAGGCTAGGGGAAAGGTTTTAAGACACATGTCTATGAGATGATGAACAATCTGTTTTTCTACAATCATAAGGAAGTTAGTCATCATAATGGGCAAGATTTAAAGCTTACGTTGATTCTCGTACTTACAGGCCAGTGAGCCTTACCCGTGTTATCTGCAAGGTGTTTGAATCCACCATCTTTCGTGATCCATATTGTCGATGTTTTTCGAATGAGTATAGTCTAATCGTGTTCTCAGCATGGGTTTTAGGAAAAATCGTTGTGTTTGACTAATCTCTTAGAATTGATAAAGATGTTTAGTTGGATGGTGCCGTTTGACAACGGCAGTGCTGGTTTATCAAAAAATTTTCCTAACTGCCCAGAAGCTTTTTGATAAGGTTCCTCATGAGCGGCTCTTGCTTAAATTGAAAGCTTTGGCATTAAGGGAATGTCCTGAGTGGCTTCTGGCTTCTCATAGGGAACCCGAGTTGTCATCAATGGGCGTTTCGTCTCCTTGGCAAAAAGTCACCAGTGGTGTTCCCCTAGGATCGTTCTTGTGCCTTTACTTTCTCTTACTCTTGCTCTTACTTTTTATTGACGATCTCGTGATGATTCTGTGCATTCCAGGGTTAAAAGTTTGCAGACGATATTCACGTTGTATCGGGAGGTGCGTCGAACGATGATGTTGCATTTGTCCAAAAGGATCTTGATATAAGCTCCCAAATGGTCTCTCGATGGCAAATGTTTTTTTGCAATGCCGATAAGTGCACAGTGTCTGCATGTTGGTTTCCACAATCGCAACGCTTCTTTCAAGTCGACTGGGCAAAATTATTCAACGGGTAATTCCACAGAAAAAAGGAATCTCGGTTTTCATTTTGAATTTTTCTTTTGAAACCTTCTAAGCAGTGGTGCCGAATCTGCGAGGCAAAGTAACTGGAATTTCTTGGCTTGATTAGACGTCACTTCCAGTTTCCTTTTTCCTCCTCCTCAATGAAAGCTTGTTGTCAGGTTGTTCAAGCAGCTGGTGAGACCTCACCTGAGTATTCTGTCTGTCACAGTATGGAATCCATATTTCTCTCGAAAAACAAGCAGGCAATTGAAAACGTTAAGCGGAGGGCCCTACCTTAATCCAATCTCTTAGAGATTTCCTTTCGAGAGAGATTAAGGCCTCGATTTACTTCGATGGAACTGAGACAATTTCGTTGTGATTTGATTCAGGTTTTTAAAATTTTTCATGGTTTCGAGGGCCGTTCCTTCACTATTTCTTTGAGTTTTTCCAAAGTTACCACCTATGGGGGTCATTGCCTCAGCTTCGTCGCAAACTGTATATTGTACATTCGGAAATATTTCTTCTCCCAGATAGTTAATTAATGAGTGGAATGGCCTTCCGGAGAATGCCTCTGTCTAAGAGTGTGAATGCATTCAGAACAGTCTTATTTATTTTTCAAGAATTTGTTGGGCGAATCTTTTGAAGCATCTGGTTGTTTCTTCTCTTTTGGGATTTGGCTTTTCAGGGTCTTTCATGATAATTTTGTCCTTCCTTAACCCTTTTCCTAAACGGAAACCAAACTATTTTGGAGTACCCATTTTGTGATCCTTTTGCGTTACAAGTGGGCAGAAAGAGTTTGTATTGAAGAGTATAATCCCCAAGCTCAACAGGAGAGAGAATAATGGTCCATAGACAGACTTATAAAAAGAAACACTGTACAACATCTCACTGGTTACTTCTCCTCTGTATTTTCATCTGTGGCTAATCCCCTCCAAAGCCTCCCCTCTTTGTTATCAGCTCAATGGTTTTTGTGATTGAGGGGGTCCCAACTTCATGGTTCATGGAGGTCTGCGTTTATCTTCCAATCTGTAAGTAGTGATTCAGTTTGTATGCTGAGATGGTCCCAGGTTCGACCGAGAATGTCAATGGAAATAAAAAATCAACCCAACAAAACAAGAAAAATGGAAACACAACATCCTTTTTCAATTTTGTGGGCTATTGTTCCTAACAAGAGTCAAGAATGGGCTAACAACACCACACCATCATGCTACTATCAGAAGATGACTCTATCGGCGATTAACAGGATTACCTGGATCATGGGAATTTTTCAAAGACAGCCCATCAGGGTCTAATTGCTCGCAATTTTGATCTACATGAATTGGCTTGCGCGGGCAATCCCTTACATATTGTTTTAGAAGATGCACAATTGTAGTTCCAATTACCTTCACCTTTATTTTTGTCCAATGTTCAATGGTTTGAGATTGAATTAGGATGCAATTTTTACAGTACCGTACACGCAGTAAGAAATACAAAGTTACGTACCTCCAGATCGGCTATAGATAGATAGATATCTCGGCACTAATTATAATTACTTTAAAATGCAACTTACAGATCACGGAATCAGATAATCCTATGAATTGCCTAATTCTTCATGCTAAGTAGTACGGAAATAGATGTCGAATATGTATGTTTCGAAGAGAGGGGCCACACCGACCGCCTCAGGGAATTAATGAAATATCGTTTAAAAAAACCAAAACGAGATACCAGCAACCTTGGCGTAACTTGTATACGGACGCACGAGCGTTTGGTTTCTTTTTCACCACCACGACCAGCTTCATCTCCCATCACAAAGTTGGTTAATTTCAATACATAACACAAAAACAGACATCTCTGGACAGAAATTGATTTGTTTGTTTAGATAATTTGTGAACATAAATGGTTGTCGTCAATTTGCAAAACGCTTAGAGGAGACATTCTGGTGCTAACATCTTGAAGGCGTTTGGAAGAAGAAACTTTGAGCTAAAGCCGACAATCACGATAGATACTCTCTCGAACAGATGAACAAAAACAAGGCAAATAGCCGAAAGCGACGAATATCTTACGTACGATTGTCCATCGTTATTGAATCAAGAGACATTGGTCACCGGGAGCGACGACGTATACTAGTAGGACACGACACGATCATCTTCTCTATGAACTATGTAAAACAGAAAAGGGAGGGGTCAGAAAATAGTGAGCAGTGAGTATACCTAGACCCCAAAGATGTACAGTGATTTCTTGACATAATCAAAACAATTGCCTCTTTCTCTCACAAGCCCTGCACATCTAATTTGATCTTAACTTCAGATATCAACGTTTCTTGATCAATGCTGGCTTTCTTCAGTATTGCACTGACAACGATGACAGATTGGTGTGTGTGTATGTGTGTATGTGTTGTGGGTGTGTGGTGCGCGCTGCGCGGCGCGCGTGAGTGTGTGTGCGCATGTGTGTGTGGCGCAGTGTGTGTGTTGTGTGCGTATGTGTGTGCGCGTGGGCGTGTTGTGTGTGTGTTGTGTGTGTGTGTGTGGTTGTGTGTGTGGGATGAGTGAAGATCATATTTGGTATGTGTGTTCCCCATGCGAGTACATGAATCCTATTGTTTTGGGTCGGGTCAGAGGTCTCTGAGGTCAACAGAGATCGTCGAAGTTGAAAACACCTGTACACGATACGTCCAGAAGGATTGGGTCGCAGATCAAGTGGAAATTGGGTATACAGCTTTCTTTCAGGCACCGCCTTTTCGTTTGTGGTTTAGGTGTCGGGGTGAATTTTAGTCAAAATAAACATTATTTGAACAGATCGATTTTTGCTTGTGAACACCGATAACCGATCTCACCTGGATGGAAGAGTAGCTCATACTTGGTATGTGGGCTCCTCTGATGAGTGTCTGAACCCCATTTTCAGTCCGAAATGGGTTGGTCCCTGATCAGTTGAAATTAGGTGTATAGCTTTCTTAGGGGGAGTACAGGACCTATTGTTCTTAATTAACCAGTATTTTTTAATTTAAAAAAGGAGAATTTCGTGAAAATTCAATATTCTGCAAAATTCAGCTTGTAAAACAACCGATAACTTGACCTGAGATGAATGAAGCACATGAAATCTATCGGTTTGGGGTCAGGCGAGGCTCTCCTGAGGTCCTCGCAGGCCAAGGCAGAAAAAATCCTTGTAAACCTAAAAAGTATTCTTGATCTGACTGGTTGAAATTAGTTGTGTGGCTTTCTTATCATGAGCAGAAAGGTACCCCTGTTTATGACGGCTGTGAAAGAGTGATATTTCTGAAATTTGGTGTTAGCTTTCTTATCAGAGTACAGAACCCTATTGGTTCGTTGGGACAAAATGGGAAATTTGTCAGTATTTAATGTGTCCCATACTGACTGGTACCATCTCTAATTGTCCTTGTGTCTAAGAGTTGTCCGAAGAGAGTCAGGAATCACTAAGCCCATAGGTTTTCTGGTTTTCCGTCTATTTCGGCCATCTTCTGACATTGAAGGACATTTAGCAGTTGATATCGTGCTCACAAATATTTTTCGCTTCAGCCTTCGCTAACCTTGAATGACTTTTGAAATTCTATAAAAAACTACTGGATTGACGTGTCCGAATTTCGAAGTGGATTGCTGCGCGCAATCTCCCGATATTGTGCTCACAGGCTTTTTCTCTGCATTGACCCTCTTTCGACCCTGAACAACCTCCAATAGGTACCAGAAACAATGGTATTCCCTTCTCTATATAAGTAACCGACATGACTAAAGTGGCCTACTCATGACGTGTTCACAAGCATGTGTCATACACACACACACGCACAACACACACACACACCCACCACCCACACACACACAGCTCGCACACACACATACAACCACCCAGACACAAACATACATACCACACACGAACAAAGGGCTTTGTGATTGCATAGATTCCTCTTGCCTTCACTAGTTGACTAACACTAGTTTTGTTAATATCGTAGGTAGTGAGGTTAAACCCTCAAATGAAACGCTTCGCCAAATGCAATCTGATTGTCCGGCTACCCCATAGCCTGGATGCAGATAAGCTAACGCCCCCTACCATGAGCCAGACAACTAAAAATGTACCTATGGATCGGCAAGCAGTGGGACGACAACTTTGCAGTCGAAGGCAGCTGGGGCAAGGGATTTTCACAGATTGCGGGAATCGAACCTAAGACCCCTCTCGTCTTGGTACATGTTTTGTGAATGCCCCTAGCCAATCGTTAAAAGATCTATCACTGGATCTGATGGCATGCCAGTTTATTATTTTCAAAGTAAAGACATGCCATTTAATTATGGCCACAGCCACACAACTTGCCACTCAAACCGGTTGCAAGTGTAGGTCACTGGTCAGTTTCCAATCTTGGGTCCCCAAAGCATTTTAGTTTTTTTGATTCCTTGACGAAGTCAGAGGAATCTATGTAGTCCTGACAGTGTGGGTGTTATGTATGTGTGTATGTGCGCCTGCTTGTAAACACGATAACTCGACCCCACCTGATGGATGAAGCTCATGCTTAGTATGTGTGTTCCTTATGGTGTGTACATGAACAATTGTTTTGGGGTTAGGTCAGAGTCATTTTGGGGTCCTAGTAGGGCAAGTCTTGACAACCTGTAACACGATAAGTCCAGATTGGTTGGTCTGATCAGGTTGAAATTCGGTGGTAGCTTTTTTATGGGGAGCACAGGAACCCTATGTTTTTGGTAAAGGTCTGGGTGAATTTTTATCAAAATAGAAAATTTGTGTGAAAAGTCCATATTTTGGCAAGTTTTGGCTTGTAAACACGGTAACTCGACACCGCCTGGATGGATGAAGCTCATACTTGGTATGTGTGTTCTCCATGATGAGTACATGGCCCATTGTTTCGGGTGAAGGTAAGAGGTCATCTGAGGTCACCAGAGGTCAAAGTCTGAAAACCTTGTGAACACGATGAGTCCAGGATAGTTGGTGTGATCAAGTTGAAATTGGTGTGTAGCTTTCTTATGGGGAGTACAGGAACCCTGTTGTTTCCGGTTCAGGTTGAGTGTGAATTTCAGTAAAAACTGGAAATTTGTGAAAAGTCAATAATTTTGGTTAATTTTGGTTAACACGAGAACTCGACCCCACCTGATGGATGAAGCTCATACTTGGTATGTATTCCCCTGCGATAAGTAAATGAACCGTATTGTTTTAGGGTCGGGTCACAGGTCGGTCATCTGAGGTCACAAGGTAAAATTTCTGAAAAAACGTGAAATTTTGTGTCGCTTCTTATCAAGGTAAAGGAACCCTTGTTTGTTTGGTTGGAAAAATGGAAATTATCAGACTTTATGTTTCCCATAATGAGCTGGTACAATCTGCCATTTGTCCTTGTGTCTGGCTGTAGGTTGTCAAAAAGAGTCAAGGAATCACTAAGCCTTTTGGCTTTCTGGTTACTTTAAGGAACTCGAATGACCTTGAACCGGTACCACGAAAACTTTATCATCGATCGATAATAGGCTTCAAAATCATTCATTTATTGCTCCATATCGCATCTCAGCCATTTTGCAGAAGCAGCATTTTTCTTCCAAAGAGGGACACTTCTCTTATCCTCCCCTTAGACCCCTACCCAGGACGGCGAACAGGGCCTCCCGCCCTTTCCTATCTAGCATTTTTGGTCGCCCATGCGAGTAATATATTTACGCATGCCCCTGTTGTCGGAGGAGAATGGTCTTTATTCTGGTCGATGTAGTTAAAAACATTACATTATAAACAATCCCACTATTTTGGTTTCAGCGGACGCCGCGCTTAGATACAAGGGTCTATACTATACTCACCCAACGATGTACTCGTATATACTACATCTGTCTATAATCTCTTCTGATAAATTATTCCGAACTAACTGTGTACATTCATCATCCGTGTAATTCCCATTGTTTGATGACTCGTCCTTCATATGGCGGTCCACTGGTTGGTGTGGTATAGCATTACAGACAACTCGTGAAGACCTCCCAGTCAGGCAAAGTCCAATGCGAGAGGCACTGAATAGTACACAACTCTTGATATACATTTGGAATCTGAATGAAGGAAGGCTGCGATGAATACGGTCAATAATCGGGTTAATAATTAACCTCTCATATTCTTAGTGACTTGAATTATGACACTTCATATCATCGTTACACATTTAGTTATGAGTATTTTGGAACTGTTACTGGAAAAATGGTTTGTGTGGAGCAGATTGGGGTTACAGTCGAACAAAGTCGATCCCTGACGATACGAAGCGGGGGTGGGGGTGGGGGTTACCAGGTGGACGCCAAGTTCTAAAATAGCCGGATGGGGTTATTTTCGCGGTGGGGGCGTAATAGTTTTGTGGAGGGGGCTGCTACCGACATCTAAGCGGAACTGCACCATTCGTTGGCGCGTAGCGAAGCCGCAAATTTTGAATATGAACGACCCGTAAATAGAAGGAAATGGCACTTCTTGAGCCATTTGAGGGTCCGAATCGGATGGTGTTCCGAATGTCTGACCGAGGAAAGTATCTCATGATTTTTCTCAATTCTTGCCCGCATGGAGGCATGCTCCTGGGATGTCCACCATGTTGGCCCTACCGCCCATATATGTTTCAATTTGCCCGCAGGTGATGTGCAAACGAGGAGCGAATGAGCGAGCCGGAGAGCGCAAAAATCAGGCCTTGCTGGTGGTTGAATCCAGGTATTTGGGCACATTCCAGCGATTCAAGTATTTTTCCTTATTCAACTAGCCAAGGTTTTCGCTCATTTGTTGGTGTCGATTCTTCAGTCTCTGATCTCCCGGAACAGATCCTCGTTTGTCCTCCGGCTGCTTAACCAACTAACCCATTCCTGCTTTGTTTAATGAACCATGGGGAGTGGCGGTAACCAAAGTCATTGGAAAAACACTCCCCCAAAACAAGCCCAACGCCAGCTGCACTCGGTGCACTGCAAACATATTCAACTCCCGAACAAAGTTGAAATAAATCTCTGCTTCCTGGATTACATTCAATTATACGAATTTAGACAGTTCGATCATTTACGCAGTTATGGACGGCACTGCCCAGTAGCGTCACCAGACGTTTCGTCCTGTAGGGGGCACATGGGTGGCACAATTTTGAAGGGGAACAGGAATGCTATCTAAGGCGGAGTGCCACCAGGCGTCAGTTATACAAGCCTCCCAGAGGGCAGGGAAATGGCCCTTCACCGGGCGTTTTCGGCTGCATGTTACCGGCTATCAACAAAATTTGGTAATCGGTGGAAAAAAATTTGGACATTTTTCCGACCTCGGTCCTAACGTTGCCCCGACGTGAATAAATTCTCGGCCAGAATGGTTCAATAACAGTTGATACGCCATGCTACCAACATCAACCAGTGCGCGCGAAAGCGCGCAATTTTGTTTCCATATTCCAGAGCAATTGGGTCCCCGCAAAAATAAAAATTCTAATATTAATAATATGCCTAGACAGTATAGGGAGTAGGGAACTTCCGAGTAGTCAGGTAGAAGTTAGCAGGAGAAAAACACGCGTTGAAAATCCAAGGCAGAGTGATAAGCTTTGCTCTGCAGTTCAAAATTGGCGTGGTTGTGAGAGGAAGAAACGGACAAGGAGCTAAAAGGGTGTAGTAGTCCAAAAGAGGTGATGCAATTCAGAGCTGAATGATAATGTTGTGCATAGTTTCAATGACTCATTGAGGGAGGGCAACGTGCCCCATTGGCCCCTCTTGGCGGGACGCCACTGGACACCCAGCAAAAACCAGACGCTCTAGGAGTTTTTTAGGCGTATATGATGCTTCATTTAATTATTTAGTCTACGATTATTACTATTATTATTATTGTTGTGGTTATGTTGTTACTGTATTATTATATTGTTATCATTGTTTTTATTATTATATTCCCGCGTAACGCGCGAGTACTGATGATGAATAAGTCAAAACTTCGCATTTTTGATTCCTGGGCGAAGCCAAAAGGAATCTATGCAGTCACCGTGTGGCCTGTGTGTATTGTGGTGGGTGGTGATGCGTGTGCGTGTGTATGTGTGTGTGTTATTGTGGGTGTGTGTGTGTGTTGTGTGTGTGGTGTGGACACTTCGTTTCCACGCGCTATAAACAAACGCAAGCATGTATCATGTTCATATCAGGTAGGTAGGTGTCGGTAGGTAGGTGGAATAGGGTGACACCAAGGTTTTGGTACCAATCGATTGTGTCAAGGTCAGAGAGGTCAAAACTTTGAAAAGTGTTTCCGCCGTATCTAATGATCGCAGCAGGTATGAAATTCATAATTTGTCGGTAGGTGTAACCATGCGGGGGATGACCCCTATTGTTTGTTGGTGTGAGGTCAAGGTCATTTAGGAGTCATCATATGGCAATCTTAAATATCTTGGCAACGAAACTTTCAGGTGATGTCGTAATGGAACGTTTTTTTTCGTCTGGCGAGTTGTACATGGGTGGGCAGTTGACATCATTTGACCTTTTGACCTCATAGGACCTATTGACGGTGTGACTTTGAGGGATAAACTAACTAAAATTTTTTTTGTGAGGAATGGATTCGTCTTGTGAGACCACACAAAAAGTCAATTACAATAACATACGTATCCTATCCAACAAGTATGATCTGTTGGAAGGCGTGGACGGCGGAAAACGCGAAATAGGTTATTTGACATTTGACTGAGACATCCTGGCAATGAAACGTTTTCGGGAATTACTGTAAGGAAAGTTGTGTTTGATATGCGAACAATTAGTGACTACTTTGATCCATTGGAAATTACCTTATTTGGACCTTGTGACCTGAACCTTGGGAGTAAGTTTTTGATTTCTTGGATTAGCTATTACTTTCAACGAACCCCCGGATAATTACGAGCCGCATTCATGGTAGGGGGATGCCCTAGGGGGAGTCGATCCCTATGTTTTGGTATAATTGATGGAAGTTCAAGGTCATGGGAGGTCAAGTTCGAAAAGTGTTTTCACAGATAGCTTCGGGAAGGGAACACGTTATAAAGTTCAATCGGTAGTAGTGCTGGATGAGAGGAGGGAACTTATTGATTTTCACGTTAGTTCAGGTCATTCAGGGTCACAAAATAGGGAAAATACTACAATTTGAGGCTAAAGTGCAAACTGCAACTTTAGGAATGCGAACCTGTAACAAGATCGTTATTGGTAGGGGGATGACCTCAGGGTTGGAGCAAACCCTTTGTTTTTGGGAGCATTTGATGGATGTTCAAGGTATGGAGGTCAACGTTCAGAACGGTTTCAAACATATATGAAGAAGGGAACAACGTATGAAGTTCAAATCTTGTATGTCGATTGCAGGTATGAAAGTAGAAGAACCCTATTGTCTTTAGGTGAGGTCAAGGCATTTAAAGGCATTTGAGGTCATTAGAACAATATCTTGGCAACGAAAACATTTTAGGGGATGTTGTAGTGGAAAGTTGGGTTGTCTTGCCAAACTACATTGTTGCCTATTTGACCTCAATGGACCTCAGTGACCTTTTAACCTGGCGACTTAAAGTGGTAATTTTTTGTGATGATCAGAGTTTACTTGTAGGTTGCAGGATGGAGAGAATGACCAATCGTCTTTAGCGTGAGTCAAGGGTCATTTGAAGGTCATTTGCGGTCATTTAGAACAATCATAAATCGTGGAAATGAAACATTTAGAGGGATGTTGTAGTGGAAAGTTTGGTTGTCTTGGCAAAACTAATTGGTGACTACTTTGGACGTCAATGACCCTCATGTGACCTTTGAGAACCCCGGTGGACTTCAAGTAGTGTAATGAATGTGTGATGACCAGATTGACATGCGAGACACTAAAAAGTCAATTACACTACCATAGAACGATACTCATATACAAGCTATCTTCGGTATAAACTGGTATAAAAGGTTATTGAGACTACCTAAAGCACTGCGACCATAGTACGATACCCTATCACACAGCATCTTACGGTATAAAACTGATCTAAAGGTTAATTATACCCAAATGCTCTTGAAAATAAATTCGGCATTTGACAGTGCATATTGTCAAAAGGGCCCACTTGTATCTGAGGAGATAAACAAACACCACGAGCTTATCCACTGACACACTGTCAACACCAATATGGGCAGTATCGGTCAAAATTAGAAATTCGTGAAAAATCTTTCTTCATCAAATGCAAAAGTCTTCGTGATCGCTTGACTGAATTGGGATATTTTAAGGCCACCAATTCCGTGAACCATTGGCACACCGAGGATTGTCGGGGGGGGGGGCGCAAAATCTGGGGGAGGAAGCCCTCATAAGTAGTAGTAGTACCCCCACCTATAGAACTTGGGGCATGTGGGGGAGGGGGCTCTGACACCCTAACCCCCCAGAGGCCCTCTACCGTGACACCAAAGTAATGAGAAGCAGTACCAGAACTCATATCCCCGATCGCTTTACAATTGTAAGCAGACACCAGAAAATGTGCCAAAGAGACATTTTTATCGACCTCAATCAACGGTCCGATACACTAAAGATTTGGTCGGACCCTCCCCACTGTATATCCTATTATTTTAGTGAATTACTGTCTAATATAGCCATGTCATCAGAATTCAAGTGCATGGTCCCACTCTGTAAATGATGTTAATTGTGATGCAACCTTTTCTCAGCCCTCAGCAGAAGATTATCTGCCTTCAAATTCCCCCATATATAGGTACAGTCTAACTTCTTTCTTGGTCAGGGATATGTTGAGACTGAATACAGTGGGGTTGCACACCTGTTGACTTTAATGAATAGCAACACACTCCTGACTGTGGATAGTTAATTACCCAGGCCAAGTTTACAGACCTTTTGTGCACTGAGCTACCTGCCCTCTAGCTGGCTGTGTACCACTCATCAGATGGCACTAGTATATGGCACTAAAGACCAGTGCAGTTTGATTGGGTACCACGGTTTTATACCAAATACTCATATTACTTGAAATTTGTCATGGGCACTGCATGCTTTAAAACTTTAACACAACGACGGATTCGAGAATTGTTTCAAAACAGGAACACACAGGCTTCTTGTGAATTCAGGTAATTATAGATAATTGAGCGGAGAATGATTTAATATTAGGTAAGGGGCTAGCCTAACATTGGATCCAAATTATGCCATGGTGTATGTGACATATGATGCCAGATGTTGTTGTTATACATGTTCTTGTTGGACTCATGGTCATTCATTTTCAGAACTGTATGTGGGTTAATTGCTGGTTCATTTGCTTTGGGTCGCCGTACAAATGCAGAGCAATCTGCACAACCAATACTGTGGGGTAGGTACAGGGGGAGAGAGTTGATGGATATTCTACTGCGACAAGCAACAATACCCCGCAACCCTTCTAACAAGAATCGTTCAATAGAGTGAAGCTGAGTGTACTCCACTGTGGTAATTGTGTATTGAAGTAGGAAAGTTGCAGGGGTATCAGCCACTGCATCCTTTTACTGAACGTTATTTATTATTTCAAATGTGTTTCATTGTTGGCATTGGTGGTTACAGTGACATTGTGCAGAAGAATAGCCACAAGCAATCTGTGCCAAGCTGTCCGTGAAATATGCCAAGTGTCAATTGTAGGATGCACCCCTACCCCGAAACAGGGTGGTCATTTCAAAGGTGGGTAATGCAATCGGGTTCGATTGACGCAACCATCAGTTCCGTTCTACTGCATAGTAATATGGCAAGCACTACGAAAACCATCCGTTTGCCAGAGCATGAAAAAAAAATGGGGGGCGTTTATTAGGGGAGGGGCGTTTAATGGATTAATTGGTAAATTACAAAATGTATTAATTTACGGTTGGACTGACTTTTATTTTTGACAAGAATCACCATAGTCTTTGAAGACAATAGACTGACCAGACAGGGATACTTCACAACATCTTCATGAAATTTTTTCTATTCATTACCCCTCTTCTATTTTCACTCAAAATTATTTATACTCAAGAAAGAAACAAGTACACAAATGTGAAAATGTTTGAGACAGACCACACATAACTGCTTCTAAATCGATCAACAGTACCAAGCTGCCTCCAGAGTACAACCAGGACGCGTTTATTGTGCCAAGGGACAGTTCAAGTACACAAGGTACACTGATTAAATACACTGCAGAGAAGGTTATTTGGGGTTGAATTGCTAGAATAACAAAGTAGGGTCAGTTTTGGTTCCCAAAGACACAAAAATGTACACCACGCTAGACTTGTGAGGATTTGCAAACGAGAAGGTGGGGGTGGGTGTGGTACCACAAGGAAAATAGACAAGTACAGGGTAGGCCTTTTGGATATGATATAAAACTTTACGGCAAAAGTAAGACAAAACTGAATAAACAGTCAAACGGGCGGTCAATGGACGTTCCGTAGAAAGTATATGACATGGAAAATTGGGACCTTGTCAATTCTATCCCAAAATGCTTGCTACCCAATACTCAAGAAAGGCTTTTGTTTTCCCTTTACAATGTAAACATTAATTCATAATTAAAATCACGTTCTTTCAGGACAAAACTTACGGTGGTAAATGGGGATGACCCAATTTATTTTAAAAAGAAAGACACGGACAGAAAAATGGTGACGAATGTGAAGCTGTCGAGCACAATTAAAACAATCAACTTCATAAGAATAGTGGAGTTGTTCAGGTGTGACATATTGTTCAGGCTTCCCGCATGTTCGTAAAATTTAGGCACTTTTCAATGTCATAACTGGACATAGGAAGTGTCAAATTGAGCTGCGGTTTTTAACAATAAATATATAGTTTTTATTCTCTACAGAAGACCTGTGATTTACTCTGCCGCAGTAGCCCTTTGAATATTATTGAGGAAGGATGTAGGGCATGCTAGCTACAAATCACGCATGTATGCCACGGAACATCCTTATAAATTTCTAACATCATACACCAACCTTTGTTGTTATAAGCATTCTGCATATTCCACATTATGAGCCCCAGGCCCACAACCTGGCCGTAAAACGCAACATTCAGGGATACATCGAAGATGGTTGTTAGACCCAATTCGAGAAACATCACTATGAACCAATATTTAGCAGGATTTTCCAGGCTTACATAGTGGGCCCGACGAACACAGAAGGCCTCGAACCCAAAATTGATTAACACCTTAAAAGTTTATGGTTGTTAACAATCATTATGACCAAACCATTGGCAAGGTGAACCCAATTTGCAAAGGGGAAAAATTTGTTATGTTCCACGTTCCACATGAGGGCCCTGAGTTCCATAGTGGCTGAGCCTGAATACTGATCACCATGCAAGAGGGTTGTTAGGACTTCAAATCAGACTGAATAAGCAGACAGTGCACTCAAATTTTTGGGAGCAGAAGCATTTTGTGCTGCCACTTATGGGCCTAAGGCCCACAGTAGGCAGTGAACCCAAAAGCAAGATCCACCCCAAAAGGTAGCCTATTAACCATCATAACGACTCTGAACATCAACACTGTACAACCTAATGTAAAATGTGTTGGAATAAGGGAGATTTTGGGTGATTTCACATAATGGGCTCCACTTTCCACCCCAGGCCTCGAACCCAAAATTCATGAACATCCAAAAAGTATGGCGTAGAATATCATTATGACCACACATAAGCAACGTGTACCAGAATTGGAGAAGAAGTTCAGCATTTAGCCGATTCACAAACGAGGCCTTAAGGTCCACCTAGCTCAAAACCAAACATTCAGAACATCCCATAGGAAAAGATGGTTAGACCATAATACGACGGATATCAGCCACTGTACACCAGACTTTGTATGAGGAGACAGCAGTTGCATGATTTCCATAATGGGCCCCAGGGCCCACACCGGCATTCAGCCCCACCAATTCCTGATACCACGAAGGTAGGGTCGTTAGACCATCATTAAAACTGAACATCACACTGTGCTCCAAAATTTGAGTAGGAGAGAAGCATTTTGCGTTGTTCAACAAAATGGGCCCAAAAATTCCTGATCTCCCAGGTGGACCCATGACTTAACATAATTCCCAACCGGCCCATTGGGCACCATGATCCAATACCGTGGTGACCTTGGAACAAGTGTACCAATTGCTTCAAACGAATATTGAATTGCTCAGAAGGCAGTGCATCAGAATGTCTACTGAAAGGTTGTCAGTTTGATACCTAGCCAACTGCCTAGTTTGGTGCGTCCACAGGAAAGATGTTTGGTCACCCAAAACCGTTTGCGGACACCTGTGAGGAAACAAATAGAAATTTTTTTTTTTGTGCCTTAGCAGCAAAATACTCTATGGGATGTCGGAGGAGCATGTCTGTGTTCCAGTGATCAATATAATATCTGTTACGCCAGAGCGCTTTGAAACAACAATCAGCAGTGATAGAGCGCTACTAAGAACCGAATATTTTATTAAATGGAGGGCAAGTTCATGGGAATGGATAGTTGGTACAATATGCATGTGATGGTGTTTGGGGACAAGCATTGTAAGAGTATCCATGTCTGTGACCAGGTCAAATACAATTGACAGGGGTGTGGCAGTCGGGTATGCACGATTGGTCGCTGTACGATTGGGACCTTGTCGGCATTGGAATATTTACCAGAATTGCAACAATAAAGTGAATCATGGCAACACAAGAAATAAAAAGTAGGCCAACAAACAACAAAAATACTACAGTGCCAATGTTGATGTCCGAATGATCTATTTTTCAATGCTTAAGGCTAATGTATTGACATGTCAGAAGGGTAAATAACCTAAAATAACATGAGAGCAGCATCATAATGTGGTTGAAGGTAATGTTTGGAATCAGGCCAAACAAAAACCCACTCTAGTGGACCAAAACCTAGGGTAACCCTATTGTCTTAGCTGAGTCATCAAGGGCTTTTTGAGTCATTTACAACAACTATATCTTGGACCGAATACATTCAGAGGTGATGGTCGTAGGTGACACTTTGGGTCCTCCTGGCACTACATATTGGTGGACCTCCTTTGACCTCATGTGACATTCCAACCATGGAGACCGCAAGTGGTAATTTTTGGGATGGATGGAACCTGAGTTAATTAGAATAAACCTTATGACACGATCACGAGATGGTCAATGAACCTGATCCACAATCATAAAACATGTTTGTGTCCCAAATATGGCAAGGATATCACTACGCATTCGGCGTTCTGGTTAGTTCCATGAGCACCCATATTAATTTCAATATTTTCCTGAAGGGTGGAGGAACATTTATAGTCAAAATCCCTAAAGGGAGGAAACCGCCCTGCAATCGGATAAACTTGAGTGCATGTTGCAATCCCCGTTGAATTGCCAAGAACGCAACTATGCGTATTGATTCATTGCAAATATCCAATTTGTACCAAAAGGAGACTTTCAAGATCATCTAAAATCTTAATATCTATTTTAAGCAGACACAAGTAGCAGACTAATTTAACCTTTACCACACGCCAACACGTCCGGATTGTGCTGTCCAGTTGACGTTTCAAGAACACGTCCCTTTCCTTTGGCCTATACTCCCTACTTCCGGAAATGGTAGGGGTTATGCTGGTATGAGCAATCACAATACATGTTGGATATAATATGGATTATTCGGAAGCTTGGTCCACTCCGCATTGAAAAACAATATTGTCAAAAGTTAATGACTGGCAATGCCCAATTCCAAGCCTAATGATGGGTTGGGTAAAGTTTTGTCTAGTGGTGGCCACACCGACGAACAGAACTTTCCAAACGCTATTCATCTGAATGTCTCCGTAGTAAGAAGTCAATGTCGAAAACATGGAGTTTATCAGTGTTTGAAGTGTACCCTTTACAGAGGACATAACTGGAATAGCGTGTGATAGAAGCGTTTCAGTGTAATTGACTTATGGTTTGTTGCAACAACAACGAATCTGGCCCGTTACGAAAAATTGACCCAAAAGGTCATAGGTCAAATGAGGTCAGAAAGTCAAAGGAAGTCAAGGTAGGTCACATGATGTAGTTTCACCGAAGAACAAAATTTTACATTATTGCAAACCCCTGAAATGTTTCATTGGGAAGCTATATAAGGTTGAAATGTATCAGTGATTTATATAGCGGCTGTACTTTACCCTTTTTACGGAAGAATTAGATAATATACGTGTGGTAGCGTGTGTTTTAGTACGACTACGTCAGTGCAATCTACTTATCTGTTTGTTGCAACAAGACCGTCTGGTTGTCACAAAATATTGATCCCGAAGGTCCACAAGGCCATTAGGTCAACTGCGGTGAAGGTAAATGAGGAAAAGTAGGTAAGGATGTAGTTCACTAAGACAAACAAAACTTTTCCATTACAAACATCGCTCTGAAAATGACTTCGTTGCCAACGCTTAGAAAGGATGGCCCTATGGTGACCTTCAATGACCTTGACCTGACACCAAAAACAATAGGGTTCTGGGTTCATCATCTCCACATGCGCATCCCACGTGCCTAATTTGAACTCGATACATGCTTGCGTTCTTCAGATATTGTGCTGACAAGGGGTGTCACACACACACACACACACACACATACACACATAAACACACAGACATGCTGCATAGATTTCTTCTTCTCATTATTATTATAAATTATATTTAATTTTTATTTAACAATAACTGAGGACTGACGATGTTCACGAAAATGAAATATCCCCCCGCGAGGTAAAATGAGGGTCAATGTGCACTGGCTCAAAGGATTCTCCCCATTGTCTACTGCTTCGCCTGATTCCTATCCTAATTCCTAACCCTAACAAAGGAAGACAATTAAGACGTTACAATGGAGACAACCAATCAGCTTAGACTCCCCGAGCAGTGCACATTAACTGGAAAATGACACAGATCAATAATTTGGAGATGTTTAAGCTGGAACGCACATTACCAGTGAAATAGGGGACAGTAACACCAAGAAGTATCGGAAGTAGACATGTATTTGCCTAAATAACATGAATACATGCAAATGAGAACTACCACTCTCGTCCAAAACTGGTGATTCTGTATCTGCTCGACATTTCACCAGATCAGTTCACCCTATTGCTTTTCCAGTCATCATATCTCTAGAACTTCCCGTCACACATGAACCGTCCCAGTTTAACCCTGTATCATTCATTACCAATGGATCGGAACAATATCCTGACGATACCAAATTACGTGGCAGTCGAATTCGAGGTTACTCTGTTGATGAAGATCAATGAATTAGATGATCTGTTTCGCTAGATCCGGGTGCTGACGTGGTCTTCATCAAGTTACCAAGAGGAGGATGTTTGGAGAGCGCAATTCGTTGTTGTCAACTGGCAGTTGCGCACTGTAAATGACTACTAGTAAGCACAATGAGAGTTGGGCAAAACGAACATTATAACAAGGCACCTCTCGGGTTATCTCGTGCTATGGTGCGTGACCTACATACTCTGCGACCTAAGGGGATATATAATCGACCTCGGAGACTATTTCACCCGACACTATATCTTCTTGCATTGGGAAACTACTTCTGAGGAAACTGCCCGAAAATGGACATCGATTCGTCCTGGTAAGTTTACAATATTGTTGACATAACCAAGAACACATGCAGCTGCATATAAATATGGTCCCCCCCCCCCTCCTGTCCCCTCTCAAGGAGGTCGCGTGAATTAGTTCATCGTGGTCTCTCACGAGGAAGAGTATGTGAACAAACGCAAGAAATCCTTAAAAGTGCTTTCATCCACTTACACGATATCAGGGATATTTAGATTTGAGGACGCGGGCGTTAGGTTTGTTTGTGCTGTTGGAATTGATCTAGCTGATGGCGCAGATAAATAGGGAGCCAATTCAGCGAGGTCGATTTCAGCAGCAGCAACAAAATCCCAGTCCACGTCCAAAATTAAGTCATACATGATACACAATAAGTGATGTTACAGTAAGGGCGGATCCAGGGTTGGTTGTAAGGAGTGGGGGATTGACTATCTAAGCGGAGCGCCACCATATGGCGTGGAGGAGCGCGAAGATGGTGTTATCGGCATCCGAAGACTCCCAAGATGGCAGGGATTGATTTCCGGGCCGTTCGATCGTCATTGAAACCATATCTAAACTGTTATTTCTTGCTCCGGAATTCTGCATTATGAGAAATATCTATTACATTTCAGAGCTATTCTCACGTGAAGAGGGATGATATCTGCGAGCACCTCACACCGACAAGAACCGCCCAATAGTCAATCGGGCATATTGATAGATAGATAGATAGATAGTAGATAGATAGATAGATAGTAGATAGATAGATAGAAGATAGATAGATAGATAGATAGATAGATAGAAATTACAAGTCTGCAGTAAAATAATAAGACGAATACTAAAACACAGATAAACATTATATGAGAACAGGTCAGTTTGAAATACTAACAAGAACGCAAACTCTGCGTAGTGATTCCTTGCCTTTTTTCTGACATCTTCCCCTTACTCATCTATATTAAATAAACCCTGCAAGAATGTGTGGTGCCACCTCAAACCACAACTTGACAACAAAACGCCCCGAAAAAAAAAAACAAAAAAAACTCACCTGCAATTTTACTAACCTCACGAGATGCTTGTGCTTTTGACCACGGTAAAAAAGTCATCTGAGGGCAATTGAAGTGAAATACTGAAAAAAAAACCTGGTAAGTAAGTGTATTGAATAGTGAAGGTAAGTCACGAGTCATAACCAGCAAGGTCCAACGATTTTCCATTCAGTGGGGAAGCCCCAGCGACCGTAACACTGGTCAGCAGACTGCGGTCCAGGCTTAATGATGATGGATCACTTTAGCGAAATTCCCTCACTCATAAGTGACTGGGTGGTGGTCAAGCAGATAAATTGAATGAGGTGGCATTTCTTTGAATCGGCCGACCAACGTCATCAACCATCATCAACGAATGTGAAAAAAAATCTCCTTTTTGGGGGTATAACTGTGTGGGAGAAGATAAGTCATACAGGCCCTATAGATTTGTCATTGCATCCCTCCACTCCCCTGGACAAGGTTAGACATTGTAGGTACATTCAGTGGTCCAACAGCAGTGGTCTCACATTGTTGGTCATTGGTTCCAGATGTCGTTAATCCCTATGGACCTGAGGTTTAAGTCATTGCCAGTCAAATCGTTTCATTGTTAGCAGCAGAGTAAGGTCTGTGGTCTTTTCTACATGACGTGTGGGTGTATCAATTTCATTAATTTTCATGCCCAAAAGCGACTGAGGGGTGCACCAATTTTGTTGACCCACCTAACATGCAATGACCTCTCCTTGTCTTGGGTACAAGTAAGTGGGTCATGCCATTGACAAGTGCATAACTGTTTTAAATACTTGTATCAATAGCCATTTTACCATCCATCAAATGTCTTACTGCCATTTTTAGGGCAACAACTTTTCACAAGGCTTTCAAATCACATATTCTTTCCTACATTGGTGGGGTTTGGGTATGTCATCTCGTATGCACCTATGTGGCCCACCCCATGCAACCCCTCCCATCACAAATATATCTGGCTGCATGGTAAATACAAATTTATAATAGACACCAAGATCTCCTGTTTTTTCTTTGTTTTATATATATATTATATCTAATATTATATAATATATATTATATATATATATATATATATATATATATACCCCATGTTGAGACATTCTGAATATGTGGCTCAGTTAATGTTGATCCAGTGAGATTTCTGGCCATTGTTTAAAATGTGATTAGACCGGCTACCACTTTCCCAAATAGTAACATCATGTGATAGTCAACACCAGAGAGGCACTGGGGAAGAAGAGATAGACTCAAACCCCTGCCCATTTCTGCCTGGGGTAACAGGGTAAATGCTCTCACTTTGTGCTCATACCAAAAATGCCACGAATTTTGTGCCCTTCCCCACTTTCAGAAGCTTCCATGACCCTTGCTTTCTTCTTCCTCCCAACCTCACTACCTATCACTGCGTCTTCTTGCCCACACCACAGTTATCCCCCTCATTAGGCTTGTCTATGATCACAGGTAATCATACCCAATGGTCAGTCCCACCTGTCAAGTAATTCACATCCTGGAAGTGTCTTTTTGCAGTCCCATAGGGAATGTAACAATCAGATAATCAGTAAACTGAAGTGCACACAGAGAATAATTGGATTATCCACTCTCAATCCTCTCTGAGCATTTGCCATTGCCAGTACCATTTCCACACTGAGTGTCTGAAATTTATTATGTGTTTGTTTACGTGCAGTTTCACACGCACACAACTTGATAGATTAAATTCCTTTTGAGGATTGGGAATGTGGACCAGCCAAACTGAAAAAGGCCTATTATAGTATAAATCACACAATGCAGGCAGTGTTTGAAGAGGATAATGGCTGACCACATAGGTGTTCTAATTGAATTCAGCTGGACTTTTCCTGGTGTGCATTTCTACTGTAATAACTATTTTTAATGGGGAAAATTTGACGATCCATCACCGTTTTCAATAATAGTTAAAGCAACAACTTGTCATTGCCAAGTTAAATCTAATATACGCCTATGGAAAAATCGCCAGTTTGTCCCCCCCCCCCTCTCCCACCCTCCAAGCGATATCCATGGTTTACTAAGCCCAATTTTGTACCTTCCCTGAGAAATGCCACTGGGATTAAATGCAAAATACAATAACTAAATGAGAGGAAGTATACGCAGGAAGAGGCGTTCTGCTTGCAATTATGAATTTGTTAATAAATGCAGTGATGCAGGCTTCAATTTTCATAAGCTGCCTATGAAACCTGGGGGGGGGGGTGCATGTAGCCCCAAAATCCCACCCCCCCGTAGCAACACCACTACTGCTCAGGAGTTACATACGGCTTGTTCACTGTGTCTATCCCATTCAGACATCTCAGAAATAATAATAACATGACAATTCAAGAATTTGTACTGTCTTCACTGGGGAATACTGTAGTGGGGTAGGGGAGAGGGGGAAGTGGAAGCAATACCCAGTTGTTATGAAGAGGGCAACACAAAACATTTGTGTGGGTCGACAAATATACACAATGAGAGGAGAGGTTTTACCTTAAGAGCAGGCCGTTTCTGCCTTGCCAATTAGGAATTTGTCAATGAATGCAGTGATGCAGGCTTCAATTTTCATAAGCTGCCTATGAAACCTGGGGGGGGGGGTGCATGTAGACCAAAATTCCCACCCCACCCGTTGCAACACCCCTACTGGTCAGAAGGTACATAAAAAAGGGCTGGTCACTGGTGCTAGTCCAATATTCATACATTCAGAAATAATAATAACATGACAATTCAAGAATTTGTACTGTCTTCACTGGGTGAATACTTGTAATTTGGGGAAGTGGAGAGGGGGAGTGGAAGAATCCCAGATTTTTAGGAAAGGGCAACACAACCTTTGGGGTCGAAAATCATAACACAATAAATGAGAGAGGTATACGCCAGCAGAGGCGTTTCTTTCTCTGCCTTGCAATTAGGAATTTGTCAATGAATGCAGTGATGCAGGCTTCATTTAGGGCTACATTTTTCAATTTTCATAAGCTGCCTATGAAACCTTGGGGGGAGGGGGGGGGGGGGGGCTACGTGAAAGATATAGGATTGCCCTATGGTGCGGGGGTATAATTTCAAATGCCAAATTTATCCACATTTCAGTGTTTTAGCTGTCTTGAGCTTCCACATTCATTGAGATAGCTTGTGATAAGAGTATCGAAGTATGGTAGTGTCATTGACTTTTTTGTTTTGTCTTAACAAGACGCTTCCCGCCAACACAAAGCAGCAAAATCACTACCAGTCAAAAGGTCAAATGAGGTCAAAAGGTCAAATGAGGTCAAAAGGTCAAATGAGGTCAAATCGGTCACCAATGTATTTCACCCGACGAACGAAACTTTCCATTACGACAGTCCTCCAAAATGTTCGTTGCCGAGATATATGACGATTTTAGCTGTCTTGAGCTTCCACATTCATTGAGATAGCTTGTGATAATTGTATCGTAGTGTGGTAGTGTCATTGACTTTTTTGTTTGTCTTAACAAGACGCTTCCCGCCAACACAAAAAGCAGGCAAATCACCAGGTCAAAAGGTCAAATGAGGTCAAAAGGTCAAATGAGGTCAAAATCGGTCACCAGATGATGCAATCCAGGGACGAACAAAACTTTCTATTACGACGGTCCTCCAAAATGTTTCGTGCCGAGATATATGACGATTTCCTCTGTGACCTCAGGGACCTTGACATGACACAAAGACAATAGGGTTCACTCACCATACATGATACCCACATACCCAATATGAACATGATAGATACTTGCGTTCGCTAGATATCGTGCGGACAAAGCTTTTTGAACTTTGCCCTCTCGTGACCTTGAATGGAACTTGAACAGGCAACCAAAACAACTGGGGTCATCCTCCCCATATGTGCAACCCACATACCTAATTTGAACTTGATAGATACTTGCGTTCGCTGATATCGTGCTGACAAGGGGTGTCAAACACACAACCACACCAACACAGAAACACGCACACACCACATAAGCCGGTCGCATGACGCATAGATTCCTGTTGCCTTCGGCAAGGAATCAAAAAGGCTAAACGAAAAACGTAAGATATCGCAGGACGAATCTAAAACACAGATAAACATTATCCGAGAACAGGTTCAGTTTGAATACTGATAAAGATTAACGAAAAAAGCCCCCTATGATATTCAGGTAAAACAGTAGCAAAGTGAAAATGTAAGAGCTGGTGGGTAGGGAGATAAATACCTGGTAAATCTGCACTGTGAAGCCTAACTGCATTACTTATGAATGAAGAGCGATAGCTGTCAGTTCTAGACAGTACCACTACAAGCTTCCACTTCGATGAATGAGACGTTCATCAAGTTGGCAATATAATGGATGCCGCGGGTCATTCCACAGTGATTTCAATTTTGTTCGCACCCTACATCATAGAGCGAGTTTAGACATGGCAGAGTCCCAGTAACAATCTTTCCTGCCGACTGATATGTCATTAATTATTTTCATGACAACACAGTATGTCAACAGTGAACAGATACCCGAGTCATAAAAGTAAGCAAGTATGTCTGTTATTAACATTAAACATTTCCTGTTTACGTAAGCAGTACAGACGGGGTTTTAGCCTTTTTTTTCAACGTAGCGACATGATCCTTCCAATCTCAAGCCTCATCATCAATGACCACACCTAGATATTTATATTCGTGCCTCTTTCAATTTCATCATTTCATCACTTTAAGGTAACTGGGTCATAAGTGACGCGGTGACTGCTTCTAAAATCGATGTCATTTCTTTTGTTTCGAACATAAAATTGTAATGGTCTGATCACAATAATCCACAAACCTATTTATTTGAGATAAGTACGTGGACTCATCATCATTGAACATCAAGCCCAATAATGCAGTGTCGTCTGCATATTTCACAATAGAGCAGGAGGAATGAGTAAAACGGATGCGCCTTGTATTTGGTATAGTACCAATGGCAAGTCGGAACGTCTTTGGTACTGCGGACACAGAATTCCGTTGCGAATACACTGCATGTTTTTCGCCATTTCACAATTATGTTTGCTCACATTTACCTGACCTCTCTGACATCTGTCATACCCATGAATGACTTGGAACTGTCTACCACATGGGCCTAATTTTTGCTATCATTGCCCATCAACAAGTATAAACATCCAACTCCTACTCCTGTGGCAGTGACAGTTGAAACACACTTCCACAGAATGAATATCTGACCTTGTTTTGACACCTCATATTTTTAGTGACCACTCCCAAGTTACCATTAAACAGCATTTAGGTTTTGTGGTGGGGGGGGGGGGGCAAGCCCCCATTGCCATGAAGTCTTCTGTGCCCACACATTTCTAGGTCGACAATGAGAAATTGGACCGGATGTAATGTAAACAAATCCTCCGATGCCCGGGACAATGTAAACTAGGCGAGATGTGAATGAAAGACAAATTATCTTCCCCTGGACAATAGGCTATTGTCAATAGGTGCAGACCTGGGACCTTCTGACAGATAGTAGAAACACTGCTCTGCAGAGGATGGAGTAATGTAAAACAAACGTTGTATGCAGTCAGAGATTAAGTTGGAAATGGGTAATTAATTGATTAATTAAATAAAATTTTCTCAAAAAAATAAAATGTAATTCAGCCTATAGCCAGTGGAATGCTTCATCCACCTACCAATTTCAACCTGATCGCATGATGGTTTAGAAGGGATGAACGACAACGTGACGAACAGAAGAGACGAACGAACGGAACGGACGAACGAACGAACGGAAGGTGAGACATGATGACTTGTAGAGTACTTCCCGCAGTAAAAAGGGGCCAAAACTGTACGTTGGGGAGCTCCTGTCTTTATGTCATACCCCAGACTGGACCACCTTGTTTAATCGAATTTCAAATTGGGTTACGTTGTGTGATAATATGTCAAGTATACAATCAATCAAGGATGGTGGTATTGACAGTCATCTCAATTAGTTTCTTGACTAAAACATGGCGTTGAATTTTGTTGAAGGCGGAGGAGAAGTCCACACAGTACATAATGCGGGATGCCACATTGGCTCTAGGGTTTTCGAGATGAGAGTAGACATGTCGAGGGTAAGAAAAGTATCGCTCTTCTGTACTTCAACCTTTTGTGTACGCAAATTGAATGGGGTCCACCTAGCAGTGTGAGGAGAGATCTGATGGATTAAAACAAGCTTCTCACAAACTTCTATAACCACTGATGTTAGGCGAAAGGGCGCAAGGGTCATTCATGCGAGATATGGACGGGACCTTTTGGGACTGGGACAATACACGGCTGCTTCCAATATTCGGTATACAACGGGCAGTGGAGGTGATAGGTTAAACATGTAACAGAAAATACTAGCGAGTTGACTGGGACAACTTTAAAGAACACGGAAGAGAGCATATAGGACTTGCAGTTTGCAGGATTAATTCTACAAACTGGTCCGCGACCATGTTTTCAGTTATATGCATACTCTGTTGGGACCAACGGGCACTGGTTCATGAAATCATTAATTCATTGCGCAAATCAATGCAGTTCAAACGATGTTAACATGCAATCAAGCCTGTCCGCATACTCTTGTTGTTTTCATCTAATTTGCGAATTGCGAGTTTGAGAATTATCATTATTGAAACCATTTATCATCTTCCGCATACCATGCCAACCGTTTTTAATGTCATGTCATTCCTCAGTGAAGCATTTTCGATCTTATGGTCCGGACCGCGCGTTTTTCGTCCCTGATAGCCCTCTTCAATTCACCCTGAACCTCTTTTCCGCTTATCTCTTTGTCACCCAACCTGAAAATACCTTTTTTCTGTTATACTGCTTGAATACCTTTGTTATCAAGGCTTTTTGTGAGGGTACCCCTATCACCTGTTTAGAAGGGATTATCATGTCTTCGCAATACTCAATATGGCATTTACAGTGTCTGTCAGTTCATGAATGTCAGCACTCGAGTCAACAAGGCGATCGCCCCAGTGTCTCGCCTGGTTGCGCGATCAGTGTTTCCATCTAATAGTCACCATGCAAACATTACAAGGCAATTATGTGTGCTTTAGGATTTTGGTATAGAATTTAACATCCACCCACTACCAGTGATCAATTTCAAATCGTATGACTGATTATTGGACAATGTCTACCTGGAGAGTGAGAAAGTATAAGTTTTGTGGAAAGTGACTAAGATTGCCTAATTATGCAATTCAGACCCAATACTCAACTTCCTATTGACCCATTTGCTCATTTCACCTATCTCAGGAACCACTTAATACATTTCATGGAATTCAACAAACTTGAACAATTTGCATGAATGGAACAATTATCCACACTGCATAACCCCATTCCTCGGTCAATGTTATTATGTTAACATTTTGGGGACTGAACTAAGATAGACCCTACCAATCAGCTTTCAGGACATCAAAGAAACCAACTTTGAATTTGGGAAACACCCAATGCGAAATAGACACACTGAATGACCTCCATGTTCTCCACCCTTGTGAATAATACAATTTTATATATATAGTGAATAATCACAGGAGTGCTCTATCACAGAGATGAGTGGTCGATTGGAATGAAAAACAAACTTTTTGACTTTGCATAAATTATGCAAATTAGAGACGACTCATTCTATATTTGACGCTGAAAATCTAATCAGATACATCTACTTCATATCCCCCGCTCATCTATGTGCCAAACCAATTCACCAGAGCACCTACGTCACCTGTAATCTTGCTAACGAGCCTGACAATAGATTACATAAAATAGGCTAATTACCTCACTTAATTAGTGACTTTTTGTTCCCCAAATCTAATCAGATCGTGTTCACCCAATCCCGATGCCACCCTGAAAATTTCACCTTGAGTATTATTTACACACAGAAGCCACATGGGGTCAAATTATGGTCGCAATTTCCGATCAGAATGTACCTTTGAATCCGAAATGCAACAAAAATTTGATTCGACTCAAAATATGGTAATGGTCACATTTAGGTCCAAGGTCAATTGAGGTCAAAGATCAAATTGAGTCAAAGGTCACACAGATGGAGGTCAACGAGTGGATCACCAATGGCGGCATCCTCCCAACCCGGCAGCATTTGGTTCCCATGTTATTGGCCAAAAAACTAGTTTTTTGACCCTCAATTGACCTTTGAATGACCTTGGGTGATGTGACCGTTTTTTTAAAAAATTTAACCCTAATGGTTACACCTTGTCCTGAAATATAAACCCACATCATGAGAGTTCACCGTAAGTTTGTTCCATGAACACATACTATTTGACAGTTATTTATGCCCATAAGTGACTTTGAAAGACCTTTGATGACATATGGTTTTTAATGGAAAATGTTTCTCCACCATGACGTACACCGTCCTGAAATTTCAACAATCCCAAGCAATGTCAATTAAGTTGTTCCAAAAATAATTAGTTTTGTCCATAAGTGACCTTGAATGCCCTTTGATGACATGTCAGGTTTTATGAAAATGGTTACTCTCGATGAGATGCACGCAGTCCTCCAAGCACTTATGTATCCCAAAGTAACTGCCGATGCTATTGTTAAAAAAGTATCAACACCAACCTTGACCCCTTGTAAATTTAGAACCGAACTCCTCCCGATTGACCCCCCGTTGCTGAATCGACGACACAAACTCCCGGATTTGGTTTCGTCTATTCAGCACACAGAGCTCTGTCACATATCCAAATTTTGACAAAAATTGACAGTTTTAATTTGACCCTTGACCTTTTGACCTCACTTCAGGGGTTATAGTAGACCTGGCTGATTCTCAAAATACCAGACAAATACTATGAACATCCTAATGAACTGAGGCACATGAGAAGAATTTGACCTCTGCTATCCTTCACGAACAAGGTCACATGGGGTCAAATTACGATCCATTTCGATCAGAATGTACCTTTGCGATCCGACAAAGGCAACAAAAAAATTTCTGATTCGAATCAAACTATGGTAATGCGTCAAAATTGAGGTCAAAGGTCAAATGAGGTCAAAGGTCAATTGAGGTCAAAGGCACACAGATGGAGGTCACGAGTGGATTACAATGGCGCACCTCCCAGCCTCGGCAGGCATTTGGTTCCCATTTAGGCCAAAAAACTAGTTTTGACCTCAAATTGACCCTTAATGACCGTGGATGATGTGACCGTTTTTTATAAACAATGTAACCTAGCTGGGTTAACCCGTCCTGAATAATTTAAACCACATCAGGAGAGGTCATGGAAGTTTGTTGCAGGAACACATACTTATTTGACAGTATATGCCCATAAGTGACTTTGAAAGACCTTTGATGACAGGATGGTTTTGATGGAAATGTTCTCCACCATGACGTACACCGTCCTGAAATTTCAACAATCCCAAGCAATGACACTGTAAGGTGTTCCAAAGAATATTAGTTTTTTGTCCAATAAGTGACCTTGAAGACTTTGATTTGAATGTCAGTTTTTATGAAAAAGTTACTCTCGATGAGCTGCACGCATCTACAAGCTTATGTATAACAAAGTATACTGACAATGCTATTGCCAAAAATGTTTCAAAACCAACCTTTGACCCCTTGTAACTACTTGAACCGGTGCCCGATTGAAGCGGGAGTTTGTTTCGTCATTCCGCACACACAGAGCTGTGTCACATATCCAAATTTGAACAAAAATTGACAGTTTAATTTGCAGCTCGTTGACCTTTTGACCTCACTATCATCAGGGGTAGTTCGACCTGCTGATTCTAAAACTCAACCATGACAAATCACTATGAACATCTAACTGCACTCGAATTTGTCAATAGAATTTGTTGAACCCTCTGAAATCTTCCGCACAAAGGTCCCATGTGGGTCAAATTTGTCTCATTTCCCGATAGAATTACCTTTTTGAGATCCGAAAATGGCAACAAAAATTTGATCGATCGACTCAAAACTGGTAATGGTCAAATTGAAGGGTCCAAAGGTCACATTGAGGTCAATGGTCAAATTGAGGTCCAAGGTGTCACACAGATTTGAAGTCACGAGTGGATCACCATGGCGCACTTCCCAACCTCGGCAAGGCCTTTGGTTTCCCATGTGTTATGATGGCCACAAAACTAGTTTTTTGACCTCAAATTGACCCTTAAGACCTGGTGATGTGACCGTTTTTTTAAAACAGTAACCCGAGATGTGTTTTACAGCTTCCCTGAAATATAAACCACATCAGGAGAGGTCACCTGAAGTTGTTACAGGAACACATACTAATTTGGACAGTTATTCCCTAAGTGACCTTGAATGACCTTTATGACTGAATGGTTTTTATGGAATGTCCTCCACCATGACGTACACTTTGTCCTGAAATTTCAACAATTGGCCAAGCAATGTCACTCTGTAAGTTGTCTCCAAAAATAGTAGTTTTTTGTCCATAACGTGACCTTGAATGGACCTTTGATGACATTCCCCGTTTTTATTAAAATGTTACTCCTCGATAGTGCACGCAGTCCTACAAGCAATTAGGTATCACAAAGTATATACTGCCGCTGTTATTGCCAAAAGGTAATCAAAAACCACCTTTGACCCCTTGTAATTTTTTGAGAACCGACTCCCCGATTGACGCCCCCGTAGCTGAAAGACAAACAACTTCTCCCGAGTTTGTTTTGTCTAATTGACAGAGCTCTGTCACATATCCAAATTTTTAACAAAATTTGACGAGTTTTAATTTTTCTTTGCCCTGTAAACTCTAAAAATAAGCAAATCCTTCGACATTGACTTTTGACCTCACTTCATGGGTAGTTTGACCTGCTGATTCTAACAATTCACCATGACAAATCACTATACATCCTAACGCACTTAATTTCAAATGAAAAACTTTGACCTCCGATATCTCACACACAAAGGTCTATGGGGGGTCAACTTATGGTCCATTTCGATCAGAGGTACCTTTGAATCCGCAAATGGCCACGAATTTGATTCGCCAAATAATGGTAAAGGTCAATGAGGTCAAAGGTCCCACAGATGGAGGTCAACGAGTGGACAAACTAGTTTTTGACCCCGACTTGACCTTTGATGACCTATTTTTCGCTGAAATCTAATCAAAGTTTCAATCTATCTTATATCCCCAGTCTATGTGCCAAAACATGTCACCATAGCACCTACGGTTCACCCGTAATCTTGCTCCGAGCCTAAACACTAAATTACATAACATAGGCTAATTACCTTACTCAAATTATTGACTTGCGTTGCCCAAAATCTAATCAATCGTGTTCACCCGCCCGATGCACCCTAAACTTTGGCGCAGTGCACTGCCGTTGAAAGTATCCGTTTCACGAGAAAGTGTGACCACACACACGCCATCGTTGACCACTAAGTCTCCTCCTGATTTCATTCAGGCGAGACAATAAAAGCCGACCAGTCCGTATAAACGAAGCAATCTCGTAAACAGTCCACATCCAGTCAATCACATCTGACCACTCTTTGATGTTGATACTTTTCGCCTTTCACGCTGGACGATGGGTCGATACTTAGTAACAAGTGGTAGGTTTGCTCCCCTTCCCGAGATTAGGCAGTGGCAGAGTCCTGCAGCGTCTTTGCCATTCGCTATACAAATCAAGTTTTCGGAACCAGAATTTGAAGGCCTTCATGCGGGGTGGTCAATGGCGAGTTATATGGGTGAAGATTTAATATATGACAGATAGTGTACTTATGTAGAGAAGGACCTATTCGCTGTGTCCTCCCTCTTCAACAGAACTACGCGTCATTGGCTGGGTTGGAGAAAAGGTGCGACTCTGAAATGGTGGCATACATGTCATCTCGCCTTTGGGATGAGTTCATCTTTGTTATATTAAGTTGTGGAAACAATAAGTGTGACGAGGATTCCAACCCATTCTACTAACGACAGGGCGTTAATGGCATTTTTGAGTGACTACTAGTTATAATAGTATAACTTGACCATTTACTGGCATCCTAATTTATCCCCAACCGAGTTGGGGCCCCTCCCCAACTCTTCAAGTGTGGTTAAAGGCCTCTTCACACGATGCCTTTTTCTGGAGCGGCAATTCAGTTTGCTTTAAAATAAGAGAATAAATGGTCCGCTGTATGCTTGGCAATGGGAGAATCTGCTAAGATGTTTGGTGGTGAGGGATGCTTCCCTAAAGGGAATGCATCCTCTCACCTCTGATAGGGTTCTATTACCATTTCATAAATAACCGTATTTTGTGATGTTAAAACGAACTTAAATCATTATATCATTAAAATATTTTTCTTAGGTGTTTAAAAGCAACCATCAATTTGGGTTTTTCTCACGTGTAAGTAAATGTTACGCTGACTGTACATTTGTCTCCGAAAATCATTAGAGTTATAAAAAAAAAACAGAACTAATCACTTTGTTGTGATTTTCTTACATGTAAAGTAAAGTAATTGAAAGACCAAGCTACAAGTATTTTTACTCTACTGTGCGCCACCATGGAAGTTTGTTCAGCCTTTATGTGACCACACCAAAGCTTCTAGCGTAGGCAAAGACTGTATGTAGGCTCCAACTTTGTTACCTCCTGTGACTGACGTGCCACACCCTACATCCTGTTTTCCACAATGGCCATGATGTAACAACATTAGATGGCCATAGCAACCTTATGCAAGTAACAAGCCTAGGCCTATTCATTTACTCACAACTAGTCCAAGTAGGCTTCGCGAATGAGATTTGGCTGGGTAGTGGTTAGGCCTATTTAATTCTTGCGGCGACTGTGTAACCGTAATTTGTAGATTTGTAATGTGAATTTTTTTATTTCGCCTAGGCTAGGCGGCCAGCGAGGCCTAACGTTAGGCTAAACCTAAGCCTAAGGTCGAAGCCTTCACTTCAGCCTACTTGGTCAAGGCCTACAATATACTATTACCGCCTTCATAAGTCGAGAGCTTGCAAGAAAATACAAGTCACGTTCTGTTGAAGCGTGCGGTATTTTAACGCACATGTCTGGTAACGCCTTCACCCCGCACGGTACATACCACAGAGCGCAGTATGCATGCATAGCTGCGCCCCACGTAACGATGGCGTGGCAAGGCCTAACGCACTGTGGCAAGTCGGGGCACTTTGTGCTGGCCTTTACCCGGTTCTTCAAACGTTTCGAACAAGTCGACTTGTTGTTTTGTTATTGTTGTTGTTGTTTTCGGTCGATAGGATCTTCGGTCATAGGTTATAATGAGTCAGAACGATTACGTTAATCGCCCGTAAAATCCGGTCATAGGTTATAATGACGTCATAACGATGACGTAATCGCCCAAAAATCCTTAATTTCGGCCCAAATAACCGCCTGCCGAAAATTTCATGATTTCTTAGTCCTTAAAAATATGCAAGGTATTCCATGCGTTTCCCGCCACAGGTGCGGCTGTAACAAAGCTAAATTGGCGTTTCAAACATTAACGGTCGAACTGTCGATCAGGCTACTAAACCATTAGAAGTGTTCCATCCAAGTTTTCGTGTGTGTTTGCCACCTTCGGTGGATTTCCGGGAACTTTGCGTCAAGAATTGCGTCTTTACTGGTCGAACAATTGACGTGCTGGAAGTGAGAGGATCCAGGTCGTTTCAGAGCCCCATGGTTGACGGTTACACATGGGTATCCTCAGGAAAATGTTCTTTCCTCGGACTGAAGGTCGGCGAGATTGGAGGGATTGAAGAGTCGCTTGGATCCGAATATATGGGAGTAGGCGGCAATGCGCTGCGTCTCCAGAACCGACCTACTGATGAAGGCCAGTCCCAACATTTTTATGAACATAAATTTGGGGTGGCGTAGGCGGGGGCATCATCGACAGACATCGGGTACCATTGCATTTGATACGTACTGGGTGATCATGTAGCAGGGAAAAATTTCCTGCCGGGAGGCCGCTAATTTGTCTGAGTTTTTCTTGGAATTGGTGAACCAAAGGGGTAGGAGGCGAGGGCCGATCCTGATGGCGTACAACTATGCGCAAATCGGGCACGAGAAGCCTTTGGCAGGGTATCTTGATTAAGAACGTCACTCGCTGCCTGCGTTTGCCGTCAATTGTTTCACAGTGTTGCCGCTCTAACGCGTAGCTTCACTGGCAGAGGACGTGTTTACTTTTAGGCCTACATATTGAGGGTATTCATCCTTTTGGAGATTGGCCATTGAACGGGGAACAAAACCCGGGGAGCCTTGAACATTCTATGGGCATAGGAGCTCTGCTGGCTGCATTGTAGTCCTTTCTCCGGCTCCGCTTGTCTTTAACGCTGCTCTCTCACTAACTCAAAAGAGTCCTGTTCTCCGTCCTTAGTTGGAACTGTCAGCAGCAATGTTCCCCAGTCTTTCTCTGTTATACTGGCTGCAATTACAGCCAGAGGCGGCGCCAGGGTTCGAAAAGTGGTGGGGGGGGGTGCAAAATTGTACAATCGGTTTTTTCGGTGCATTGGTTTACAAGGTGCTTCACTCCACTGCTCCTCCCCACCCACCCTGGGTACTCTTCGAGGTAACGAACGGACGGGGCGCCACTGCCTTGGGCTGCCATGGTTGAGTTGGTCGTGAGCGAACTGCATTTGGGGTATTTGGTGTACTGTCAAGGTGTTCATCAGTTACCAATGACCCCCAGGATTAATAGTTGTAAAGCGCTTTGGTATGTCAGTGTAAAGCGCCATATAAATACCTGGGTATATTATACCGCCCTTCGCCCAGCATTCTAAAAGTTGTATATTGCCTGCGTTCTGAGTAAGAGTCCGATAATGAAATTATCACGCACAGAACACCATCTACGCGGAGCGCCACCACGGTTTGCGCGAACGAGATTTATTTGAAATCATAACCCAAGACACTGCGGAAATTGCGGCTTTGCCGCCCTCAAATACATTTAGATTCTCATTCAACCAGCTGCGGATTCCAAAACGATGGCGACTCAGTAGATATTCATCTCATTGTCCTAAGGCAGTTACAGACGAGAAAAATTGTGGGGGAAACTCCACTATCGGTTGGCGCCGAGCGTGGGTTATTCGCGAATAATCACTCAAATGCCAAGCTTTGAGAATTACCTCAGATACGCTTTGTAAGACAGCAAAATTTCCGAAACGAGGGGAACCTAAATCCTATTTTGTCTGTTACATTAGGGGCAATTCACGCTAACATTGTGATCTGAGCGGGCCACTAGCGCCACTTGTACGGTATGTTGGCTTGAAGCGTCACATTGTTCCAATGGCACATCCAGAACTACCAGCTGGTATTGGGTAGTCAGGCAAGCCTCGAAATTTTACAGGTTAAATACCTATCGAGTCACGCTCGATATTATCGTAGTAGTAGTAGTAGGTGAGTCTCGTCTATCCGACATGCTCAGTAATCAATCTCAGCCACGTATCACGGATCTTGCGCAAGGTTATTGCTTCACTTCAAAACTGGTAACGTTGATGTCCTGAATCCGATTGAGTTTCCGAGCAGGGTGCACGGGTCTCCAACCTGGGCTTATAGTATGTCGCATGCTTCTCTCAGAGCCGATTCTTCGCTGGAGTTCTTCTTGGAGTCTCGCGACCCGTGACAGACAAACTCAAACGTCTATGGTGATACTACGGAGGACCAAGGATTTTGGTTTGGTCACATCAGGGAGTCATCGTTTGGTATCCACGTGGATGGTCATTGATGTTGAGAACATTGCGGAGTAGTCTTCTTTGGAAAGTGTCAATTTCGTGTGCTCAACGATTCTTCGTGTACCCCACAGTTCGCAATTATACAGAAAAAAACTTGTATAGTAGGGCATCGAGATGATCGAGATGATCATACGTGAAACAATATTACCAAAGCGGAAGCGATGCAAACAGTTGGCGCGGAAGCGCCTTTATTAAAATGTTTCCAAAATGTCCCACTAGAACCAGTTGAGGACATATTGTGAATCCAAGAATAGCGACTCAGAAACAACAGGTCCCATGTCATAATGCATCCACTTGAAAGGTACACACGGAAGTCGAACTCGAACAACACTTTCGATCCTACGAACGATATTGTGAATTCCAGGACGGGACAAATTCATATAATTTTCCAAATAAATTTACAACCTGTGAACTTTGGATGCTTTTGCGGAAGTACGCAGACCTTGGGAATGGTATTCAAGTATCCCTTGAATGAGGTGGGAAGTTCTAAGCATTGGACATTAATATATCAGCAGACTGGGTTTCGGCTGCAGTACGATAATAGATAGGCTAACCCATCAAGCGGTTCACATGGGATTTATAGCGTGGTGTGGGGTGTCGGGATGTGCGGTGAGAAGGATATACGTATATGACCTCAAAAGTAGCTACACGTTTCAAAAGTATCATTATTTCGAAACGACATTAGGTGTCTCATTCCGAAGTAATATTTTTTATTCCGAAATTGAAAAATAAGGCGAGGTATTCTGAGAAGAGGATTTAGATGCTTCATTCGAGAACACAATAGCGGCGTAATATTCTGAAGAGGATTCAAGTGGTTTTCTATTCCGAATTGCGATTTAGGTGTTTAACTCCCAAAATAGGATTTAGGTATTTTTTCCCAAAACAGAAATGGGGCGTATCCCGAAATGATTCAGAAATAGAAGATACGCACCTTAATCTCCTTTCGGAATAAACACCTAAATCTATTCTCGGAATAAAACACACGATCTATTCCTTTGTAGAGCTGCATATGTATGACGACAACGGGACACGACAATGGACATCAGCTCGTATCCGCACCAGGACCAAACCATTATTTTGTATGTCGATGTAAGACACAATTAAAACGGACCACATGGCCTAAGTGCGTAGATATAGCTCACACTCACACCACATACCAGCATGAGCTCATCCACTTAGGTGGGGGTCAAGTTATCTTGTTTTACAAGTCAAAATTGGCCAAAATATTGACTTTTTTGTACAATTTTTTTTTTCTATTCTCCTTCAACCAACCAAATTCACCTCCGACCTGAAACCAAAAACAATAGGTTCCTTCACTGCCCATAAGAAAGCTATACAACCAAATTTCCAACGGATCAACCAACCATTCTGGACATAAGCGTGTTTTACAAGGTTTTCATAATACTTTGACCTCTGACCTGACCCCAAACATATGGTTCATGGACTCATCAGGGGAACACACATAACCAATATAGCCTGCTTCTCTATTCAGGTGGGGTAGAGCTATCGTGTTCACAAGCAAAATTGGCCAAACTTCGACTGTTCAACAAATTTTCTCTCAATTTTTTGACCAAAATTCACCTCCGACCCCCCCCCCCGCTGAATAAAAAACAATAGGGTCCTGTACTCCCAGTAAGAAAGCATACCACCAAATTCATCAACTTGATCGGGACCAACATCCTGGACTTAGCGTGTTTAAGGTTTTCCAGACTTTACCTTGTTGACCTCATACCTGACCCCCCAAAACAATAGGGTTTCATGTACTCATCATGGGGCACACACCCATGCACTCATGAGCTTCATCCATCCAGGTGGGGTGGTTAACGTGTTTACAAGAGCCAGTGTTACATACATACATACATACATACATATCTACATACATACATACATATACATACATCATACAAAACACACACTGTCATGAACTGCCTAGATTCCTCTCTGATTTCGCGTCAAGGAATCAAAATGTCCCCCAACCATGCCCGAGGCGATGTGCACTCCTGTGTTGATATATTAACAGCACAACACCATTGGCCTTCCTAAGTATTTGTCTCCGCATCTTCCCTGCAATTCAAAGTAACAAAGACTGTATGTTCTGAACTTATTTACACATACAAATGTAATTACTTTTGACCTTCAGAGTCAGTTCACACGGGTCATTTTGTCTGATCATTTGCTTACCATTGCCTCTCCAGTTGAGGCCAATGGTCCATGTGACTATGACTGGACTTCTTATATTTCTATTCATCAACATTATACGCGGAACCAGACCAAATTTCAGCGGATTCCGATGTACTGGATAAGGCACAATTAGCAGCGCAAAAATTTGCCTTTTGACAGCAACGGGGGAACTGCCATATCCCTTCAATACAAAGTCAACGTAAAACATGTACTTTTGAAAATTTGTACTAAACAAACTACAGATGGATCCTAATAGAAACCTACAAAAGGCCATTCACATATACACAGAAGCTCTTTTTCATTTCTAAGTGAATATTCTATCTTTATCGTCTTCCTGTTTATCATTGCGCAAAATATCCCTGCTGGAATAGCGGTGCGTTTACGCAAGAAGGCGTAAATACTTTCTAAGGCGACACATACTTATGCTTTTGGCTCAATTGCCCAAAATCCTTCAACACAATCCCACAAACAAGGCGATCGCCACCATGTATCGCCTGGATTGCGCGATCAGTGTTTACTTATTGCTATTAGTCACCATGCAACAATTACAAGGCACTCCATGTGGTCACTTAAAGATTTTGGTATTAGCTTTAACAGAAACAGCCACTATCAGTGACCATTTTCAAATTCGAAAGACTACAACTTGCCTCAATATGCAAATCTAGGTAATTTACCAAGTGTCACGAAAATCCGGTATAATTATGCAAATTAGACACTTTAACTCTAAAAAAAATTTTGGAACTCAGGTAACCTACCCACCAGTTTCACGAACATCCAAGCAACTTGAAGAGTAGCCCATATTCACCAGTTTCGTGAAAATCCTACGAACTTTTGAATTTTCGCATAAATTAATGCAAATAGAACGACTTAATTACCATATTTGACAGCTGAAAATCTAATCAGTTTCATCTACCTTATATCCCGGCATCTATGTGCCCAACACACCAATTCACTATACTCCTACCGGTTGCATCCGGACTCCTTGCTAACGAGCCAACACAATAACTTTACATAATAGGCGAATTAATTACCCTTACTTAATCAATGACTTTTGTGCCCACATCTAATCAGATCGTGAACACCCCACCCCGATCTAAACCCTAAAATTTTGTCGCAATTGCACATACCGTTCGAAAGATATCCTGCTAACGAAAAGTGTGACACACACCACCACACACACGCATACACACGTACACACGAACATACACACACAACACACCACACACACCATAAGTGACCACTAAGTCTCCTCCTGAATTTTATTCCCGATATAACAAAGAATATGGGCCATGCGGGCGCTCGATGAACACATCGACCGTCCTCACATCACTATACGGTAACGCTCAATGAAATACCACCGCACAATCCCCCATAGTAGTGGGGAGGAGGAGTGTGGTACGCTAGAAGGTAAGCAGCTTCTTCATATTAACCCAGTTATCCAGCGGGAATAAGTTACATCAGAACTACCCTACCTTCTAGCAAACAATACTTATGCGACTCATCCACCGGAACAGGAGGCGGGAGCAAAGAGGGATTTTGCCACCAACGGCGAAAACCCCCTTCTTCGCGTCCAGCACCAATACGCGTACTACGCCGGCTATTTGCACTCTCGCTTTCCTGACGCTAGTCCTGAGGAGACTGATGGCGCGCGAAGAGCATATACTTTACGTTCCGGTACTCGTCCGCACGACTGTCCCGAAGAATACAAAGAGATGAGACGTTTGTCGTCTTCACCCCTGTTGCCTTGCCTGGAGGTCTCCTTCCAATGGCATCACCCCGTTGGCCACCCCGAAATAAGCCCAGGTGGAAGAAATGGAACAGAAAACCCGTCATGGGTCACTAGTCCGTTTGAATCAAAGGAACCCCCTGATTATAGCCTGGACGATCCACCTAGAATCGTGTCTCCGTGGCTCAAATGGTGAGGGTCGACGTGACTCTCATTCAACAAAGAGAAGAGCCGTCGCCCCCCGATGGAACGAGTGCGAAGAGATAACCTCTGACGGTAACGGCACAATAGCCGTGCTTCTCAGAGGACAAAGCGTCACCGACGCGATGAAAATAGGAGCAGGTAGAAATTCCATCGCACTGTGTCTTGGTGAGAAGGAGGGGTCTGGGAACCATCCGGAACCCCGTGGGGCTCGACCACATCATTGCCGGGGACCTGGGTGGCCGACAAGGCGGGAGGGTACTCCGTCGTTGAGCGGAAGCTGCTGCCAAAAGCTAGCGGTTTGGAACTGCATGTCCATGAGTTACAGGAATCACCAGCTCGAAGAGGGGGCCCCACGTATCAGGACCCTTCCGGAGGTCCCCCGCCTGGGGAGGGACTGGACCCTGAGTAAACTGTTAAGGGAGCGGGACGAGGAATTGTCTTCCGGTCAGGGACCCCTCATCGGAAGTGGTGGATCGAGTGTGGCTTCGCTGTTCAGAGCCTTAATATTAACCTGACGACCCATACTCAAACCGGTAATTTTGTCAAACGACTGGGATAGGCGCCGAAGTCGGAGAAACCGAGCATTGGAACACATTCTCGGACAATCAAGTTGCACAGAATACATGCCCTCTGGTGGAGGGGTGGCCGCCCCTGGCCGCCATATTCGCAGCCTTCTCCTTCTTCGAAAAGCCTCCTGAAAGACATCCAGGCAGTCACATTGTACACCCCTTTGGACGGTGCGGGTTCCCTCCCTGGCGGGTACCCGGGTGAGAAGGTCCAGACCGGTCGAAGTCCAAGTGGAAAGTCTCCAGAAGTGCCAGTAGATCCGGAAACCTGCCTGGGATGGCCAAAGGGGGCGATCAGCAGAAGACGGCACCCTTCTTTGTGGGCCTTCAAGAGTACACTGGGCACCAGGGCGGCATGTGAACCCATGAAGGTTAGACCAGTCCTGAGCTGGGGTGTCCACCGCCTCCCCGCTCTTAGGACTGGACCTGGCCCAGAACCCGCGAAGCTAGTGGTTTGAGGTGTGACGCGAACATGTCTCGTCTGGAGGCCCCGGCTCGAACAGATCTACTTACCAATACCGCCAAGTCCCTTGGGAGTGACCACTCAGAGTGGCTGTGAGAACGCTTGCGAACCGGCATTCTGCTGCCGTGTTGTCCACTCCTGGGAGTGTGACGTACGCAGTGACAACCTCCGTGGGTCGCGGCACCAACAGAACATGTCCCAGCAAATCTTCCACAGGCATAGGGACCGTGTTCTCTGCCCTGCGGTTAATATGCGACACTACTGTTTGTGTTGTGCGTGCGGGTTCGAGACTTTGGTTCTGTAAACCCCTCAGGGCAATGGATAGCAGTATTTCTATGCATTGATATGCCAAGTCCGCTTTCCCTTCGGGGGCCACGGTTGGGGGGGGCCAGGGATGAGGGCCTGAGCGTGGCCCCCAGCTGAACAAGAAGGCCGCATCCATCGTCACCACGAATCTTGGGCTTGCTGAGTAGAGAAAGACACACCTCTGGCCAGAATGGTCGGCTCTGACCACCACTGCAAATCTCTCGGGGTGTGCTCGCCGGCACTACTCGAGACAGTTGGTCGATCGATGGACAAAAGGTGAAGCAGATGAAACTGAGCAGAGCGCGGATGCGCACCACGTGCACCAGGTTCACTAGACTGGCCGGTAGCCCTGGCAAAAACCAGCCACGCTTGGGCGAAATTTTTCCCCCCCCAGGGGGAGTCCCGGAGAAGGGTTATCCCCGCCCCTGTACTGGCAATGAACCCATCCGGGTGGGCACATCCGCCCCTGTAATGAATGTCGATCACCGTCCCAGGAAGGTCACTCCCTGTGACGGAAGGAGGCATTGACTTCCTGACAGTTGACGCCACTCAACGCCAACTCTTGTGCCTGTTGGACTACCGTTTGGTGTCGCTGAGGCACTGAATCCCGACCTGATCAGCCATCGTTCCTGTACATAAAATGGGTGATGCACAGATGGGTGGAGCAAGCTTCCAGTACCAGGTTAGCAGGGAAGGTCAGGGTTCTGTCGAACAGCCGACGAGAGCGCCGGAATTGATGGGCTTGGTCCTCGAAAATGAAGCCCAGTCCCTGGCGATAGGACTTGTGGACCAGCACATGAAGATAAGCATCCAAAAGGTTGACTGATGTCACCCACCCATGGATGCAGCCTCGGTGTCACCAGATAGGATGAGAAGGCCAAGGTTCATGCGGAACCGAGGCCGCCGAATGTGCCGGTTCAAGGGGGTCGCAAGTTGATGATCGGCGCCAGTTCCCTCCTTGGCGCCAGGAAGAAGTGGGACGAGAAGAGGAGGACGAGCAGGATATCGCTCGATTTCCCCCCTTCTCCGGAAGGATAAACTTCCTTCTGTAAGGTTGCGGCGGGGGCATTATTTCGTTGGACCGTGCCATAGGCACGATGTCAGCCACCGCTTTGCGCTAGGAGGTGTTATTTCATGCGCCGGCTGTGTTAAAGCTTGGTGCCTCCCCAAGCTGGGCGTCCGAGTAACCGTTGGAGGCGAACCTGTGGAGTGTACGTCTGCTAACGGTAGGGGGACTCCATTGGTGGCCGGGCTGGTCGACGGTGGTGCCGACCCCCAGGGCGGGAGGGTACTTTCAACAGACGCCGAGCAGATGTTTTGAGTCCAACAGTCTTCCTCGAAGGGAGATGTATCCGCTTAATTAATGTTAGTCCGAAAACCCGCGACAATGGAACTCTTGTGAAGAAATGTGTGTCTGCAAATTGCCCGGAAAGGCAAGTTCGGTCCCTTCAAGGGTGGCCAACAAAGCCTAGACGGGGACTAACGACCCGCTCCATGAATCTGGTCGATGTTAAGTGCGCGCCGATAACACCATCTTTTTTCCCCGCTTGGGGGTCACACCTCAGTGTGTCCAGCGGAAATATACTTACTCAGAATAAGAAATAAGAAATTTCATTCCAAGGGACCGCAACTCCGGTTTCCGCGGTCCAGCAGTGGAACCCTACGGAGTGGTACAAGTGTACTGGTCGTTGAAAACGATCGTGGTAACACGATCGTGTTTCCCCTTTTATGGGACCCGCCAGCAGTGGACCCAAGCACAAATTACTACTTATGTTGAGCTCAAAGGAAAATGAGAATAAGAAGCAAGAAAACGTTTAACGGAGACCCAGCTCCGGTTACGACAGGTCGCTAAATTATACTAATAGCGATATATAAAATTTTGTATGGAAACAAACCCCCACTCCGATTAACGACCGCGGGCCGCACCGCAGTGAGCCCTACAAATTATTACATGTCGTTATTGCGATCGTGATGGGGCACCATCTTTTTCCGGTTGAATGGATCGACGCAGTGGACCCAGCCGAAAGACTTACGGTCGAAGTGAAGATTACTGTGAGATCGTCCGGCGAACGCAGGAGGGGACCGCCCCCCATGACCCCATCGCCAAGACCATTACGCTCTCCCCTGTCTCCGGTCTGAAGTCGCGCGCCGAGGGCTTTTTTGCTCAAGTGACCTTTGAATGACATGACGGTTTTTTATGAAAAATGCTTGCCTCGTTTGATGCACCAAGGCCCCAAAGCTTATGTAATCGATACCACGCCCTATGCGATTCCCAAATTTATCCAAAAATCAGTGGACGGGTCGCCCCCTGACTGGGATCGGACATGCTGCCTAGCCTGGCATAGTTAATAACCAAAAGCCAAAAGGCTTAGTGGATTCCTTGACTGATTTCTGAAAACATTTGACCTGACACATTAGGAATGATTTACTCTCCACACATACCAGTATGAGCCTCCATCCACCCAGGTAGGTTGACAAAAAATAAGGCTGAATTGCCCGAAATAACCATGCACAAATTGACCTAAGATGACCTTTGACCTAATCCCAAAAAATAGTTTTCAGATTTTTCATGTACTCATCAGGGAAACGCACACATTGGTTTTTGATTTTCATCCATCCATGCATGTTCGAGTTATTGCCCAAAACTCACTATAGCTCAAACTGCCCACAATAGATATTTTCCGCATAGTAAAGGTACCCACTAAATTTCAGTCTGATTTGGCCCAATCATTCTGGAATTATCATGTTTACAAGGATTTTTTGTTTCAGACTTTGACCCTCTGGTGACTTCAGAGGATCTCTGACCTGACTCCCAAAACATAGGGTTCATGTACTCATCATGGGGAACACACATACCGAGTTTGAGCTTCATCCCTTCAGGGGGGTCGCGTTATCGTGTTTACAATATGGATACATCAGTTTTCAATATTTCTCTCCGAATTTTCCCTTCCCCCCAGAAATGACCCAATCTCTACGCAAAACCATGGGTTTGCCTGTACTCCCATAAGAAAGCTAAACACTAAATTACAACAAGCTTGAATAGACCACGCCTCCTGGAACTAATCATTTTTACAAGGATTTTCGGACTGACTTCTAGCACCTCAGCCTTACCCCCCAAATGATAGGATTCATGTACTCAACATGGGAAAAAAACAACATACCTAGTAATGAGGTTCATCAAGTCAGACCTGATCAAAGTTACGGTTTACAAAATCTAAAATTGGACCACTATCAGTTCTTTCAAATTCCAATATTTCCATATTTCCCCCCCCCAATGACCCTGATCTCTAACCGAAAACAACAGGGTTCCTGTACTCCTCATAGTAAGCTACACACACTTTCAGCTTGAATAAGACAAGCATTCTGGACTTATCAGTTTACAAGGACTTCAGACTTGACCTCTGACTTGACCCTAAACCAGTAGGGATCATGTACTCACAATGCGTAATACACATACTAAGTATGAGCTTCCATTCATTCAGGTGGGGTCAAGTTATTGTATTTACAAGCTAAAATTGGCCAAAATAATCATTTTTTTTCTTCAAACTAATTTCCCATTTTTTTCCCCAAAATGAGCCCGATCTCTAACCAAAAACAACAGGTTCCTGTACTCCCTCATAAGAAGCTACACACACAATTTCACAAGTTTGATTAGACTCAACATCCCCGGACTTATCATGTTTGCAAGGATTCCATACTTTGATCTCTGTTGACCTCAGATACTAGACCCCAAACAATAGGTCCATGTACTCACCATGCGGGAACCCCATACCAATTAATGAGCTTCATCATCAATTTCCAACCTGATTGAGTTTAATCATGGTTACACTGAAATTGTCCAAAATATCAGTTTTTTCACACTAAGTTCCAATTTTTTTTTTTTTTCCCCAAAATATGACTCCCGATCTGCACCAAAAACATAAGGTTCCTGTACTCCTCTTAAGAAAGCTGCACCCGCAATTCCAGCTTGTGAATTGGACTAAGCATTCTGGACTTAGCGTGTTCAACAAGGATTTCACAGACTTAGACCTCTGATGACCTCTGACCTGACCCCCAAAACGTTAGGGATCATGTCACTCTCATGTTGGAACAGACATATACCGAGTGTGAGCTTCATTCCCTTTATGTGGTCGATGTATCTTGTTTACAAGCCAGGGGCTTCACATACACACATACATACACAACACACCCACACACACCACACACACTAACATGACTACATAGATTCCTCTGAATTTTTTTTTGTCGTCAAGGAATCAAAAATAAGAGTTCCACCTCTTCCCGAGAGAGAGAAAATTTTGCTGGCACTGAAGTGCAGCGCGTAAAGTGCAAAGCGAGGTGGAGAGGTCATCCATCCCAAAGGTAGGGAGACCAGTTTATTCCAACGACTTGATTGGTGACGGGAGAGGGGGCACCGCCCTAAAACGAGGGCCCTACAGGGGAGTTGGGCCCCCCTACAACGCTCCAAACAAGACGAAAAATTTGCCCCTAGTCCAGGTACTGGCTATGCCCGAAGACTATGGGATTGCACCCAAGGCACCCGTACTGTTTACGATCAGGGGTCACCCCGTGTGGGGAATATGCAAATGAAGATGTACTATACTAGCCAAGACCATGGCAACTCAATGAGAGAAGCCTGGGAAGCGTCCCCCCTGTACCTCAATACTTTGGATCATATGCTAAGCAATGGAGTAGGACGCTGTTGTCTCTAATTAGGCCCGACAAACACCGATTTTGAAACCCCCCCCAAGGGGATCTCTTTAGAACGTAGAGATGGCCCAAACTGAGACGGGAACCTATGGAAAGAATGAGCCTAGTCACAAAAGGGTAACGATGGGACCAACGAACACCCGACTAGCCTGTGGGAAGGGAAAGGTTGCCCCCTAAGTCGCAATGCGCGACTATCGCACAATGCAGGGGCCGGGAAGATGGCGGAATCGGACTCGCAGGATACAGAAACACTCCGAAAGAGGCCCCAGCTAGGGGACCCGAAAATACAAGCGTATCGCCAAGAAGTATCTCGCCTGTTTGTGCGATCGGTGGTTTTTCTATTATTCACAACCCTACACACTATACCAACCAACTAGTTCATGCATACCACGTCAGTCAAAAGGAACCTCACCATATTTTCACATCTAACACACTAAACTTCCTAACCAACAAGTTTGACTCTTATCCAAAAGTCGCCTTGTTTTTTTTTCTTTCTTCCATGCCCCCCCCCCACTCTTCTCTCCATCATAAAACCAAATTTGAAATAGTTTGAATCGCTCAGTCAACTCACTTCTTTGACCCAAATCCAAGTTGAAATGTTCTAAACCCACTTAGCATCCCAGGCTTCTTTGCCTTTTGTTGAATAATTTTCCTTTTCATTATTCATTGCCTATTATTTTTCCCAACATCAGGACATGCCATCATCTCCCCTCCCCCTGCCCCCCCCCCCCCCCGCTCAGGCAGCAAACACCCTCCCCTGTCTCCCCACACACAAGAAACTATCCCTTGCAGCAGTCAAAGATGTTCCCAAAATATATCTCTAGGAAACCTCCCACATTCGTCCCTAGTCTTCAGGAAAGAAAAATGATTACAGTATTTTGAGTTTAATCGACCTATCAAATTGGTTGGTGAAGAGAGGGTTTGCTTATAACAGCACATTGGTCACAGGAGCTATGTGTTCCTATTTCCCAGTCCTTTCACAATTCTAACAGAATGCGATTATATGATGGAATTCAATCAAATTCCTAATCATCAAACACATCAGATCCAGAAAGTTAACGCCCATACCTATGGAGTTTGGCGAAATTCTTACCAAGTTGGAAATTGAATATATTATCAAATTTAGGCACAATACAATGACCTCTACTGTTCCCAGCTGTACCTTCAAACTGATCAGATAACCAATGTGGATCACATCTACCAGTTTTCAAAATTGCATAAATTATCAAATTAAACACTTAACATGACCTCCATTGTGACCCCGACTTCACCTTTTAAATTTCATCGGGAATCATATAAGACCACATCCACCAATTTCGTGAAAATCCGATAAACTTGAAAAATTGCATAAATTTATGCAAATTAGACCACTTAATTTTAATTTGAATATTTTTTAGGCTGAACATCTATCAGTTCATCTACCTATCACCCAGGTCCCAGGCTCCAAACTACATAACTGTAGCCATACGGGTATTCTACTCGCGTATTCCTGCTAACAAGCTTAACAATAATTTACAAATTAGGCTAATTACCCACTTAGTTACATGACTTTGGCTGGCCAAATCTAATCAGTTCGTGTACACAACCCACCCCGTGCTACACACCAAATTTTGTCATAGTCGGCCTCACAGTTTTGTGAGAAATCCTGCTAACGAGAAAGTGTGACCCACATACACAACACATACACACACACACACGCCGTAGTGACACTATTTCTCTCTCTTCCTGAATTTTCATTTCGGCGAGACAAGAAGGGGAGGCCTAACTGAACCGTTACTGATACAGGTCAACCCAACCGAATCCGAAAGAACAAGTGGAGTTGGAAGAGTATTGGTGGTCGTAGGAGGCTGAAGATGGGCCCACACAGGAAAGAACTGGTGAAGTGTACCACAACCAGTTCAACCGAAGATTGGGGGAGCACTACGTATAGTGCTGTGCGGACGGTAAATGTGTATCATCGAGTGCCCTCGGATTGTGGCATTGAGCCAAACCGCATAGTATGTTTCGCTAGAAAGGTAGGTGCTTCTGACATATCTGGAGCATTTAACTTGTAAGGGCCTATAGCCGGCCTTTACAAACCGTTCCCCCCCGGTGATGTCACTCAATTCCTCAATTTTCTAGAAGTAATTGAAATCTCACAAGCAACATTCTTCGAACCACTCCAATTTGGGAGTAGGTTTTCATATGTCCTTTTCACCTGCACTATTTTTAAACGAATCTGTTTACATGCCATTGGGCCTTTAAATAATACTAGCTCCATCCCAGAAGCATCTTCTAACATGATGCTGCCACTTTCAAATAATCAAATCAGGCTTTCAAATTTCTTGAATACTTTTCCACATTTATTATTTAACATTTTCAGTACTATACATCCTATTCTGACATTAAACACATCATTCTATTTACAATAACAACCATATAGCAACAGCAGCAGTGCAACGTTATCTGATATTATTATTTTTCAGGACTGTATAATAAAAACTTCAATAAACATTCAATATACAAAAATCACCAACACACAGCCTTTAAAACCCAAAAAATATCCCTTTTCTCAGTTTCATCACTAAAATAGGAGTTTCTTTCTGAATATACTTGTTTTCCAGAGCATCAGTCCGCTCTTGTTTTCAAGACGATTTTCTTACCTTACTTGAAAGATTGAAACGGAGATAGAACACATGCACTGTTGTTACATAGAAGAATACGGCACAATCTTCTATCGACACTGAATTTCATTCACACTCTGTGACTGTTAGAAACACATAAGTACCAATTTCATTAAATAACAAACATGTGTCTCGATGAAGTGAAGGTTGTAATTTGGTATTTTCGACAATCAGACTACCCCAAATGAGTCCTAGTTACCTTGAATGGGGGTGGTTCTTTCATATGTTTGTGTGGTACATTACTCTCTGACTTTATTTTGTTGGACATATGCATATCATTCTATACATTAGCTAGTCTCCAGCAATAATGTTCCTAAAAACCTGCAAGCCCAAGTTTTGCATGCACACAATGCGCTTCATCAAATGAAAATGACATTCTCCCTCATCACTACCCTCCTATGTACAAAAGTCACCTGACATTGTGACAATAATTCATGAATATATCACTTTTAACTTCAAGTTATTATGGCCAATTAGGACAAACGAAACCGCTAATATGAGACAAATATCCTCCACACATTAGACGACAAAAAATAACCTTTCCATTGAAATTTAAAAAACAAGCACATATCATTTTAAAATCTAAAATATGAAAGTACTGTTTTTGCATAACATACAGCAGGGCCGTGCCACTGACTTTGTCACATATTCTTCTGTGGATATGACAACCTGTGGTAATTAAACTTTTTCCATAAAAGGTAAATTCAATGAAATTGGAGAGGGACAGATTATGCCTGGAAGCTACTGACAAAAGCAAATAGGCCATTGAGTGGAGCGTGGTGGCTAATTGGCTAAGGCGTCAAGCTTGTAACCCAGAGGTTGTGGGTTCGAGCCAGCCGGTGCCCTCGAGCAAGGTACTTTATCCCGCTTGCTTCTCTTCACCCTGGTGTACACATGGAGACTGTGAAGGTATCAGGAACACAATGGCGATGATTAGGCAGCTATAGACGCTCTGGGATGTCAGAGTGCCTGATGGTTCCTATGAATCGGGGTAATGTTTGGTTTAAAGCGCTTTGAAGCCACTGTGGGAAAGCGCTACATAAGAAATCAACATTATCTTTATTATCATTATAATCCAGTCATTTTGAAAATAAAATGTATTACACTTCTGGTCACCTAAATGTGGAGACAGACCATTCTCTCTTGTGATGTTTTTCCAACAACAGGATCATGAATGGTATATGTAATATGTGAAATAAGAAAATATATTGGTGTATATGGTTAGAGAACTATTTTGTATTATCATAAAAAGGGACAAGTTCTAAAAGAATTACAAAAACAAACCTAATTATGAAGGAAAGGGGGAAGCCTGGGAAAACTGTGAAGAAGCCTTTTATACATTAGGATAGAACAGGGCTGAGGTGACAATTGGCCTTTGACTAGCCTCATTCCAATATCCTCCTGCCTCATCTATTAAGTTGTCCCCCTGGTGAGTTATCTATTATTTATTACAGCATGATTTTCATAGGAAAGGTTAATGTAATCAAGGAAAAGCAAGTCAAGAAGGCAATGGCACTGATTAAATGCTCACTATTTCGAAAAGAATAAGAAAAAAGAACCGACCCATGTTTTGAAAAAGGAGCCTCACCCTATGCTAGCTGCTTGATAAGCTAAAATCAGAGATATCAGCATAATCTCAAACTCAAGAATTGGCATGGGATAACTGGCAGTGAAATATCATGGAACAAAGTAACAATAGCAACGAAAAGTACCATAAACTCTAACCTCTACTGCATTTGATCCCTGATCCAGAAGAACATGGAATAATTCTCAACAAATGCGTTCTTGAACAAATGCAAATCGAAAAGTCTCGATAGCTGGGGACAACAACATTCCTGCGGCGAATACACACCCCCCAAGCATGTTTATTCACAATCCACATGTATTGTTTGTCCACATTTTTTAATTGACCTTTACTGGAATCTGTCATAACCTTGGAATGGCTTGGAAAATATGTTTTATTGTCAACTAGGCGCAGACCCTGGACCTTCTGACTGATAAGGTAAACACTGCTCTGCAGAGGGATGGAGTAATGTAAACAAACCTCCCTCACACTGTCAGAGAGCTCATGTAAGTTGGAAATTGTGGGAAATTAATTGGATTTAAGGGATCCTCTAATCACACATGCTGAACATTAAAGTAGTCAGGACTAGCCAGTAGCAAGCTTCATTCACCTCCCTTACCAAGGTTTCAAACGGCTCGCATGGACGTTTTAGAAGTTATGAATGAAGTGACGAACAGAACAGACGAACGAAACGAACGGAAGGAGGGACATGATGACTTGTTGAGCTGCTCTCCCACAGCTAAAAACTAGTCTCACCGTTTTCAAAGATCAGGTGAGGTTCTGTTAACCATCCTGATCTGAGGTGGTCATAGAGGTTGTTACACTTGCCAAGCCTGAAGGAAACTAGCTAGCTAGTGATACCAGGTGAAGATGTGACTAAACAAAAAAATTATTCAGTTATCAGACAGTAATCAGACACAGGTTGACCTTCAGTGACCCCTTCTCTTGTAACTTAGATGATGCCACTTGACAAAGTGAATAACCTCCAGTGACTTGGAGTTCCTTCAAATTTCTTGCAGTGGACAGGGTATTCACCAAGTCTTGTGAAAGTATGACAACAAATTAACAAACTATGAAAACCAAAGCACCGATGGTGCTGTGGCTCACACTGCACAAATGTAACAAATATGTCTGGTTTTGCCAAAGAGCAGCAATGGGTCGATGACAGATTTGCAGATTATTCTACAATTATCACAGAATTGTCATTCATGGCCCTTAAAAGTCCTGAACAAGCTGGAGTATGCAAAAATTCCACACAATGCCAATTAGGCTTCTTTACATCTCTTGAACTTACATGTAGCTTTCCAGACTAGGCTGATGGTCAACCAGCTTGGAGTCGAGACATAATAATGTGTCGAACTTCAATAGATGGTCAAAATCCGTCGAAGCACATGACTTTTCAAGGGCCAAAAACAATTTCCATATTTTACAATGAAACATTGACCCTGGGGCCCACATTGGGCCTTGGTATGTAAGAGGGAGCATTTCAAGCGCTACTATGTGTAGTTTCTAGAATGGGGACATAGGGTACAAGTGGGAGAATGGACCAAAATATCCTACGCACCTCAAAGATAGGGTTATTAGAGCATCATTATGACCGAACATTATCACTGCGCACGAAAATTTGTAGGAGAGGTATTTTGCGAGATTTCACATAAAGGCCTCAGGCCAGGATTTGGCAAACACCCCCCAATGACTCACTACCCAAGAAACCATTATATGTAATGTTACGGAAAATCAAGCTTGTTTAGAGGAGATTGCATTGCATGTACCATCGTGTATAATTTCATAAAATTATCCATAGGGCCCAGGTGGGGCCTTGGACCAGAAATTCCTGAAGAGCCCGAGGTACGAATATACACAATATTATGATGAACTGTAATCAGCACTTGCCCCAAAATTTGAAGAAAGGGTTTCACTTGATGCACAGGATGGGCCCATTGGCCCACACTAGGGCTCAAGTCAGAAATACTTCAAAAATGGAACCCTGAAGGCAAGGCTTTAGACCGTCGATATGACCGAACATCAGCATTGACCTATGCATCAAAATGTGTAAGAGTAGCATTCTGCAAAAATTTCACATGATGAGCCCTAGGGCCCCACATTGGGCCTTGGGCCAGAAGTTCCCACCGACACACCCCCCCAATGGACCACTACCCAAGGAGCTTTACATGTAACTAATACATATACTGAAGAAAATCAATTGACACTTGTGGGAGGAGATGCATTTCAAGTACCATTGTGTGAAATTTCATACAAGGCGACCGCCCCCAGTGTCTCGTCTGGTTACGCGATCAGGGATCCATCTATTAGCTACCATGCGAACAATTCGAGGCATTCAATGAGTTCTTTAAGATTCTGGTATAGCATTTGACAGAAAACACCCTACAACTCAGTGACCAATTTCAAATCCGTAAGGAATGTTATTGACAATGTTCTACCATATAAGTTTGTGGAAATGTGACTAAAATTGCTAAATTATGCAAATTAGACAATATTCAACTTTCTGCCCTGAAACACCATTTTATCCAATTCATTATCTCAGGACCAAATTGTGAACCACACTTAATAAATTTCATCGGAAATCAACAAACTTTGAAATTTGCATGAATCAAGCAATTTATAAACACTGCATAACTCCTAGTGACCCGAGTCATGTAAACATTTCGGCGAGACTAAAGGTAGATCACAGCTCATAGTGGATACTGGTCCTAAATTTAATAAAGTTGTCGACATATTCTCAGTGTCACCTATAAGATTCCATTCCTACTCTATTTTCCAGGAGTAGTAACTACCCAAATAGCCCGCCCTCCCGAGGGAGTTACTTCCCAGCTGTCTCACCCCTAGAGCTACTGCAGGTGTGTAACTTGACACCTTCATCTTTGAATAGGGGCCTGGTAGTAAGTAAAACAAATGACTGGGTGTTTACACTTGAGGTCAGTGTAGGGGGGGGGGGCCCAGAAGAGGTGATGATAGGCAGAAGTGAACCTCAAGGTAAAAAGGCAGGTTTGACAATAGATGCAAGTCTCTGTCTGTTTCAGATAGGAATACTAGTTAAGATGAATGGAAATACATACCTGAGGGGTTGAAATGAATAAACTCTGCAAATTTGTTAGATAGCATGCTTTAATAATAGTGAGGTCAGCATCATGCTGGTCAGCTAGGGTGCCCAAAGACTATTTACCATTCTAAATAGGTAGCAGACGTCTCTAGAGGTGTTGCAGGAATGTTATTTATTGACAGTACTTTTTGTCCATAAGGACCTCCTTGACAAATGTTACCCTTGATAATAGGCAGCATGTCCCAAAATTTCAGCCATATCGCACACAGTCACTTGAAGTTATTGCAGAAACTGTTAAATTTGGCAGTTTCTTGACCTCGAAGGACCGTTTATGACATGACGGTTTTTATGGTGGAAAAATGCTTGCCTCAATGTTGTGAGCACAAAGCCCCAAAAGCAGTATGTAAGCAGGTACACATGCCTTTGCTATCGCCCAAAAGTATTAAAAATCAACCTTGGACCCTTGTAACTTGAAGACCAAGTGTCAGATGGAAGCAAAGGTTGCGTTTCAACTAGGTAGCAAGGACAGAGACAGGAACTATAACATATCCAAAAATTGACAGTTTTATTTTCGTTGCCCTGTAACTCCTAAAATAAGGCACATTTCCTTAAGACATGACCTTTGACCTTTTGACCTAGTTTTAGATGTGTTTGTCCACTGAACCCAAAAAATTACTATGACAAATCTTTACGAGCACCCTAACTGCACCAATTCAATGTTAATGGGCATTTAACAAAATTCGAATAATTGCATAATTTAACTTAATTAGCAGAATCATGCCAGGAGTATAAATAAGTTCGTTGTACCTATTCATAGTTGGTAATGACTCGGAACAGTATCACCAATGCATCTACCGATCAAGAGATATCGTACACAAGCTTTCGGGCCAATTTTCATTAAATATGCAATTTGATGCATATGGAGTATGGTCTTAGGGACGAAAAAGTGGATGCACCTCGACAACTCTTCACCGCGCATCTCCACAACAAGGTGCCAGCATGAGGCTTTCACGGTTCAGGAGAATCGAACCGCACATACGCGACAGAAAGACGGACAGACAGGCAAGCAGACAGACAGACAACGTGACCAAGATGTCTCTACCTTGCAACAGTTCAGGCGAGACAAAAATGGGCCCTAGGCCAAGTCGGACCTTTTTGAACAAAAAATCATAAACACCCCAAAGGTACCAGTCTATTAGATCCGATCTATTATGACCGAACATCAGCAATCAACTGATTTGTGGAGATACAAGATTTTGCGGATTTCACATAATGGGCCCTTTCGCCCAAACTGGGCCCTGGGCCCAAAAATTCCTAAAAACCCCAAGGGCCATCTACACAAGGACCATTACAGTAACTTTGAAGAAAATTAATTGACGCTTGTGGGAGAGATGCATTTCAAGACCTTGTGTAAAATTCTGAAATTGGCCCTATGGCCCAAGTGGAACCTTGGATCAAAAAATCTTGAAAGTAGCTCATAGACCAGTCATTATGACTGAACATCAGCACTGCATGAACCAAATTTGAAGGAGAAGAGCGTTTGCAGTTTCCACTTTATGGCCATTGTGCCCCTTTAATGCAGTTGACCTTACCTGGAGGTGGCAACGATGACCATCGTCAATAAACATTGTGCCAGTCTTGTCGAGTTCATCAAAGCACCGAATTTTGTGAGACGACAGAAGACAGACAGACAGACAGACAGACAGACAGACAGATAGATAGATAGATAGATAGAAGGACATCGAAATTTACAATAAGCTCAACCAGCATAGCTGGTTTGAGCTAAAAAATACATGAATTATATCACTTTACTACCTAACTAGGAAATGTCGGGCCGGGTAAACCGCCAGACTATATATCCCCCGCATCTCTTATTCAATAAATTTGGTGAACATGAAACGGACAATATTCGTAAAAAGCAGACATTTATAGACTTGTGAAAAGCGACAACGTGGTACAAGGTAATGGTCATTCTATTGAATTGAAACAGAAGGGGCCCCTATTACATGATATTTCAGGCCCCAAATTCAGTTTTTTCCATCCGTCGCTCATCAATTTCTACTCAGAAGACTTCTGTGTATTCCTCATTCTACTGATCAAACATCTATTTTGCATTGAAAATATTAAATACAACATCCACAGGTCTCATAAAGTTGGATTACAAGGGTTGTCATAGTAGGGGACCCATATTAAAATTAAATCACCCCACACAGCGCCCCGGACAGGTGCGTCCTAAATAAGCACCTTTATTCAAAAGATTCGACCTTTAAAACCCCATACCACCGGACAGATTTCAAATCGGTCAAGGTCACACACCTGCAGGGTCAACAATTATATCACATGGTGAACCACCAGCCTTCGCAGATATTCATCTCGATTATAGCCCAAAAAACAGTTTTTGAACCCCCTAAGTGACCTTAAGACGTTAATGATATGACAGTTTTCATGAAAATTGTTACTCTCCATGTTCTACATCCACGCCTATGAGCATTTTGCATTCTGATGAACACAACCCATTGCTATTGCCGAAAAAGTACTAAAATCAGTTTTTGACCCCTAAGTGACCTTTAATGACCTTCATGACATGGCGGGTTATGGAGGTTTTTTTATGAAATTGTTAACTCCATGTGATGCACCACTCCTAGAAGCATATATTTCATTCCAATGAATATGTTCAATGTTATTGCGAAAAAAGGCATAAAATTGAACTTTGACCCTCTGTAATTACCAAAGTAAGTGTCCGATCGAAGCGGGAGTGTTTCCCTCCATAAAGCACACAAAGCTCTACAAAACCAAAAAATACCAGTTTTAATTTTTTTTTTGCCCTAACACATCCTTAATAAGCACATTTATTCAAGATTCGACCTTCAACCACATGGACACCCGACAGAGGTCAAATTCAGTCCGAGGTCACATACAATGCAGGTCAACAAATTGAATATCACAATAGTGAGCCATCCAGCCTTCGCAGATATTCAATTCTCCGATTATAGCAAAAAAAACATTTTTGACCCCTAAGTGACCTCGAATGTCCTTTTATGATATGACATTTTTTGTGAGAATTGTTACTCTCCCTGTGATCCATCCACTCCTAGACTGAGCATTTTCATTCTATGAACACACCCAGTGCTATGCCGAAAAAGTACTAAAATCAGTTTTTGACCCCTAAGTGACCTTTGTTGACCTTCAATGACATGGCGGCTTTCATGAAAAATTGTACCCTCCATGTGATTCATCCACTCCTATAAGCTATTGCATCCAATGAACATGTTCCAATTATTATTGCGAAAAAAGTATTAACTCATCATTTTGACTGATCAGGATAACTAATATGCAATTAGTCCCACAAATTTACCCCAGTGATCTTGATGCTCATTGACAATTGATCAGGACTGGTAGTAGGACCTATTGACGAAGTTTCGTCAAAATCCCTAGGAGTTGAGAAAATAATTGCATTAATTATCTAATTATGCTACCAATATGGGTAAATGAAACACCATAAAGACCTCAGTGATTTCACAACGAACGCAATGATAAATTTATCGGGATCTGTTAGAAGGTCCTACTCACCAAGTTTCGTGAGAATCCACCGAAGTTATAAATTTGCCTAATCCCTAATTGGGCCACCTATTATGCGAATTAGTCGTGCAAGATGACCTCCAGTCAGTCCAGTGACCTCGGCCACATTAGGAAAATTCATCGTCACTGATAGTTGGCCCTATTCACCAAGTTTCATGGAAATCCAATGAAGTTGGAAATATCACATACATTATGCTATACTTAGGCTACTGTGGCCAAAAAATGCAAACCTTACCTCGGATGACCTTGAAATGTCGCCATGTTTTTCGGCTCCAACAACTACCCACAACCACCACGTTTCGTGTAATTGTCCCAACTTGGAAATTTTTTGGCGGAAAACCTTCAAAAATATAGCTCGCAAATATACGATATAGCCCATTTTCGAACTTATCTGAGTTTTACTCATACGGACATGTGTACCAAGTTTTGGGGTGGGTCAATCGGCTAAAGTGTTAGAAGAATGAGCGCTAACGCCTAACGTTTCCGGCGGTGGCGGCGACGGCGGGCACACGGTCCAAACCATAATATCCCCGAACCCTTATCAGTGTTGCGAGGATATAATTAGCATATCTTATGATGAAAATCTAGTATCCAGTTCATATGCCTGCTATTGTATACCTATATGCCAAACCATAGCTTCTACAATTTGTCCATACTCTTGCTAATGAACTGACGACAATGACTTACCTAAAACAAGAGTGCAATGGCACAGTAGCTCACTCTGCCAATGTCTTCATCCTGATTTTGTATTGACATGTCATACCTCTAAATTATAATAGTTGATTTTTTTTTTAACAGACTGCTCTTTGGCCCCACACCCTTAGTTATTAAGAAGAATCGTCTCACAACACCTAGTGAATAATTGACGGATCCGTTTGCAAGACAGCCTCCTTGGCCAAATGACCCCTAGATGACCTTTGACCTCAATTCCTGAACACCCCATATGTACCGATTGCCATATGATAATACTGACCAAGTTTCATGAACATCTAATTTGAACTGTAGAAGAATTTGCAGTTTTTCGCAAAATGGCCAAAATTGACCCCTAGCTGACCTTTGACCTCAAATTCCTGAACACCCCATATGTACCATTGGTCAATGATAATATACAAACTATCATGATCATCCAATTCAATCTGTGGGAGAGAGGCATTTTGACTGTTTGACCCCAAAAATGACCTTTTTGGCCAAAATGATGCCTAGATGACTTTGACCTCAATTCCTGAACACCCCATATGTACCATTGGCCACTGATAATACTGACCAAGTTTCATGAACATCCGATTTGAACTGTTGGAGGAGAAGCATTATGCAGTTTTTCGCAAAATTGACCACTAGATGATCTTTGACATCAAATTTCTGAACACCCTGTATGTACCATTGGTCAATGATAATAATGACAAACTATCATGATCATCCAATTCAATCTGTGGGAGAAGAAGCATTTTGACTGTTCCACCCCAAAATGACCTTTTTGGCCAAAATGACCCCTAGATGACCTGGTCACTGATAATACTGACCAAGTTTCATGAACATCCGATTTGAACTGTAGGAAAAGAAGCATATTGCAGTCTTTTCGCAAAATGGCCGAAATTGACCCCTAGATCATCTTGGACCCCAACTTCCCGAACACCCCAGCCATACGGCTGTGGTGAGCTGAAAATAGGGAACTTAGTATTTTACTCTATTAGTGATTGTTGTGCCTGACATCTGTTCAGATTTTGTTTACCTAACCAGGATACTACATACAAAATCTCATCAAAAGTATTCTTGCTGTCTCAACTGAATCCTGCAAGGGTGACACACACACAATTCATGACACACACAACAAAGTGATTGGCCGTTTCTCTCTGAACTCCCTTCAGGCCAGACAAAGGGCAGATTGTCCCACGTTTGAAGTCCTGGGGTTGGAGAGAATATGCAAACGTTCACTAAATTGGTGATTCACTAAATGATTCGTAGCAAACCTTTAACCCTTTATTCTTCACAGAATAAGTGCTTGACTGAAATACACCCAACTATGTTCAATATCATTCGAAGAAATAAAACATGCCAAGGTCATTAACAAGTATGTCAATTATTTCAACTGAAATGCGAGAAAACGGTTGAGGGACTACCACTTGCAACTGGCGCAACAAAGTCCACCTGAACTCTCATTATCGCCTGACTCTTTCACAAATTAGGAACCATTATGACATTTTCTAAGTGACTAGAAGTGTCATACCTCTGTACATGATAAATATTCTAAAAAAATATTTTAGCACACAAATGCACAAATTTGAATGTCTTTGAAACTGAACTTCTTCAAAATTCTGGCCTTATAGCAAACAGCCTTCTAACTAAAACAAAGAAACAAAAATAATACAATAGCCTAAATTCTTCACCAAACTACAATTTATACCATACAGGCTTTGAAGCTTTAAACATTTCTAGTAATACACAATGTATAGTATGAACATACAAAGCTATTTACACGTTCTTCAAAACTTCCCAACTGTGCTAACTTAATCCCGAGACTGGCAGAAAATGGAATGCCGAACTGTCTCATGCAGTTACCCTGAAATGAAATAAGTCAAGATAATAGTTAACTGTTGAATTACAACCCAAGTGATTAACAAGAACGCAACACTGCGTATAGTGATCCCTTGGCATATTTTTTGGCTACTACCATTCCTTATTAACAAAATGACACTTTATAAGGGTACGTCTGACATCTGAATATTAGTCTATGCAAACAGGTAGATATGTATATATATAAATATATATTGATGTGTACCAATCAATCACCTGAAGATCGCCCCACGTGAAAAAACTCAAGAGTAGGGACAATAAGCTCATCGATTTGACCTAATATATTTTCAGAGCTCTGTCTAACAGTGTTGAGCACTGTGGACATCAGCAGTCTTATATATATTAATGTTGGGCCGATATCACCAGTATGGGTTTTCAACGATATCCGATATTATTTTGCCCGTATCGGCCGATACCGATATATTTTTTATACAGTATGTATACAAGATTTACAATTTATCGATATCCCTCAAAATCACCTGATTGCTCGCCCGTTTGTGTCTAATAATGATGAACCCAATATTGCATTCTTTATTTCTTGTTATTTTCTGTCAATCAGCGTATGTTTGTTATGTCTGGGACTCCCGAGTTTTAATTTGATAATAAATAAAGGATTGTGTATTTTTTATTTTGTGCAAATAGCGAAATCACAATGCCGCTCACGCGCAGACTGGCCTACCGTAACTAAGGTTTTTTTTAGCCTAAAGCCTTGCATGAGTATTATAAAGTTTGTAATGAAAATACCTCTGAATGTGAGAGCATTGTTCACTCATGAAACCTTAACAGGGATCTTTTCCATCTGCTCATTTGAAATTACGATACTAACTCCTAGAATTGTATAAGATCAACTGAAACAATGAATACAACCCTGGAAATAAGTCCTTGGGTTTCGTGAGAGCTTAGGGACCTGCGAATACTACACGTGCATGTGGCCTGTACAGCCCATTCGTAACTGACCAAGTTTCTCTACTTTGTACACTGTAGTGTATATACAACTAAATGAAGCACGGGGGATCCCTGGTCGTAGTTGATGCTATGAATCACCAAAAGTAGCCTATCCATAATCCCTACGATACAAGTTTATTCACTGCCATGGTGCATCCAAGCTCCCGCGAAGCCTTGACAACCGTGATAATTTGAATACGATCCACTGAGCCGCCGGTACACCTGGTATCCAAGGCTCAGAACCCAGAGGGGAGGGAAAAATGCCTGAAAGGGTGCTTGCACGATGACCCTAGTGCGACGGGCCAACACTCAGTGAGAGACCAAGCAGGCCAAACACCAGAGGCCAAAGCGAACAAGGGTCCCCTCACACATAGTGTGGAAGGCAAGCCTGGCTAGGCCTGTACGTGCTGGCCAAATGAAAGCCCATGATAGCCCATGAGAATCCCAAACAAGGCCTATGGGACCCATCCTGAGAAGAAAAGTTATCAAAAGCGTCTTCTTCGATGGACTAAAAACATCATAGGATAACAGAGAAGAGCACACTAAACCAAGATTCTCAAACTTCAGGAAGAAGGAGGAGGAGGGATTCTAAAGGCGAATCCCGACGTCAGAACTTAAGCAGATGCTTGCGGAAATATAACTGAAGGGTTGGTCAAGTGGGGTTGCCAGTGGCACCTTTTGTTTTCCGCCAGATTAGGAGCTAGGAAATATGACTTAGGCATAGGTGTACAGGTAATGACGACTGCAGTGAATACAGACACTCTCACAGCATAGCATAGATTGATAGATTCCTCTGACTTGTCAAGGAATCAAATGAACAAAGCACCAATGGTGCTGTACTCAAACTGTCGAAGTACAAATATTTCATTATAAAGAGACCAATGAATATGTGCAGATGCATCTCTTTGCAATATTTCACACATAGACTGATTTAACTGTCTAACATGTGAAAGGCGCACCACTCGAGGAACATACCGTTTTCATTCTGCTAAGCACTCGGGAGCTTGCAAATTTCAGGATGGATGCTTACGAGAGTATAACTTTACATCTGTTTTAATTAGTTTTGAGTGTATTTTTCGGGAGACTAACCATTTTGAGTGATTGCACATGACTGGCCACCCTCAGGCCCAAACTGGGCCTCAAGTCCAAAATTCCTGAGAACCCTGAAGATACGGCGATTAGACTGCCATTATGCCGAAAAACGCACTAACCTGTGCATCGAAATTTTTGAAGCATTTTGCATGATACATGATTGGCCCTATGGCCAACATTGGGCCTTCAGCCAAAAGTTCGCAAACACCCCCGATGGACCACTAACCGAGGAGCATTGCATGTAACATTAAGAAAATCAATTGGAACTTGTGGAAGGAGATGCAGTTCAAGTACGAATGTTTAAAATTCCATGAAATCTAATAAAATGGGCCTCAGGCCCCAATGGGAACTTGGTCCAAAAATTCGAAACACCCGAAGGTATGACTGTAGACCATCATGATGAATATGCCAGTACTGTGCACCAAAAACTTGTATGAAGAGAAGCATTTTGTGTAATTCCACATGATGCCCTGTGTGAGTCATGGGTCCCAAATCCCTGGGCACCCTGAAGGTACAGCTATTAGACCATTGTGTGAAATATCATAAAATGGGCCCTTGGCCCAAGTCGGACCTTGGAACAAAAAAATCCTGAACAACCCAGAGATATGTCTATTGGACCATCATTATGACCGAACATCAGCACTGTGCAAATAAACTAGTAGGAGATACAAGATTTTGCAGTATTTCACATAATGGGCCCTCTGGCCCAAAATTCCTGAACACCCCAATGGCCCTCTACCCAAGAAAACATTACATTAACTTTGAAGAAAATTAATTGAAGCTTGTGGGAGGAGAATCATTTCAAGTACCATTGTGTGGAATTTCATAAAATGGGCCCTGGGGCCCAAGAGGAACCTTGGACTAAAAATTTCCTTACCCCCGAACGGGGTACAGCATGATAGGCCATCAAATGAACGAACATCGGCATTCAGCACTGTGCACCAAAATTTGTAGGAGGAAGGTAGCGTTTTGCAGTTTTCCACTTATTGGCCCATGTGCCCCTTTAATACCATTTGACCTTGACCTTTAGGTGGTCAAAGATGGCCCATCAGTCAACAAACATTGTGACCAAGTCTGGTCGAACGAAATTCATCAAAGCACAAACGTTTGTGGCCAAAAAGCAAAAGTTTACAGACTGGATAGAATAGGGAGGATAGATAGATAGATAGATAGATAGAGAGATAGATAGATAGATAGAGAGATAGATAGATAGATAGATAGATAGATAGATAGATAGATAGACATGCGCATCACAATAGCTCAACCAGCATAGTGGTTTGAGCTAAAAACTACAATTGTTCTTTTTTTACGATAGTCAGGTCAAAATTCATAATTTTGTGGGAGGTTACCAGTGGCGAAACAAATTATCACAGCTGGCTGGTTTTTTTGCGGATTCATGGACGAATCACCATTTATCATTATTTTCTCCAAAACACCCATGTGCACCTAAGAACTGAATACTTTATCACACAACTTCTGTTGAAATCAAAGCCAAACAGGTCATTAGATCCTTATGTATATTTATGGACAATAGGACAAAAAGTACAAATGAAACACACCAGCCCAGCAGGCAGAACAGCTTGGTGCAGAAGACTGATTCCCCCCCCCCTCCCAATTCCAGCATTTCACCTCTCTTAGCTACTTTAGGAACCCACCCAAAACCGGAGTGGGAAAATGGGGATGAAGGGCAGCCACATGTAGGGTTTTTGCAGTATGAATATTTTGGGTGTTTTTCATTCGGCAACACTTCAAACCAGCGAGAATGAATAACCTTTAATGAGAATTTTTGTAATGAGGGAATCATACAACTGCTAATCAATGAAGCACTCAGATTCACAAGTTATTTCCTCCCACAAGGCTGTTCATTTTTGCTTTCCAATGAACAAATAGAGAAATATGCAGGTGAAAGCACTAATAACAAGGCAATCGACCCCAGTGTCTAGCCGGGTGAGAGATCAGTGTTTCCATTAATAGTCACCATGCAAACAGTTACAAGAAATTTAATGTTTGCTTAGATTTTGGTATAGAATTGAAAACCCCTACTTAGTGATCAATTTCAAAATTCGCAAGGACTGATTATGGACAAGGTCTACTGAAGAGTGAGAAGTATTAAGTTTTGTGGACAATGTGACTAAGATTGCCTAAATTATGCAAATTAGACACAATATCAACTTCCATTGATGCATTTGCCTCATTTTCACATATTATGACCACACCTAATAAAGGGGAATTCAAACAAACTTGACCATTGCATGAATTGAAATACATAAATAACCTCCAGTGACTCGAGTCAATGTTATGTAACATTTTGGGGAGTAAATAGGGTGACCATACAATAAGCGTCGGAAAATCAACCAACATTTGAATTTGGGAAACACCATGCAAAATAGACACACTGAATGACCCCAGTGTCTCCACCCTAGTGACTAATACAATTTTATATAGTGAATAATCACAAGAGTGCTCTATTCGCATAAATGAGTGGTATGGAATGGAAAAAATTCCGAGAACTTGTGAATTTTGCATAATTATGACAAAGTAACAACTCAATTACAATATTGACGATGAAAATGTAATCAGTAATCTACTTCATATCCCGCATCTATGTGCCAAACCAATCACATAGCACCTACAGTTTCATCGGTAATCTTGCAACGAGCCTGAACAAGAGATTACCTAAAATAAGTAATTTATCTTACTAAACTAGACACCACCTGGCGGGACCGCCAACTTATATATCCCCACTAGCCAATAACCAGTTTTTTTTTGTGCCCGTTAACTCCTTAAATAAGCAAATTTATCAAGACTCAACCTTTAACACATGACCACCCGACAGAGGTCAAATCGAGGGTCGGGGTCAACAACATGCAGGTCAACAATTATAAGTAAGTGTCGATCGAAGAGGAGTTGGTCTTCCATAAGCACACAAAGGTTCTATCACATATCGAAAATAACCAGTCTATTTTTTTTGCCCGTAACTCCTTTTAAATAAGCACAATTATTCAAGACTCAACTTTAACCACATGAACCACCCGACAGGGTCAAATTTGAGGTCCAGAGGTCACACACATGCAGGTCAACAAGATATGACAATGGTGAACCTTCCAGCCTTCCAGATATTCAATTCTCCGATTATCGCCAGAAAAGTTGTTGACCCATTAGTGACCCTTGAGAGGCATCAATGACATGACAGTTTTAAAAAAAAATTGTAAAACTCTCCATGTGATACATCCACTCCTAAGAGCATTTTGCATTCTGATAACACGCCCGTGCTATTGCCAAAACGTATTAAAATCATTTTCCCCTATGTGACCTTTAATTGACCTTAATGACATGGCGGTTTTTATAAAAATTGTTACTCTCCATGGATGCATCCACTCCTAGATGCAGATTGCATTCCAATGAACACGCCTAATGTTATTGCGAAAAAGCGTATTAAATTAAACTTTGACCCCTTGTAACTACCAAAGTATGTGTCGGATCAAAGCGGGGTTGGTTTCCCCTATAAGAACAAAAAGGTCTATCACATACCCTAAAAATAACCAGTTTCTATTGTTTCTGCCCGTAACTACCCTTAAATAAGCACATTATTCAAGACTCAACCTTTAACCACATGGACCCCGACAGAGATCAAATGGAGGTCAGAGGCACACACATGCAGGTCAACAATTTATCTCACAATGGTGAAACCTGCCAGCCTGGCACAGATATTAATCTCGATTATGGCTAGAAACTTTTTGAACCCCTAAGGGACTTCAATGACATTAATGACATGGCAGTTTTTATGAAAATTGTAAATCTCCATTGATATCATCCCACGTTTGGAGCATTTTTGCATGCTGAGGGGAACTGCCATTGCTATTGCCAAAAAGTACTAAAATCAGTTTTGACCCCTACCTGACCTTTGACGACCTCAATGACATGGCGGTTTTTTTATAAAAAAATTGTTATTCCATGTGATGAAGCCACTACTAGAAGCATATTGCTTCCAATGAACACGCCTAATGTTATTGCCAAAAAAGCTATGAAATTAAATTTTGACCCTGTAACTACCAAAGTAAGTGTCGATCGAAGCGGGAGTTGGTCTCCGCCATAAAGCACACAAAGGTCTAGCAACATATCCAAAAGACCCAGTTCCTGTATTGTTATTTGCCCGTTAACTCCTAAATAAGCACATTATTCAAGACTCAACCTTTAACCACATGACCACCCGACAGAGGTCAACGTGAGGTCAGAGGCACACACATGCAGGTTCACAATTATATCACAATGGTGAACCTCCAGCCTTCGAAGAGATTCAATTCTCCGATTACGCCAGGAAACAGTTTTTGACTCTTAGTGACCTTGAAGACCTTCAATGACATGGACGTTTTTAAAATTGTACTCTCAATGTGTACCATCCACTCCTAGGGCATTTTGCATTCTGAGGAACCGCCAGTGCTATAGCGGAAAAAGTACCAAAATCAGTTTTGACCTCAAATGACCTAATAATGACCTCGGATGAATGAACCATTTTTATAAAAAAGTAAACCTAGAGGGGTTACACCCTGTCCTGAAATATAAACACATCAGGAAAGGTCACTGGAAAGTTGTTGCAGCAAAACAGACATTTGGCAGGTATATGCCCATAAAGTGACCTTGAATGCAACCTTTGATGACATGATGGTTTTTATGGAAAATGTCTCAACCATGGAGTACACCCGTCCTGTAAATTTCACATTGCCAAGCAATGTCAGTGTAAGTGTCTCCAAAAATTATTAGTTTTTTTCCATAATGACCTTGATGACCTTTGATGAAATGTTGGTTTTTCATGAAAAATGTTACTCTCGAGGAGATGCACGAGTCTACAAGCATTATGATCCCAAAGTATACTGCCGATGCCATTGCCCCAAAAAAGTACAAAACCAACCTTTGACCCCTAGTAACATTGAGAAGGCCGAGTGACCCGATTGCACGCGGGAGTTGTTTCGTCTATTCAGCACACAAGAGCTCTGCCACATATCCAAATTGTGACAAAAATGCAGGTGTAATTTTCTTTGCCTGTAACTCGAAAAAATAAGGCACATTCATTCAACATTTGACTCATTTTCAGGGGTAGTTTGACTCTTGATCTAAAAATACAACCATGACAAAGCACTACGAACATCCTAACTGCACTGAATTGCGAATGAAAAACTTTGACTCGATATCCTTCACACACCAAAGGTCACATGGAGTCGAGATGTGGGGTCTTCGATCGGAATGTTTTTACCTTTGAGACCGAAAATGGCCACGAAAATTTGATTCGGCGAAAAAAGAAAAAAAAACATGGTAAAGGTCAAATTGAGGTCAAAGTCACACAGAAGGAAGGTCAAGAGTGGAACACAATGGTGCACCTCCCAACCGGAAGGACATTTGGGTCCAAGTAGGCCAAAAAAACAGTTTTGACCCCGAATTGACCTTTGATGGAACCTCTGTTAGGCTGAAATAATATAATCAGTTTCTCAACTCAGAAGCAGCAATCTATGTGCCAAACCAAGGTCACCATAGCACCTACGGTCATCCGTAACCTTGCTCAAGAGCTTAAACAATAAATACATAAAAAGGCTAATTACCTTACGTAATAGTGATTTGCATGCCCAAAATCTAATCAGGATCGTGTTCGCCCAACCCCGAGGCTACCCTGAAATTTTGTCGCAAAATTGCAACTTGCCGTCGCAAAGTTCCTGCTCACGAGAAGTGTGACACACACACACACAACACACACACACAACACTACGCCACATAACACATACCACCACACACACAGGCCATAGTGGACCAGTACGTCTCCTCCTGAATTTCATCAGGCGAGACAAAAAGCCATTGAGTTAAAAAGAAAACATATATGGAATCAATTGAATGGGAGATGGGTATATGCCCTGTATCATGAATATAATCGTTCATTCAGAGCTCATGATTCAGAATAATTGCCAATCTGTGAACACTGAATACCCGTAAATATGACCATTGTTAGTAATAGTGTCCAAAAGATAAACATCAGAATAGGGATTTCCAACATAAAAATCACTTCAGACATGAAACCACCTCCGCTCTTCTTATGTCTACAACATTGGGAACAACATCCTTGCATGTATTCTCATAGCTCAGCAAACCTAATATAATAAGTGGGCGGCTTTTCCTATCCTGACTCATAATGGGAATCCTTAGCTCCCCAGTCAAGAAAAAACAAATTCACATTGTCATTCGGCACAAGAAGCACTTTGCCCTATAAATCATTACTAGTGCTTGACAAATCCCCTCAATGAAGGTATCTCTCCCGCACATTCTAATTGAGTGGGTTACTGCTACCTCGGTCAAGGGATTGAAATTTATCCACACATTAATGCAATACCCTTGATACTCACATCCTTCGAATCATGCTAGCTTTCTGTCCCACCAAATATCTACACATAAATATTAACTATAACATTTAGCCCATACCCGCCATGTTAGCCTCAAAAGTCATCGTCAGAACTTAGCAGCCCTGTTTTCTCATTGTAGCCACTTCGGCCTGACCTCTTCTGGCCCTCTTGAGGATTCTGCGGAGGGGGCTTAATGCAATACCCTTGATACTCACATCCTTCGAATCATGCTAGCTGTCTGTCTCACTAAATATCTACACATAAATATTAACTATAACATTTAGCCCATACCCGCCATGTTAGCCTCAAAAGTCATCGTCAGAACTTAGCAGCCCTGTTTTCTCATTGTGGCCACTTCGGCCTGACCTCTTCTGGCCCTCTTGAGGATTCTGCGGAGGGGGCAGGTCTGGGACGGTGTCAGCTGACTCACCAGAGGGAGCGCCCTTCTCGGATGGAATGTTTGGTAGAGCCCTGAGTCCATCTAACCGTGAGGAGCTGTTCTGTATGTGCATGTTACTGTTATACTGAGGCAGGAAAGTGTTGAAGAGTATCTGTGGATCACATCAGCGGAGTTCACAGTGTCCCGCAGGTTGCTGGAGATGCTCTGCTGTGGAAGCAGCAATACCCAAAAAATTATAATACAGTGGGGTAAAACAGGATTTGGCAAACATCAACAACTTCTAGAATGGAGCAGAGCCTAAAAAGCAGGAACTGGAAACAAGAGCACCAAATGGGGGTGGGGGCCGTAGCTCAACCCACAAAATACCAGGACAGATGAATATACAATTATGTGACAAATGTCCAAGATCATGAGTCCAAGAAGGTAGTTTCAAACAATGGCTCATTGTGCCCTGTAATAACTTTTGACCATGATCATATGGCCCAAAGATGTCTAAGCAGTCTATAGACATTCCACATAACGGCCGCAGGGCCCATAGTGAGGATGGTCTGCGGTCCTACGTAAATCCCTGGCACCTGAAGGTATGGCTAGTAGATCATCACTATGACTGAACATCAGCACTTTGCAACAGAATTTGTTGGAGATACAAGATTTTGCAGTATTTCATATTTGGGCTCTAGGGCCCAAACTGGACCCAAGATTCCCAAACACCCCTGATGGCTTAGACCCCAGGACAATTACATGTAACTTCGAAGAACATCAATGAATCTTGATAGCCGAGAGATTCCATTTCAATACCATTGTGTGAATTGTATAGAATGGGCCGACGGGCCCAAGCGGGAACTTTAATGGCATTTTACCTTGACCTCTGCAAGGTCAAACATGTCCCATGGGTCAATGAACATTGTGTCCAAGTTTGGTCAACCTTTATAGCAGAATGACTGTTTGGGACTCATATGAATTATATTCGGCAACCAAAATGCCCAGAACCTCCTGGAATTTGAAGCTATAACATCGAGGCAATAATAATAATGATTATAGATTTTTTTTTTTTTTTAATAAAACCGAAGTCAAGATCATGGATTAGATTTCAAATCCAGACTTAATCCCTACTTAACCAGTGCAGTGGGAAACAGTAGTGTGCAGGTGCTAGCTAGCTAGCTGTAGCCTATTAATACACTTATTACAGTACAGTAAGTGAGAGCTGGGTTGGAGAGCAATAGTGATCACTTGACACCACTTGACCCATATCCAGGAGGGGGGTAATTCCTATTTCCGTGAGATGAGGTTTGGCAGTGTTTCCAGTCACCTTCCAAAATAGAACTACCAGCAAATGTCTTGAGAACTACATGAATCACAGCAATTCTCTCAAAATGCATTTCACCACGCGGGCCATGGATCCTAAATACCTGTCCACACCCTGAAGTTACGTCAGCAAGTCCCTCATTATGAACCGAACACAGCACTTTGCAACAGAATTTGTTGCAAATACAAGATTTTGCAGTATTTCATATAATGTGCCCAAGGGCCAAAAATGGGCCCAAGTCCCCAGAACCCCGGACACCCCCTCTACCTATAAGGTCCATTACATGCACTTTGAAAAAAATAAATTGAAGCTTGTGTACCTTTCAAGTTACCATGTGTAAATTTCATAAAATGGGCCACCCGGCCCAAGTGGGACCTTGGACCTGAAAATCTGAACAACCGCAAAGGTAGGCGTTAATCATGACTGATTGTCAGCAATATGCACGAAAATTAGTAGGAGATACAAGATTTTGCAGTATTTCATACAATGGGCCCTACATCCAAATGGGCCTAGGCCCAAAATTTCTTTCTTGAACACCCCCAATGGCCCTCTACCCAAGAACCATTACATGTAGCTTTTAAGAAAGTTGATTGAAGCTTGTGGAGGAGAATGCATTCAAGTACCATTGTGTGAAATGTGTGAAGGGCCCAAATGGGAACCTGGATCAAAAATTCCTGGGACAAACCCTGAAGGAATGGCCTGTTAGACCATCATATGACCAAACCACAGACCGTGCCCCAAATTTGTAGGAAGAAGTAAGCGTTTTGCAGTTTTGCCACTCATTGCCCATTGTGCCTTCAATGCATTTGCCGCTGACCTTTAGGTGGTCAACATGACCCTCGTCAATAAGCATTGTGACCAATTCTTGTCAATCGAAAATTCAGCAAAGTCAACCAACATTTTGTGGCCCACAAAGCAAAGTTTACAGACGGATAGATAGGAGGATAGATGATAGCCAAAAGGCTTAGTAATTCCTTGAATCATTCCTGACTTGATCAAGCTAAGCATTGTCAACTTCACATGCTAACAGATTTACAAATTAGGGGATTCAATGTGTACTCATTTTGGGCCGCTTACATACATCCATGCTGATGAGGTCTGTTTACAAGCTATTTAGCCAAGATTTTTTCACAATATCCACATTTTGCCTCCACACTGGCCCCATTCCTACACCAGGGTTTGTGTACTTCCCACAAGGAAGCGCAACAATTCCCAACCTGGTCCGTTCAGGCCATTCTGAACTTGGTTTAACAGATTTGCGACCCTGGCGCTCTCCTCTGACCTCACATACTTGAGGTAATCTGACCCAAACAATAGGGAACATGTGCTCATTATGGAGAACCCACTACCAAAGTATGAGCTATCAAGTGAGATCGAGGTAGTGTGTTAACAAGCTAAAAAGGTCCAATTAAAATCAATTTTTCACAATTTCAATTTTTTTTCTCTTCTGAAACTGACCCCGTCCTACAACGACAAACGATAAGGTTTCCCTGTACTTCCATAAGAGAGCTGCATAGCGACTTTCAACCCTGTTTCGACAAGGCATTCTGGACTTACGTGATATCAGGTTCCCAGACTTTGACCTCTCTTACCTCAGATGACCTTTGACCTGACTCCCAAAAATGGGGATCTTGTACTCATTATGGGAACTCATAACCAAGTATGGCTTCCATCCTTCAGGTGGGATTAAGTTGTTGTGTTAAACGAGCTAAAATTGTTCCAAATTATCGTTTTTTTCCCAACATCTTATTTTTTCCTTCCCTTCCCCCAATCCTGGACCCGTCATCTGCAACCAAAAACATAGGGTTTCCTGTACTCCCCCAAAGAAGCTGCATACCGAATTTCACATCAACCTGATCAGACCAGGAGATTTGGAACTATTGGGTAACAGATATTTCAGACTTTGGACCTCTCTTGACCTCATATGACCTCTTCCTGATTCCAAACAATAGGATCATGTACTCATTATGGGAACTCAACATTCCGGACTTAATTATTGATTTTCAACTTTGACCTCTCTGGACATTTTGACCTGACAACCAAAACAGAGGGTTCATGTACTCATTAGGGGAACACTCATATACCAAGTATAGCTTCATCCAAGTGGGATCGAGTTTTCAAGGTATCGTATTAAAGAGCTCAATTTGGCCAAATTATCAATTTTTTTTTCCTCTCTCACAATTCCCTCAATTTCTCCCCAATGTGACCACTGTTCTGCAAGAACAAGAGTAACTCATGGTGCTGTAGCTCAAACCCAAATACATGCTCATATATTTCACTTCAGAATGATCAACAAGGAGCATTATGACTTACCGGAACTTTCATGTGAATGCTTTTCCATTCTTCATTTCCTTTGACCTTTCTCGATGAGTCCAACGATCGGTTTCAGCACCTCAGGCTAATACACACCTGAGTTTATACAAAAAAAAAAAAAAGTGTAATAAATAAGTCCCCTTTTCAAAGCCTGTGACAATTCTTTGGGCTCCAAATATACCGCTTGGCTTCTTATATTAGATGCGTTGTATTGAAAATAGAACTTCAAGCGTCTATGGTTAGAACAGGTCACACAGTCTTGATTAGCACCGGTATTTGGATGGATATTAGGCAGTTGTTGTTATATTTAAGCAGAAGGCGGCCAAACATCCTGGATACAGGTTAGCCTGAATGGGTCTTGACTGAAATGGTTGTTGGCTAAAACTACTTGTAGACAGCAGTAGGATTGAACTCTAGGCATGACAAAAAGAAATATTTGAGCCATTGCCCTTGGCCTGAGGGCCTATTTACAGGGGGCTTCACACAGAGACTGAAATACTCCCAATGTAAACAACAATGTCTGTTATGTGGAAGTGTGTGCAACCCACTGAACACACAGTCTGTCATTGAGGATTAAACTTTACTGACTGACCTACTTTAGTTTAAAACTTTACCAGTTTCTCATTCAGCCAACTTACCTCCAAGGCCGCGTTAACTTAGGCCAAGTAAAAACAAATGAACATTTGATCGTCCCTCCCGCTATTTGGCAAATTTAGACCTTCCGTATTATCTTTAAATTTTCAACTTGTTCAGAAAGAAGTTTCAAGAGGTACAAGGCGATCACCCCCCAGTGTCCCCGCTGGTTGCACGAATAGGATTGGTTTTTTTTGATTCCTTGCCCGAGGCAAAAGGAATCTATGCAGTCAAGTCACGCGCCGTGGGCGTATGTGTGTGTGTGCGTTGTGTGTGGGGTGCGTCTTTGTGTGTGTGTGACTCCCCTTTTCAGCACAACGATATCTAAGAACGGCAATCATGTATTTAATTCCAATTAGGTATTTGGGTTGGACATATAGAGAGGAACCCCTATTGTTTTTGGGTGCCATTCAAGGTCAATCATGGTCACGAGAGGGCAAAGTAAAAAAGCTTGTCAGCAGCTATATCTAGCGACGCAGCATTAATCAGTTCAATATTTTGTATGTGGGTTGCACCTATGGTGAGAATGGACCCCTATTCTTTTTGGTGTCAGGTCAAAGGTCATGTTACGGAGGTCACCATGGGACTATCCTTATATATCTTGGCAACGAAACATTTTTAAGAGGGATGCCGTAATGGAAATTGTTTTCGTCAGGGTGAAATACATTTGGTTACCTACTTTGACTCATTTGACCTTATGACCTTGTTTGACCTTTTGACCTTGTGACATTGAGTGCTTATTTTTTGTATTGACCAATTTGTCTTGTTGAGACAAACCATAATTTAATTAGACTTATGTAATACAACACTCCTACACTCCTATCACGAGCTCAAGGAATGCCACATGGGGAAAGTCAAGACAGCCTAAGACACGGGAATGTTGTTAAACTTGACAGTTTGAACATTGACATCTTGGCAACAAAAGTATTTTAGAGGGATGTTGTAGATCGGAAGTTTTCTTCTTCTAGAGAGGCGAACCTGCATTATTTTTGTTCTCACAGGGAGCCTATATGTGTCGTTTGGAACTTATGAATATTTTTGGGTGCCACCTGCCCCTCAGCAAATTTGAGATTCTTGTGTCGATAAAAAAATATTCGACATAAATTGTGCCCAGTGCCCCCGCTATATCTCCCTCAGGCAGGGGTAATTGAATACCACAGAATGGGCAGAGAATGAAGGAATGGATAATATTTGAGATTCCGGTGGGCAACGTTATAGAAAGGAATTTTGAGTATTAAAACGCAACAATATTTAATAGGGGGTATTCCTCTTGTTTGGCCTTAAAAGCGCACTAGCCTCTCAGCCTAGACAAGGATCGCGACCAGTTTTGTGTCTTGTTCTATTAGTCACAATGCAAACAAACAAGGCATTCCATGTCTTCTGCTTGGTTTTTTTGTCTCGCGACTTTGTTAAGGGAGAGACATAGTGGTCACCTTTGTGTTGTGTGGGCTCTGTCTGTCCGTCCGTCCGTCCGTCGTGCCTCCTGTCCATATGTGCGGTTGATATCTCCTGAACCGTGGAAGCCATCCTGCTGGGACCTTCCTGTGGAGTCGCGTTAGAGTTGCCGATGGCATCCACTTTTTCGTCTCAAAAGCATACTCATGCAATAAATTTTGCATATTTAATGAAAATTGGCCCGGAAGCTTGTGTACAAGATAATCTCTTGATCGTAGATGCATTGGATGATGCCGTTCGGGGTATATAACACTATGAAGTGCCAACGAAACTGATTAGATTCCTGCATTATATATGCTAATTACGTAGTCTATTTGCTAATTTCTGCGATATTTTTTAAGTTGGTTGAGTTTGACTAAACTCGGTGGAGATGGTCATCTATAGTCCAATAAATTTTTACAGTAGGGACGAGGCCCCAGAGGTCATTCAATGATTACACCTAATTTGCATTTACCTATTCTCATTTGCATCATTTATGCAGATACAAGTTGTTTGAATCCATATCCTCCAGAAACTTGGTGGAGATGGTTACACCTTTGATCCTGATAAATCTAAAACACAGCAAAGGTTCACTTAAGGTCCTTCAATGTGAATAATTTGCATAAATTATGCATTTTTTCGAAGTTCTTGTTAAATGGCCAGTAACAATTGGAATGAGTCCAGTAAGGGTGCTCGTAGAGATTTTGTCATGGTAATTTTGGGTTCCGTGGTATCAAACAAAAATCTAAAGAGAAGGTCAAGGCTCAAGTCCCAGTTTTATAAGAAAATATGCTTATTTTAGGAGTGACAGGCCAAAGAACTAAAAACTGTCAATTTTGGTAGGTGATAGAGCACTGTGTGCTTCATAGACGTAACTAACTCCCGCTTCGATCTGACCAACCTGGTCTTCAAGTTACAAGGGGCCCAAAGGTCGATTTGAATACCTTTTGGCGCTAGGCACAGGGCCGTGTGTATCTGATACATAATGCTTTGGCTTGGTGCCACATCACACCTCGAGGCAGCCATTTTCATAAAACCTCATGTCATCAAGGTCATTTAAAGGTCACTCTGGGACCAAGACTCCAATAATAACATTTCCTGCAACAGTTCTAAGACTGTGTGTGATATGGCTGGAATTTGGGGCCATGCACATATTATCAAGGGTAACATTTTCATTAAAGGTCTTCAAGGTCACTTATGGACCAAATATGCACAAAATACATTCCGTGCAATAGCCTCCAAAGACTGTATGTGATAATTGCTTGATGTTTCGAGACAAGGTGCT
>JAODTK010005928.1:0-22343 GCA_026419785.1 Sclerodactyla briareus
AGTATGGAATGTGCTCAGCCTCAAGGGTGACACAACCATCCCTCATCAGGATACAAGCAAGAGTTAGTGACTCTAGTGCGTGGCTGATACTCCTATCAAGCCCAATTACTATGAGTAGCACCCACAATGACAGTGGGCTACATTTCCAAAATCACTGATATGAACCACACAAGCTGTTATCTAATGATATAATAAGCCTTCGCACTGTCCACCGGTCACACTGAACAACTAAGGGGGTAGGACAAGACTCTCCCATAATTCATCATACAGCCAGTTTGTTAACTGCACCACTCTTTGAGACCCCACAACTAATCATCTCAATTTTGGGATATATTGATGATGGGGATATCTGTTGGAAGTTCTGTGCGGTAGGACGTTAGTTTCTGTAGGGGAGTTTCATACAGCAGTGTACCCCCACAACCTTTACACAATAGCATTCCCTCTCATTGACTGTAAAACAGTGGGGAGAGCAGGAAAATTCTACCTGAGTTCGATGGTTGGTGCAAACAGCATCAGCAGAGTGGGCAGGCCCCTGAGATCAGGCATGATGGTAGGTCTATCACTAGCGAGAACGGTACCAGCGTTGTTTATCCTGATGTTGGCTGCTATCATCAGCTTCTCATAGCTGTCCTCAGGGGAGGTGCAGAGCCACAGCTTTACGCTCTCCTTCTCAACACAGGACGCTCCGGCAGACAATTGGAAAAGAAAAGGAGTTGGAATGGCACAATAAGACGCAATCAATGAAACCCCCCATGCTCGAAGATCTAATGTCATATTTATCATGCTCGAAAAGCATGACCTGAAGCAAAAGGACAGACCGCACTATTCAAGTCTATGTATAACTGATTCTACAGCCCTAGACACTGTAATGTACGTCAGTTGTGGCCATTTTAGTGCAGAGTAGGCGATGTGAGGAGGAGGGGAACTACCAATGCTTCAGCCAGTGTAAGTGAGAGGTCCTCACGTGACCAAACCTGAGCTGCAAAACAAAAAACCCTTGACCAAACTGACCATGCAGCCAATTACTGCCAGCTTTGAAAAAGTTTAAAACCCTTCACTACTGAAATTCACTTTGAACATTAAATTCAGAACAATGTCTTGATACAACAATTTTTTTTGATGCTGTAGTCGTTACCCACTTATCAGGTCTGTGCCAGGCCATAGTCCAAACGTCAATATTAATACAGATGAACAAACCGGCTGTGCCTCAAGATGTGTGTTACTCAACATGAAAACCGGGATTCTATAGGGTGATGATGACTAATGTTAGCCTTAAGCTTCACACGCCTAAACAAAAAATATCCAAAACTACTGAGACACCCACTCTGGTATGCTCATAAAGTCCATCTCATAGGGGCTGGTCGGCCCATGAGCTTAAACTTATGGCAAAAACAAATAACAACTTAATGCTGTGCAATGTACACAACATGGTCATAAAACTAACCCATTATACTAGAACTAGCGATATTTTTTGCAGTGAGTTGTAGGTAGGGGGATTAGCGTAGTTATTACTATTTTCACGACAATGATCCCAGCATGGTTCACAATCTCTCATAATTGAAGAATTGTCTGTAGTTAAGTGGCATAAAGGTTACATAAATTATGATAAAATTATCATCACCTCAATACATATAAGGTATATAATGCTCTCAAGATGTGGGGAATACAAGTTGCATCTTGCTAGGCAAGGAACCCACAGTACCCCTAATCCCAGCCCAGGGGGCAACGAATGAGAACGAACAGCAGGTGCTACTTGCACACATTTCTTCCTGATCAACAGATCCCCCTCCCCTCTCCCTCAGAAGTGGAAGAACCAGCCCTCAGCATGAGAACACTTACCCTGCCCTTAATCTTCAGATCTCTCAGTGGGTTCTCCTCATTGAGCACAGAGGGTGCATCCCCCCAGACAGGGCTCATGGTGGGACATGACTGCTCCTCCTCCCTCTGATTGAGACATCTATGGTAATAAAGGAAAGGATGAACATCAGTCCAGATTCAGATAAGATTTTATGCAACAGTTTCTGGTCTAGTTTCCCAGTACCTACAGTTCTTTCTTATTCCTGTTTGGGAGGCTGAATTGTTAGCTCTACTTGTATGTGATTGTGAAGCACGACGTGCACACACAGTGACAAAAGCAACATTATTCCTTGGTGTGGTTGTCGGAATTAACTTCCCAGGAATACAGGGAGTGCTGTGACTGCTATAGACACCTGACTCCTTGTGCATAACAGCATAGTTATTCCAATCGGATTAGCAGAGTCAACCTCCTCGCCATCATTTACATTTGATTCCTTTCAGAATTGAACAACAGTCAATCATTTATGTACTGGCCAGGCTGGGTAAGGACGTGGTCTCACAAAGATGGAGCAGGGAAGGGGGAGTAGTTGTACTGGACTCTTGGATGCTACAATTTTGTGAACCTCGGTTTTACATCAAGACAAGTAGTAAATTCAGATTTAGGTAGGTAAAGTGTAACACTACAGGTTGTAACTATGTAAGGGAGATGCTGCATTTTGTAGAGTATGGGCCTATATGTATATACACAGACACTGGCAATTGGTTCAGAGCATATTGAGGCAGTCATGTCGGATACTAATGTCATTTAACATCCCCATCAGACAGACATGAGAACAGTTTCCACATGCATCAGATTTTCACACAAGCAAGAAATAGGGTGAAGTGTTGGCCTCAGATTGTCACACAAGCAAAAATTGTGGTGGAGTGATGGCATCAGATTCTCACACAAGCAAGCAGTAGGGTGATGTGTTGGTATCACCTGACCCCAAGCTTGATTTTGATATTTTCATCCTGTCATAGTTTTGGGTTCCACACTGATGGGCAGACTCCTCACACTAATGCTCACCTTTGATATGTATGGTTCCTCACACATGACGGCAAATCCTTTCTCCACCATGTACTGGTTGACGTTGATAGCTGGGTCAATTTCCTGACCGTTGACCGAGAACTGGAAAACCTCCACATGGAGCACTCCGCTCACGATGAGTATAATCCTGAATAACAATAGAATCGAGATTGACTGGCATAACCTCACACTGCAATACCCACATTGCGTGCCAACTGTCAAAAACGATTTCTGGAAATGACAACAGGCGCATCCTATTCTGTCATATATATGCCTATTTCTGCTGAAAAAAATAGGCCTCATATGCGCCCTAGGCTTGAAGAGTTGTACATGATATGATGTTATACAAGTATAATACTTTTTTGCCGATAAGGGAGAAACATGATATGATGGCTTCAGCGTCTGCGATTTTTTTTACACCTGTACTGTGAAATGGAACAGAGAACAGGCCTACAGACATCGAAGGCACGTATCAACGCACATACACAAGGGATAGTAAGAACACGCATTGAGGCACATACTGAGTGTGAAATCCAACTGATATACAATACTTTCGCCCTGCTGTACATTTTTCTACAATTTTCGTCCAAACCGGTGGAATTAGTGTTGTAATATAGATGTGAGGCTCACATAAATGCCGAGATAACTCATTTCACTTAAAACAAATTGAAATTGCTGGTATGCAGATCTGTTAGCATAACTTTATTTCTCTGTCCAGTGAATATGAAGGTTATGATTGGCCCAGACATTTCTCACCTTTGCCATGACCTCTTCAGCCAGGATTGCACTGGTGAGCCAGTCCCGGGCCGAGGGATGCCACTGGTCCCGTGGTAGCTTAGAAGCAGGATCGAATACTGGCTAGAATACACTCAATGGCCTGCAAAGAAAAAACATTAATTTTGTCTGCACTAATGTGGAAGATACATAGGGCACACATAATCGTTCACTCAATAACCTCTGATTTTTTTGTGCATTTTTTTTTTGTGCATGGGCAATTTAATAAACTATAAAGAGGCACATAGCAGTATATACAGTCACAAAATTCTTGTAAATCCTCTTCTGTGAACACCTGGACAAATGAGATCACCAAGTATTTCAACTATGAACAATAACGAAAATGAAAATTGGAGCCATTTGAAAACTGTTCTCCCTACACAATCACACAGTATTTAGGCATGAGAGTATTCGCAGTTCACGAGATATCACAACACACACACAAACAGACAATGGTACAACACAAGAGTGGTCAAAGTAAAAATGTTATCAGCATTATTATACGCTACAACAGTTTTCTTCAGTACATTGATAACATGACAAATATTTCCCTAACAGCATTGAAACAAAACATCTCTTTACATATGCTGTCAAATACATGCCTTAACAAATAACAAAGCCTGAACTCACAGCTTGTTATTTCTGTGTAAGAACATACTGTTGCTTATGTCCATGTCAATGCAATGAACATAAGAAAATAAACATACAAAACAATTGGAACAGTGAAAACATTCTCAATGTGAAGAACAATATCAATGTAAAATACACACTCGGTGAGAAGCTACTATTCAGAATGCATCTATAATTGTTATGTGATCAGACACAATTATAAAGAGAACCACTGGACTTTGAAGCAAGCTGTGTATGAAGATATGATCCGACTCATACCTGGAATGGTAGTTCCATGTGTCTCTTGGACATCTGCTTTAGTCTGCTGACTGGAACCAACGACATGTTACCATAGTCCATGAAAAACACCTGAGGAAGGGACAGAGGGGGGAGGTCAAAGCTGGTCATTGACATCTCCACCTCAACCAAACAATATTCCAATTGTACAGTTCAATCATTCATTCAACTTTCAACAGAGTTGCAAATTCAGGCCTCCATCAAGATGATTACAATTTGGAGGGATCCATGCAGTCTTCCATCACAAGACATACATAATGTTTTAGTTTAGTCACAGGACAGGTCATTTTGCTACCTGTAGGGAACCTCTCCAAGGTATCTTCTTGAATTCTGATACATGACACAACACACATTAAATTTTTCAGAATAATTGTTTTCTTTTTTACCAGAGAAATCCAATTATGATTTTACCCAAATTGGATAACACATTTTCTTCAAATGACTTCTTGTGATTTTTCTTTTCAATTCCCATGCCGGAAGGAACATATTCCATTAGACATATGTTCATGTTCAGCAGCAACTTGCATAAACTCACACAGTGTTCGATATGACAACCCATAAGTTGCTGGGCTGTGAAATAGTGACTGGACTCCAGGCATTCCATTCTCAGTAATTATTCCATGGAAATGGTACAAACTGTTGCGTCATCTGGGAGAATCTGATCCGATAAACGATGCTGCCAAATTCTGTGTATTCTGATTGTTGTTCAGTACCAAACAAAGTTGGAAAAACATCTGTTACTCGTTAGGTGATGTTAGGTGATCGACTCCTGACTACTCCATTATACTGAGAACATTCCAACAGTACATATCTATGAGACCACCTGTGAACATCCAGGGGCAATATAGACCTATGAGACTGTCCTGGGCCCCTACTCAGCTCCAGGGGGTCCCTCTCTCTACCAGCTTTCTCCACGGGCTCTGTAGTACAACTCCCCCGTCTGATCAGTGTATGGGGCCATCAGGAACTGGTCCCCCTTGGGCTCCCTGAATCCTGTGGAAAATAAATAGTAGGCAATAGGTTCTATTATAGAGGTGGGTGGGAATAGACGAATGAAGTTAATGTAAGGTATTGGTAGTAAAGTTCTCTAGACTGGGGTAGTGAATTGCTTCACTATGAGAGAGGAGTATAATTTAACAATGGCGTTATCTGATGTGCAAGTTGTTGTGATCACGATGACAGGTGCTGCCAAAATAATATTCCAGTAAAATTTTTATTAGGACCTAATGGCTGAGCTAATATAAAGCTTTTAGCATCTTATGATGGCCACATCCGGTTTTTCTTCTGCACGAAGGCCTTCCTTGTGTTTGTTCCAATTATTCCGAAATCACCTACCATTTGATGGAACTAATTAGGCATTCAGCTTCTCCAATTGTCCCATGCTCTTCTGGTGACCATGCAAAACCTAGAGAGCTCCCACTTACAAAGTTTTGGTACAACCCCTTCCCCTCCCCCTGAGTTTCAGTAATTTGAACTGGTCTCCCTGGCTATTAAAGGACACCTGCAGGCCTGGATACAACAAGGTTATATCGTGGAGAATGGAAAACGTACTCCCCATTTCAACGTGTTCCTATGTGGAGTTAATTGCCCTCAAAGTTTATTATACGAGCAATTGGGGAGAATCCCAATTGGGCTATAACGCATGCCATCACACTGCCTAACCCGGGAGAGTTTGTGGTCATGTTGTTTTCATCGTTTCTTTGGTTGATAAGTCAGCATTTAGCAGAAGTCTTTGTCCTCTCTCTGCCCAAGTAACCACACACTACAACCCACCACGCAATCCTCCCCTAACTGAATGGCTTTTCTAAGTGAAAGTCATATTGAATTTCAATATGAAACAAAGATTGTTTGCAGGGTTGTTCAAGTATGACATCAGTTATTATTGCATGATGGGACGGTTCGATCTGGCGTAGTACCAAGCACACTTCAAAGGACTGTAACTCTGGAACGAAAGTTTTATGAACTTTGGGTTTGGACTGACACATTCAGTTTGGTCTCAGCTCTACATTAGCCTCTTAATAATTTATTCTGCAGTTTTGTCCTTTAAACAACTGCTACCCTGATGCAGATGGACTCATCTTTGTTGATATCCTCAGTAGATCCAGCAGCTGTCTCTGGACGTCCCCAGCTGCATAGTTCAGCCCAAACCGGTTACCATCACGACCTGAACACAAAATTTCCTCTATGTGTAATATTAACGTCGAGAGTACTGGTTCCCAGCCTAGCAATAAGTCTGAGGCAGTGATTAGAGCTGCATATATTATGTCATAGAAAATTAGGTCGCTAATGTGAGGCCGCCTCACCTCCTTACATATACTGCTGTAACTACACAAAACTGTAATTTATTTCTCTACAATCTGAGATTCTCTTATAATCATTAACGCCACATACACACTTACACGTGTGTTAAAACAGCAGAAAGGACTCACGGGCAGTGCTTGTGAATACCTGTATGTTGCTCTAAGTTGACAGGTGACAAACCACCATGATTCTAGTCCCCTATTTGTCACCTTTCATCACAGGAAGAGAACACCACAGCCCAATTCTATTATCCCACACCGAGGGGACCACTCTGAATGGTGGGTACCAGCGGAGAGTGACGTAACTGGTTGTTCTAGTTGTTCTAGTGTTCAAATCAATTCTGTTCAAAGAACTTCAGGTTTCAGGTTTCACGAAAGGGGTCAGGTCCTGGAGTTCACTGATCGCCCTTTAGACGGGGCGCAAAATGGCAGTCCCGGTAGGTTGGGGATTGGTTACACCCAGGGCTCGAAATAAGAATCAAAAGGGGCACGGCCAAATGGCATTGGTTCCAGTGGATAATAAGGGGCATCACGGCCATTGGTAAGGGCACCACGGCCAAAAAATGAAATAAAGAGGGCACTCACGGCCATTTTCTTTTAGCAGTGGTGGTGGGTGTCTACTGTCAGACAATCTCTTGTATCTATCGATCTATCTATAACCGTAATTTTAATAATCCGTGAATGCTCGTCAGCGGAGAGTATACACGTGCATGCACCGCTCATGAACGGGAGTTTAAGCAGCAAGTGCGGAAACTTGTGCATAGCTGCCGGCAAGCAATTACTAGTGTTCAAACGATTATCGGAATTGGCCCGATTATGTCATAATCGGAATCGGTATCGGAATGGGTAAACTGCTCATCTAGTTCCGATCACGAGATACCGATTACCCATAACACATGGGCAGCAGAAATTTCAACATTTTCCGTTCAAAATTGGAACACTATGTACAGTACGTAAACACACATTCAAAATATCACACCATGCAATTTCCACATGCATCCCCCCCCCCTCCGAAACCCGCCCTCACCGATAAATAAAACTCACAAAACGATCGTTCATTCAGCCGTAACATAACTAGGTTAATGCTGTGCATCGCGCTATCACACTGCACATATGACATGAGACACACTCAAACTACGAATGGCATATGCTACAACATAACCATTGCCTCGATTTGGCATGGATACTGAAGCAAGACACGGCCTGGAATTTGATTGTGAATGTGCTAAAATCATTGCAAAAACTAATAATTATCATCGTTGTATCCAGCGAGAAATTGGTGAATTAACCCATTCATTCATGGCATTGAGTAACGAGATCGGAAGCGAGTAAGAGTAACAGGCAACAGCAACATTTTGGTGAATCGGCGACCGCTACCGCTCGAGTGTTTCGGTCTAACCACAGGGCCAATGCGAAAACCCCATAGACGTTAAGTGTGTGCGGAAAGATGATCGAACGTTGATGTTACCGGCACTACAATTGTGTACCACACATAACAATGTTGTTCATTGTACGGTGATGCCGGAAAGTATTTTCAGGCTTCACGTGTAGCGGCCGCGCATATCGACTTTATGGTATTTACAAGAGTATCGGAGCTTCCGAATCCATTTCGAAAGCTGGCGTTATATTATTTATATATATTAGTTTCCTTCACCGGGAGCCAAACATATGCATGCAATAAAAAGATGGAATCTGTTAAGTATTAACTTGAAACTAAAGATTGAAATTATGAGACCCTGTAGGTCTATTGATGGGATTTAACTCAGGGAAGTTGCCTTACGTAATGCAATGACATGTGAACGTGTAATGTGCTGGCCTTGATATAATCGTATCGTTTATCGGACCCCGATTATGGAAAAAAAATAATCGGAAATCGGTAACATCCGATATTGGCATAATCGTTTGAACACTAGCAATTACCACGGGCCATACATTCTGTACGAATAATTGATTTTGGGCAGGGCTACGGCGGCCATAAACCCAGGGCACGACGGCAGTTTTGGCCGTCGGTTAGCCATGCTTTTGAGGGGGCATTGCGGCAATTGTGTAGGGCACCGACGGATTGCCGTCGTTATTTCGAGCCCTGGTTACACCCCTGCCTCATCTGGGCACTAGTCGAGGGAAGAAGGCGAATTATCACTGGTGCTCAATACCTTCAGGGTTCTTTTATGAGCCTTACTTGGATTCATGAACCCGTAGAAATCAAATCAATCGAACAAGAGAAATATCATGAGTGTACACAAATGCCTGTTAATATCGAGAAGCTTCATGGGTTTTTCTTTATTTATCAACCACTTTGACCCTGTACTTCAAATCACAGTTACCTAGGGGGCTACAACCAAAATATTGCTATAACCAACAATTCTCTGCATAGACTTTCTGATAAGACAACTGCAGGATAAGATACAGAGGATAAATATTGTGGGGAATGAATACTACATGTTCAAATTTAATATGATGTTCATATTGCAATAATGCATGATGTCACAGCTGAACAACAACACAGAAATTGTCTTGTGTATTTTATTTTTTTATTGTGTTGGATTGACATTCTGCATGTATTCCACTGTCTTTTTTTTTACTAAAGTAACCAACAACACCTATCAACCCACAACCATAATCCTACCTCACAGGCTAATTATTTACCTGAGGGAGGCAGGGAAGTTGTGTAAATTTCATAGATACAAAGAATGTTTTTGCAGGGCTGTGCGAGTCTGACATTATTTATTGTTGCGTGATGGGTTAATTTTCTTTCTTGTACAACCCACATGCACACATTTCAAAGGCCTCTAACTCTGTAACAGAAAATTGTATGAACGTTGGACTTGGACTGACACAATCAGTTTGTTGTTCAGCTATTATATTATTCTCTTGTACTTGTCCTCTCATTTCATTGTCATTTTCTGAAAACACCCCACCTCTGTTACTTTCAAGTCTGTCCACGTCTGGTCAGCCGGGGCGAGCTACCCTGCTTTGGTCTTCCAAGCTGGTCCACTGTCACTTCAACCCTAGAAGCACATTACACCAGAAATTATACAGAGCTTATTTAGTTATTGCCTGATCCTGAACATTATGGCCTAACATGTTCATAAGGTTTCAATACTTCAACCTCAGAATACCTCTGACTTGACCCCACAACAATGGGGTAATGCACTCATCATGGCTCGAACCCACCTCCCAAGTATAAGCTCGAATCATCCAGGAGCCGAGTTATCATGTTCACAAAGCAGGCTTCACATACATACATACACACACACACACACACACACACACACCAGATCCTCTGACTTCATCAAGGAACCAACAAATGAAACAAAGATAATTTACGAAGGTAGAATTTCTATAGAGGAAGAGGGTGTGACAGGCAGCCATACTACCTACCTATCTGACCTAAATCACTGGTATTCTCACTGGTTCTCTACCTCATCCTCTAGAGTTGGACTTGGCTGGCCATTATGTAATACTCATCAGCCTCAAGGGTGGGGGGGGGTTTGAGGGTCTGGGAGGGGGAAGTGACAGGTAACCACATCACGTACCTGTCTGACTTAAGTCGATGAGATTCTCTCTGATTCTCCACCTCGTCCTCCAGTACTGGGATCTGGTCAGCCGTGATTTAATACTCATTCAGTTCAAGGGTGGGGGGGGGGGGGGGGGGGGGGTTGAGGGTCTGGGAGGGGGAAATGACAACGACACCACGTACCTGTCTGACTTAAGTCGATGAGATTCTCTCTGATTCTCCACCTCGTCCTCCAGTGCTTGGACCTGGTCAGCCGTGATGTAGTACTCGTCGATTTCAAGGTTCATTCTCAATTGCCTGGGGAATATACCAATTGTCCATAACAAAACATCCCCTGGTAGAAATCTCAACTATTCAATACTTTCAATGCCCACTATTGTTTCCTCCAATGATGCCTTCTTTCTAGTCATTACCAAGTTGGCTGCACCATTCAGGGACCTCATGAGTTCACATTGTATATATAATATATGACAGAACACTGGACATAATGAGGCAATTGACTTTGTAAATTAAACTTCCCAATACTAGCTATTCTTCACATTGGGTGCTTCCCAGCACCGCCATTGGATACAGCCACTAAGAGGGCTTCACCAACTAGACCAAGGGGTGGACCACCGAAAAGATGGGCTGATCAAGTGCGTGAGGACACTGGCTCCGATCACCACGGCGGAGTGGAGGGCCCAAAACCGCTGTTCGCTACTCCGTGGTGAACGTCTGGAGAGGGCGGGGGGACGTAGAGTCCTGGGCATATAAGTCAAGTAAGTCACTAAAGATTACACTCCATGATTTCAACTTCAACAGAACTGAATATTCATGAGGCTGAAGCCATGATAAGGTCAATAAATGCGTCCATCAATCACAAGTGGACAGATGATTGATGAATCATATTCTATTACCTTCCCTGTGGCCCTGCCAGCAGGTAATGACATGAAAATTGGTAAACCAAAAAAAAAACCTACCTCATTTTGCATGCGTGAAAGACTGCCGGTAGAATGGGGCATCCATAGGAAGATGGGTCTGTCCGCTGGGGCTTCTCAAACTCTATGAAAACACCTGCCAATGTATCAGAATATTCATTCTGTCAGTGAATCCTAAAGATAACAGATTTGGGAGATATGCTAATCTGAGTCGGGTAAATTATTGTGAAAGGTATCCATTCAGTGACACACATTAACACTATGTAACATTTGACATGGAGAGAACCAACACTGAAATGGGGGGGAAGAGGGTGTACCTATTGCACTTATGGTGAAGGAGACCAAACCAACACACTTTTATAGAAAAATGTTCCACTGGCATTGAAACCAGCACATCCAAATCCCAAAACACCTTTGTTCTTTGTTCTTTATGATTTGTATATGGCCTCATTGTGAGAACCTTCAGTCTTTGGAATACTTTGCCTTCTTTCTTTCTTTGGCTTCTTTCCTGTAATTTCCAGCTCCTGCAGCCAATTTCTACGAGCTACCTACAAGCTTCAATACTAGGCCCTAGAAATAGGTTTACCTGTCGAATAAATACAAGCCCTTCATTTTGCAACACTTCGAACAGAGAAGTATGGGCGTGCTAGTCTCCATTTAGTCTTGTTCAAGACTCAATGACTCATTTTGCGACCATTTATGTTTATGTGATATCTAACGTGTATAGCTACAACGACTGTACCTACAGATTCATGGGTATAACCTCGACACTGAGTCTTATTGTACTGGAGAGAGGATTTCCTACGGTAGTATTGAGGCAACACACGAGGTGATGACTAATCACGTTAATTTAGTTCCTTATTATGGCAAATTTCAAACTAGAATTTCATTTCCGTACCGCCGTACTTGCCAGCTGGCGCTAATAGGTTGTAGCGTTCATGAGCTGCGCCAATGAGAGAGCATCATTCAGTAACAGGCAAAATTTAATGAAGAAGCCAAACTCCACGAGGCCGCGTGTACGCACAGCGGGCGTTAATACAGTTACCATTATCATTTTACCGCTGAGAAATGATGCGATCGGCCGATTTACAATAAAAAGCAAAGTTTTGTCTTGATTCGCAAAGTGATTAGACGATTGTACTGAGGGGGTACACCACTGATACATACCTAAAGCAACTAGAGGTGCATTACACATAGGGCGATTGAAAGACACAATCGTCTAAAAATTAGACTAGTCTCCATTATGAGTGATTGAACCCCAAAACATGAATATTCTACTGGATCCTTCGAAGTAGAGCTTCTTGCCCTTCCCACATTTGGCAAAGAGGGAGGCGATGGGAACACGGTAGAGGTACCCATAGCTTGGCACATTCTTCACCTGAGTGTAAAGTATAGATATGTAAAAGCGATCCAATAGTTGACCACAAGTAGAGCTCTCGGCAAACCCAGTAGGGCATTAAAACTGTTCACAGATACAGTAACTGTAACCTGTAACTCTACTCACAAAAATTACACATCCTACCAGAATGGAACAAATTTTCCCCATTACCTATTAACAATAACATATTGAACCATGAGGTGGAGTGGTTGTTTTCAAAGGCAGGTAATAGTTTGGGGTGCAGATAAACAGCGCAGCCTTCACAATTAAAGGTGAGAGTAAATTGGAATACTTCAGCAAGGAAACTTTCTGAGAACTTCAAAGTTTGAGTATAGGGTTTTTAATATAAATTATTTTAATACAGAATTTTTTTATATGAAATTCTGAATTTATTTTTACATGAGCGAGTAGCATCTACAACCTGTAGATTTCACTATGATGCAACTAACTCTCAGGAACATTCCCAATTCCATGAATTCTACTAGATGTATAACATACATCATTATGATCATTTCACCTTTTGTCAGGCAATCCCTGGCATTTTCTCTAAACTTTCACAAGTCAGAACCAAAGAACGTTTCATCCAGTTAGTAAGGCACCAGGTTGTCCCCTCCCCCCCCCCCTCCCCTTCCTCCACCAGACTGGTAGTGCCACCGGTATGACTATACTTGGGCGACCATCTTTGGGCCTATGAGTACTTGACCATTTCAGTCTGTTTAAATGTGTAGACACGAGGCAATGGGTCCACCCTAAAAATTCCTACCATGACTGTAGTGCAGGGATCCCTCCCTGAGAGCATCCTGAGGGCCTCAGCTTCATCATGCTGCACCGGCATGAAGTAGTTAGGGTACAGAGCACCCGCCAAACCATCTGGAAAAGCAGCCAGAAAATGGAAGGTCAAACATTTGTCAGCGTAATATCAAAAGATGTATCAGCATGTACACGTACAGTGTCTACATGAAACCATGTCACACACATACGACCTGCCCTTCAATACTACAGCTGTTCAAATACCCCAATCCAAACACTGACACTACTGATAACTACTGATCATTTTCACACTTACATTGACAAAGAGAACGTATTTCATAAACCACAAATTTGGAGTTCAAAACTCATCTCGATTTTGTGTTATGTACATTAATAGTTTGGGTCCAATGACGTCACAAGGGGAACCAAATAAATTCTGCTATTGAATTCAAATGATAATTGCTGATTTTCCATTCTTTTATTTGTTAGAAGTGCAAGGATTTTTTTCTCGGGAGTCACTAAATGTTTCCATCTGATTATTCTTAAGAATTCAGTGAATCAAAACAGAGTCACCATTCACATGTGACAGAGTTTTGGGAAATTAAATTTTGCATTGACTTTGCAGTGAGCAGGTCTTCTTCTTCCCCCTGTGATGTCATAAAGCCATTGTGTAATAATAATTCTGCATCATTTTCACTATCTCATCGACAGAAAAATTGTTTGCAGTACTAATCAGAAGGAATCATAATCTTCAAGGCCATGCTCAACACTTCCATTGACCTTTAATTTCTGGAAAAAAACTTGACAAAATTTTTAGTTCAGATACATTGGAACACACATACATAGGGTTCTTGTCCAAATAGATGTTGATCCGAGGAAACTGCATCACACTGATATCAAGGGTATTTCTCTTAGACATCTTATGATTGAGCAGTTATGATAGGGTTGGAGGTCATGGCAGCCTTTCATTGTTGGAGTTACCACTGCCAGTGATCGCTCTAATGCTCCAGTTATTCTCAGAAGAATTGCATTTACTTCCTACTGCAATGTATGATTCTATGTAGTCGGAGGGTGGAAAGAAAGTGATTGCTAGTCAGCAGATGATAACAGCAGTATCTGAAAACATCATAGAGGTGGCTAGAGTTTGCCAGCCCCTCGGTTCATTGGGACTGAATCATGTTGATCATGTTCACCGAGTTTGTGAAAATGAGACTGAAAAGTTAATTAGGCAATTTAGGACATTATTCTGCTCCAGGGATACTCATGTGTTCATACAAATCTGACATACCAAAATTTTATCCCATTCACACGAGCATACAACACAAATACACACGCCCCAATGCTCAGATGATCAGGAGACCTACCTTGTAGTCAGATTCAAAGTGGATTTTAACTGTAAATCTCTCTATTCATGAATCTGGAGCCCTGTAGACTAAGCTAATCTGCCTCTCTTAGGGATAACTTGAGAAATGCCTTCATTATGAAGATTCTTCAACCTCGGCCTACCTTAAGCACCAACATGTCCTCCATCTGATCAGCCTCAGACTTAGTCCTTGAATTCTCTCTCGGGAGAGAGAGGTTGAAGTTCTCAGTCGTCACCTAGCTCCTGAACTAGCTTCGCAACCTGAAAAATTTCATGGCAAAGACAATGAATGCCACATACATCTCAATTATTTGTTTTTAATGTAATTGTGGTCTGATTCTGACAATATGAAAATTCTTCCCATATGATGCTCTTTAATTTAGATTTAGAACTAGGCTGAAATGTAGAACTTGCAGTGCCCATGTCATTCTTATCTCTTTGGTCTCTCTACCCACTAAGGAGTGCCCTATGGTGGGGTACTCATGGGACCTGGGTGATCCAGCGATGAGGGGCATTCGAAAAGGTGTGTATGCATGAGTTTGTAGGTGTGTGTGTGGCCAAACATGGTTTTTTACACATGCCTCTGAATAGGTACAAAAACAAATATCAAAATTGTTAAATTTACAGGAGCAAACCCACATTTTGGGCAACTTTTTTTTGGAGCAACTTCCCGTGGAGCAACTTCCCATTTTCACCGATTTCACACTATTTTTCAATATATTTGCTGATTCCAAATTGGCCTGATGATTTCAAATTTTGTAACAAGGTGACAGAATAACAACTTTTTTATGCAATCAGCTGAAGATACTAAAAATGTGGCTTTTAGGGGAGAAATATCTTCCAACTTTTTTTCAAATGTCTTCTTTTTTCAATATATTCGTGAATCGAAGGCCTAAATGGTTCCAATATTTATAACAAGGTACAAAGTATCAAAACAGGGATGCCCCAGCAATAATGCTGCAAATAAACTGAAGAATCTGGAAAACTACAGAAAATTTTTGCTCTGATAAAAAAAGCTTAGATGCAAAATCGTGCATCTAACTTAAAATTTGTGCAAATTTACTAATATGATGCAGGGAACTCCAGAATGAAAATCAATCTCACGTTTGAATGTGACCATGAATATCAACAATCATGGCGCATCCCTTTGATTTCCACTGCAAACAAAAATTTAATTAACAGTCTGGTCAACGTGAATGAGTCAAGGTCTCTCTGAGCAATGTACACAGAGTCAGTCAATTTCGTTTTTGAAATCTTTGGAATCGTCTTACTTGAAATAGCACCTGGGACGTCCAAATTGCCAGTCAGATGTTCTAGTCACATACATGGCCATAAAAAATGGCGCCCTAATCTAGTGGACTCCTCTCCTCACCTCTCTGATGGTGTTCATCTCTATCATGTTCTTCTTACACCAGTCCTTCTACTCTGGAACAAGCTGAACAATTTAGCATTACACAATAGGTGATAGTGGAAAACAATATGAACATGTAAACCAGATTTTTTTATTACCCATCAATTACAATCCCCCGTCCAGCCGGTGGACCTCAATTTTGAAAATTATAAATCACTGGACAGCCACCCCCCTCTCTCACCCTCCTGGACCCAGGCTGGCAGGGAACTTCTGCTAAAACCTGTCAGACTTATTGTATACAATTTCGACTGATCAAGCAGCGATGCCTACTTCCAAACCCATCAAAGATTTCTCTGTAGTGGGCATGTGTGCCTGATAATGAACCATCCTGAGTTAGAGCCAATTATGACACTATTAAAACCAAGGTGACCATAGACAATTGTGTCAGAGGAATATAACAACTGGAGAAGAAGAGAGAAATTACTGACAAGCCTATTTCTAAAGGCCGACAGACGAATGGGTCTAAATACACATTGAAACAAGGAGGAGGGAACTCTTTGAACGTTTCTACTCACATGTCTGCCCTGATGAACATACTCAGATTGGTTACTGAGCTCCCATTCCAAGTACCCGTTGAGGATCACGATAGGGTCACTGAAGGAACCATTGGCCCACCTCATCTTTGACCTGAAAAAACAAGCAGGAGAGGGTACTTATTAGCTTACCTCCACTGATGACCCAGAGAGAGACTATACGTGATGAGGATGAAATGATTCATTCAGTATTCAGAGTGCCAATCCCCAGGGGCATATCCAGAAACTTTCAATATAGGGGATGCAAGGGCTTGAATTGGCCACCATTCTAGGGGGGTCTAAAGAAGGGGGTGCACCATCTCCTTCGAAAATGGCTTTCAAAAGAGGTCCATTATATACAATGTTACTGATGCTCAACGTTTTTATTCCTCGGCTTGCAAAAAACTTGAGGCTTTAACCACAGTAACTCCCCAGACTCAGATGCATTGTCTGATTGATTCAAAACTTGGCACACATGACGGTCCTACAAAATTTTGGATGGGTTTCAAAGTAGCCACCGCTATATGGCCCGAGAGAGCTGATTAGCATACATTATGCAATATGCATGTTTGTCACATTTCAATGAAACTTAGTGGGTGTAGACTATACATGGTCATGACAAATGTGACAGACATTTCAAGGTCTCCAAAGGTCAAATATGCATAATTTATGCAATATTTCAAACTTTGTTGGATTCTAAGGACACCTAAGGTGAACGATGGACTAAATTTCGATCTAACAGAGGTGAAGGCCTTGTTAAGATCACCAGATGCCTTCAGGTGTTGAATAATACAAAACTCCCAGATTTTTTCAGACTTGAACAATACTCAATGCATGTAAGCAGTAGTCTACTTCTGAACACTCCGGCTTTTGACCAGAGATATCTGATCACAGATAGAGGGTTTGTGCAGCAGATGGATGTATATAGGTTTGCTGGTCCTTGCAGACTGTGACAATGTAACAGAGATATCTGATCACAGATAGAGGGTTTGTGCAGCAGATGGATGTATATAGGTTTGCTGGTCCTTGCAGACTGTGACAATGTAACAGAGATATCTGATCACAGATAGAGGGTTTGTGCAGCAGATGGATGTATATAGGTTTGCTGGTCCATGGTGACTGTGACAGTGTAACAGAGAAGAACTCTTACTTGTAAGCCTCCAGGTGTCTGCCGTAGGGAGACGTGAAAAAACTCTTGAGTGAGAGTGAAGCACCTAGAGGAACAAAGACACAGGGAAATGTTATCACTCTCTGGCTTGTTGTAGTAACATGAAAAAGATTTGAGGGTTCATTCAAAGAACCTGTGCCTGGAAATTACATTATATAGTATGTCACTTCTTACACGAATGGATTGACAGCAATACCGCAATATTCAGCATTTCAAATGCGTGCCAACTTCGCATTCGACATTGAACTGATTTCTCCTTCCTTTGCTTGCGAACTCAGGAGCACCGTTTACCAGTGTCAGAATAAACCTTGTCATTCAGATCTTTAGGTGTAAGAGCCCTGACATCCCAGACAATCATCATGTTTCCAAATGGGAGAATGAAGGCCATTTGCTAATAGTGAGACTTCCCTCATTCTGTACCTTTTTAACATAATTCTTACCAATGACAAGACATTCCTTGAGACAACCAAAGACGTAGCCCATCACGATGAGTTTCCCAATCTTGACGTCAACAGGGAGGCTTGCCAGGATCCGACCAAGGAATGTCAGCTCCCCATCGTGAGGGTTCATCCTGCCATCGCTCAAAGTGGTCAAAGCCCCACCTACAAACACAGGTAATCAGAAGAATGATGACCTAAATGACAGGAACTGTCACTCAGAGAGGTCAAAGCCCTGATGTGAAAACACAGAGAAATCAGAAGAAGGATGACATAAATGAGAGAAACATGTATGATAGCACACTAAACTATGATATTAGGTTTTCTTGTGATGGTACAATACATGAAAATCAAACGTGAACAATCTAAATTAAACTATATTTTGTTTGAGAAATATAAAATTTTCTCAAAATAATTTTCAGCCAACAACAGAAAAATAGCAATTGGTTCTTCTGGTACTGCCAATTTCAGACCTATATGCTGACTAGTCATACTCGTAATTGACACCAAAAAAGATTAGGGCAGTACAAAATATTAGCAGTTTCCAGTGGATTATGCACCAGTGCATGCATAGCCTGCATAGAAAATAAAAGAAATGGATAAATTATTATTCTATCATTATTTTAGAAGGTTCAAAAGGTATTTCAGAAGTCTGGGAGACAAATGCACGACCAGCTCTACAGCAATGTTTTCGCTAAATGTACTCCAAATATCTGCTCCAACCTTTACAATGGCATTTGCTAGGGAAAGAATTTAGGAGGTATTACTGGTTGGTAATTGGACACATGAATAGTGATGTCACTTCTAAGCCATCCCAACAAACAACACTCATGTTACTTGTAAAAAGGTTCATGGACTATTGTTGATTCTGCCCTAGTCTACCTGTGTATTTCAACATGCAGTTCACCTTTTAACTACGAACATAGGTCCAATGATTATAATGCAAGAGTATGATTTAGTAAACAAGCCCGACCGGAATGTCTATCCGCCATTGATTGGTAACTCTGTCTGCATCTACAGGAGAAAGCACGGTCATCTGACCTGAATGAACCAATCACATTTGATGTTCATACCTCTTTGAGCAGTAGTATGGTAGTCTCAATATCCTCCAGGTTTGGTGGTTCCAGAGCTAGGGCTAAGATGGCCTTTGGTTCACCCAGGTCCAGGATCTTCACCCTCAGTGTGAGCTGCTCCAGGGGGCATCGCTAACCACTGAAAAGATTGGATTTTATTCATTTGATGAATTACAACACAAATCAGGTAGGAGGTGGGTAAATTGTGCATTGAAGTGTGTCACGAATCAACATTTATATATATATATATTAATTAGCAACCAAAACTGAAATGTCATATTTATTCATCTAATAAATTACACCACACATGCATGTCTAGAGTACTGATTAATTGGATAAAGTGTATCACGAATCAGCACATTATGACAGCTTAGAATAAGCCACACTTGTAGGGGGCGGATAGCTCAGTTGGTAGAGCTCCAGACGGCAAAACGATTGATTGTGAGTTTGAAGCCCACTGAAAGCCTGAGGATTAGCTCAGTTGGTAGAGCTGCAGACAGCAAAACGATTGGTTGTGAGCTTGAAGCCCACTGAAAGTCCAAGGACTTCTTCTCCACAGCGCTGTTAGTACGCTACGCCCTGTGTTTCAACGCGGGTAACATTGTGTGGTGACTTGTCAAGAGTAGCAAGTGCTGTATGCGACAGCCCTATTGTTCCCTAAGTTCAACATGTGAATAAGTTCACGGACTTCAGTAATCAGTATATATGAAGCACAGCTGCTGTCCCACTGAAGATGTGATTCGCGGTGATGTGGATACCCCACACGCAGTAAACTGCTGTAAGTTTGAGAATATACTGGCTCTTTTTCTTCATGAAATGCACAAAATTCTACGAGTATCAGTTTGACATTTCATCCTGGATGGTGCCCTTGTGAACATGAGATCTCTTACAGCATATCAGCTAATTACTACTATTGCTATCTAGGGGTTGAGAGGAACTTCTCACTAGCCGGAAAATCGTCCGTTAGAGACACGACCAGCCCTGCCGGGTAGGTGACTGAAAATCAGAGGATGAAAAAAGGAAAACTTTTGATGAACGTCTTGTGGTCATATAATTCATAGAAATTGATTTGTAACTTCTGTGTTACAGTGCCTTAAAGAATAACTGCATCAGCTTTGCAATAAAACAGAGGTCTGTGTTACCTCATGTAGATTCATTTAAGTAGTATGTTTAATTCTTACAAATAGATAAACTGGCAATCAGTCTGAGAGTTGGGCTTTACTCAGCATACTGAAGATGGCAATCAGTGAGAATTGGGATTTCTTTAGCATACTGATGGTGGCAATCAGTCTGAGAGTTGGGATTTACTCAGCATACTGATGGTGGCAATCAGTCTGAAAGTTGAGATTTCCTCAGCATACTGAAGATGCTAAATAAGTCTGAGAAATTGGATTTCTTGTGGCAATTGATGATGGCAATCAGTCTGAGAGTTGGGATTTACTCAGCATACTGATGGTGGCAATCAGTCGAGAATTGGGATTTCTTTAGCATACTGATGGTGGCAGTCAGTCCGAGAATTGGGATTTACTCGGCATACTGATGACCGCAATCAATCTGAGAGTTGGATTTTTCAGCATACTGATGGTGGCAGTCAGTCTGAGAGTTGGGATATCCTCAGCATACTGATGGTGGCAGTCAGTCCGAGAATTGGGATATCCTCAGCATACTGATGGTGGCAGTCAGTCTGAGAGTTGGGATATCCTCAGCATACTGATGGTGGCAGTCAGTCTGAGAGTTGGGATATCCTCAGCATACTGATGGTGGCAGTCAGTCTGAGAGTTGGGATTTACTCAGCATACTGATGGTGGCAGTCAGTCTGAGAGTTGGGATTTACTCAGCATACTGATGGTGGCAGTCAGTCTGAGAGTTGGGATTTACTCAGCATACTGATGGTGGCAGTCAGTCTGAGAGTTGGGATATCCTCAGCATACTGATGGTGGCAATCAGTCTGAGAATTGGGATATCCTCAGCATACTGATGGTGCAGTCAGTTGAGAGTTGGGATATCCTCAGCATACTGATGGGGCAGTCAGTCTTAGAGTTGGGATTTACTCAGCATACTGATGGTGGCAGTCAGTCTGAGAGTTGGGATTTACTCAGCATATTGATGATGGCAATCAGTCATGGTGTTGGGATTTACTCAGCATATGATGATGGCAATCAGTCATGGTGTTGGGATTTACTCAGCATATTGATGATGGCAATCAGTCCGAGAGTTGGGATTTCTTAGCATACTGATGACAGCAATCAGTCTGAGAGTTGGGATTTCTTCCTACATATGATGACATGTAGAGTTAGTCTATCGTACAAGAGACTACTATTACAATTGAAATGGTTGGAAGGGTACCTTCCTTTGGATGGCATTGGCCTTGGATGCCCAGTTGAGCTTCAGACACTGTAGTTGGTCTCCATGTCCCTCACAATGTTCTTAGTCAGCATGAAGTCAATCACTGAAACAAGTAGAATAACAGGTGGTATCAGTGTGATGCTTTTGCGAAGTAAACATGCCAATTCCAGCAGTCACCTTTTTTTCCCTAGGTGGCTGTGCTTGCAGTTGCGAGGGGAGGTCTTGGTCTCCCCTCCATAGTTCCACTGCAATGGAGTGGAGTTGTGCATGGCGTCTCTGGGGTTTGTCTGAGATATTTGCAATAAGTCTTTCAGGCGGCCTGGACGAAGTATGTTGGACAGAATCTCTCACTCCCCAAGGTATAAGAAAGTGGTCGGATCCTGAGGTTCACTGATCGTCATTCGGAGAGGACATAAAATGGCGGGTCCTGGAACTAGGTTAGAAAAAGTAACAACTCGCTCATAGCATCTGGCACTAGTAGAATAGAGAAGGCGGCCAGGTTTTGTTTCGCCGAGCTCATCCACAATCAATACGGCCAGGGTGCCTTAATGAGGCTCACTAGACTTCCTGAACCCATAAAAATAAGAACTTGAAACAAGACAACAACAAAATTAATTTCCCGATATTT